>CM022948.1:63043221-63546120 GCA_012931725.1 Litsea cubeba
TATAGTCACGGGTCCCGTCTGTACAATGTATTTTCCACATAGAAGATAATTTTTTCTAGAGCTATACTTAGTAAGTTATAGTATTATAACATAGTCGATATTGACTATGACTGTGTTTTTTATGTTTCAGCTAAATAGTCGATATCGACCATGAAAATAATCGATATCGACTATGACTGTGTTTTTTATGTTTCAGCTAAATAGTCGATATCGACCATGACAATAGTCGATATCGACTATGACTGTGTTTTTTAGGTTTCAGCTAAATAGTCGATATCAACTATGACTGTGTTTTTTAGGCTTCAGTTAAATAGTCGATATCGACTATTGGTCATGTTAAACAAACTAGACAATGGTACATTCCATTGTACTAAACATTGTTCTATATATGAGCATGCTAGTTTTATGGCCTATTTTTATTGCAATTGTAAACAAAAAATCCAAAAGAATTGTCTCTAGCATGTCCAAAAGAACTCATTCAACCTCATTATGGGCTCTAAGGTTTTAAGAGCACCATTCCATTGTACTAAACATTGTTCTAAATATATTGGTACATTACATTCCATTCAATCCACAACCATTTTGACAAACCATTCAATTTTAAATAATGGTACACGAAGTTCCACAACATAAATCCAACTACCCAAAACAATAGAAGTTCCACAACCACTGCCCACAAGTTCCACAATTTCAATTACGAAGTAAAGAAAGTAAGTATCTATGTTTGGCCTCTCCGTCTAACCAGCTAAGAAAATTACATCAAATTAACATTCACTTGCCAACTTCTCTTGAATAATTCAATGACAATTCTGCTACAGAATAATTCAATTATCATTTCTCATACATTTCTTCTCACAACAAAGAAACTACTTACAACGAGAGATATGCACATTTACAACACTGCTTACACAAAGCACAGACAACAAATGATACCTCATTCATTTACAGTGAATCAAAACAAACAGAGAAACAGAAGAAAATTCTGGTATCAAGTAATTCAATGCAATCAACTACACTTCCCTGTACCCAAAGGATCTCTGCCACACCTCAATTGATGTGAAGTAATACAATACAATCAACTAAGAATCCTCCCCTGCCTAATTCATATTCTAACAGAACTCTGCCACACCTGAACAGACTGCTGATCCTTCCTGGCCAAGGCCATCTTATTTCCACCAAAGACCATCTGGGTTACCCTACAACCTCCAATATCCTTCAACCTCCCCATCAGATTCCTTCTAAAAACATTCTCTCCCAACCCATCTTCACCATTTCTATAGGAACCCATTTCCACCTCAGACCACAGTTCTAAATCTCCACCTTTGCTGCAAAAAACCCACCTCTCATGGCTCTGAATCTTGGAATTAAAACCATCCTTCTTCCCATTGCTACCATTTCTACCATCCCCTAAACAAACCCATGGGTTCACTCTATCAAGCTTCCTCAAATCAGCCATGAACACCTCACCTGAGTTCACCCCAACCTTGAACATTGCAAAGAGGCTATTGGATACAGTAACATCAAAGAAGCAATAGAGGACTGGTTCGGCCACCGTGAACGGAGAAGAAGACCATTCCTCGGTCTTGGATTGCGGCGCAGAAGATGAACCAGATAAATCTGATTTGATCGAAGAAGAGGAGAAACTCAGAGGATCTGGGCTTGCAAATCTGATCTGGTCTTTGTCTGTTCCTTTCTTTCTTTCTTCCTTCCCCTCTCTCCCTCTTCTTCTCTTTTCTCCCTGCACTCCACACCAATGCACAGTCCTTTATTTCTTTCTTCCTTCTCCATCTCTTTCCTCTCTTTCCTCTTTCTTTCCTCATCTTCTTTTCTCTTTTCCCCCTCCTTCACTGCTGCACTCCGCCCTCACAGCCCCTGCGCATAACTCCATCTCCGTGCATCTCATCTTCACACACCCACCGGCTTTCTCTTTCATTCTTCCTCCTTCTCAAAGATTGTGGTTTGAGATTGTGATTGTGATTTGAGATCAGTTGCAGAGATCAGCAAGAGAGAACAAGAGAGAGAGGAAGAGATGAAAGGGGAAAAGAGGAAGAAGACGAACAAGAAAGAAATGGGTTTCGGTCTTTATTATACACAGGGATAGTCGATATCGACTATAGCGCTAAAAGACAAAAAAAAAAAAAAACGTGGATTCAGGGCCCAATCCGTCTGATGTTTTTTACTAGGGCCAATTACAATAATACCCCGTTTAAGAGGGATTTTCCCGTTAAATTCCCTATATATACTGTCATGCAAATTCCCTATATATACTGTCATGCAAATATTTCAATTCCTTGTAAAGAAATAGTTTTGTGTAAATCAGTCCTTATGTATTTCAATTCCATGAAAATAAATATACACATTCTTCTTCTTTAAAGTTGGAAAACAGTTGAAAGAAAAGAGAACAAACTCTCGCATCCCTTTAGCCACATCAACATATAGGTCCACTCTCGGTTGAACACTAACCATTTCATCAAAAAACAAAGGGATTTGTTTTTTCTACCTCTACCTCTACCCTACTGAATTGCATAATAAATCATGAACTGTCGTACTCCTCTACGCCTCTTTCTTCCTCTCTCTCGATCTAATCTCCAATATCATCTTACTAATCTCTGCACCTAGCAATATATGGTTTTTGATTCGATGTTCTCCAATTATGTTTCTATAATGTCAATAGAAATGTGTTTATAACTAGTGGTTTTTTTTTTCCTAGGGCATGAAGTCATTAGGGATTTGACAATGGAGAAAAGGTTAATGGGATTTGTGCGTTTGCAACAATATTTTTTTCTAAGCCATGAAATTATCAGCGATTTGACATTGGGGCTTCTTTCTTTGTTAAGAAATAATTAAAAAAGTAAAAAAAACAATAAACAAAATTTGCAAGCGAAGTCCTTTCTATTTAATCAAATGGTTTCGTGATTGGGCATCAACTGAATATTTATCTGAGACCTCTCCGCCCCTCCACCTAGATAATTTTTCACTCAACTTTAATACAACTCATCTTCCTTCTATAGTTGATAAGTTCATATAAAAAGAAATTATAGAATTCTCTTAGCTCAATTCCTCAGTTGGATCCAATATCTTAATTTTCCTTTTTATTGTACCTTGAAATAAATTAAAGAGAAAATTCTAATAACATAAAGTATAAAACTTATTTATGATCACTTAATGTATTAGCTTTTAGATAATAAGCTAACTACCCAAACTCATAGAAAAATGTAATGTACCTCGAGAGATATTAAAGTATCAAATGTGGTGTACATATGTTTTTTTCCTTGAAACTCATCAGAAACAAAAAACATGTATGAAAGAAATAAGCTAAGAAAATCAATAAATATCATGAAAAGGATACGAGAGTAAGTCAAAGGTATTGTTACATTATTTATCATGTATAATTTACTCCTGGCGCAGTATACATGCATGATAAAATAAAGAAATTTTTTTTTACAGATCCCAAAATTATACAATTTTTACTTCAATTTCTCATTTGGCTCCAATATCTTAATTTATCTTTTTAATTGTATATTGAAACAAAATAAAGAGAAAAATACAAATATATGAAAGTACAAAATTATATTTGTAAACTTAATGTATTAGCTTTTTTATAATAATCTAACTATCCAAGCACAGCGAGATCGCGTTATGTAACTCAAGAGATATTAAAGTTTGAAAAATCTTATAGAAACTCATCAAAAACTCTAAAATATATGTGAAAGAAAGAAATTAAAAATATCAATAACTATCATTAAAAGGATGTGGGAAGAAAGTATTGCTACATTATTTATCATGCATGTTTAATTTACTCCCAGTGCAATACACATGCATGATAGAATAAAGAGTTTTCTTTTATAGATACCCTATATGTTTCTAGGGTTCGTAAATTTTTCACGTGCATTTTCACAAGTTACTTTTGTTCATTTGCATATTTTAAACCAACACTATACACTTTGATTGGAAACTTTTTTTTTTTGGTACCCTTGCGTAAGGGGCTTGGACATACCCAAGAGCCTATACAAGTGAGAAGAGGAAGCCCACAGTGGGAAGAGAAGCTCACATAAGTGGGAATGTTAATTAGCCTATATAAGTGGGAAGAGAAGCCCACAAAATCGATCCCTCGACATTCGAGTGAGATGCGGGGTTGCCAACCAATTGAACAACCCCTTATTGTCACTTTAATCGGTCTTTAATAAAAAAAATTATGGTTGTTTAGTGGATACAAACTCTATACTTTTATTCCAATTTTTAAATTGAATAGGTTTTACAATGTTTAAATGTTAAATCAACCTTGCATATGCGTTTATTATTCATCTTGATAAATTGCACGGCCTCAACACTGGTTTCTCTCAATTAATTTCTAAGAGTTCAAAATCCATGCAAACTAACAGCCCATTTGCCTGAATTACTTCATATGAGTTCCAACTCCAAGAAAATAAATAGGACCATTTAACAGTGAGTTCCTATGTGTTCAAATGCATCCAAACAAAGAGATCCATTTGACAATGAATTCTTATGTTTTCTAATTCCATACAACAAACGAGGCCACCTTCCTATACATTCCAAGTTCATACAAACAAACATCCCATTTGAATCAATTACTTCATATGCATTATGATTTAATTTGAGCAAATAGTTCCATTCCATCAATGAATTCATATGTATTCTAATTCCATGCAAACAAATAGTCATATTTGACCATAAATTTCTATATATTTTATTTCCATGCAAATAATCAATCACATTTGATAGTAAATTATCATGAATAAATTCCATGTAAACAACTGGGTCTATTTGAATACATAGTCTCCAATTCATTGATTTTATACCTTTATCAAATTACCAACAATAAGTTTTATTGGGTAGAATTAGTTGACAGTTGGTGGTGTTAAAAGACATATAAAACCAAAAAAAAAAAAGAGTTTTCTTTCTTCCAAACTTGTCCCGGCTAGTTTGGTATTTCTACTTGTAAAGTCAAGTAGAGTAATGTAAAAAAGTCACTTATATTTTATTCATACCCTCTCCAACTTTTACAACAAAAAGTCAAAAAGCAACAACAATTACTCACTAAAAGACAAAGAACTCCATTTCCCATACCAAAAGTCAACAATATTCCATCCCCAATAACTAAAAATAAAATATCATCATAACTCAATACACTTTTTATTCATACTTTCTATTTCACTTCACTCCACTTGATTTTAAAAGTAAAGTGCCAAACTACTGGCCCTAAGGATGTTAGCCAAACCAACCACATGGCCCACTTAACCTATCAAACTTCCAATTATGATAGATGATAATATTTCCTCTATTTAGATGATCTCCTTGTATCTATCCCGGTCATGTAAGATCCCTGACGTCCTACAGGATCTTGGTGAAGACTCTCTTTACAATCCCTATAGGATCTCAAGATCTCACAGATCTTCAATATTGTACTACAAATATACGATCACTACAAGATACCCATGTATGTTCGGATCATAGAATTCTTTCATGGTATTAGAGATTTTGATCTCCTCCCTTGGCTTGTTGTTCTTTGCTGCCAAATCATTGAGCATATGAACAAACGTTTCCGGTGGATACGTCGGCGTGTCGTCAACCTGTTGGTTTTGCTACAAATCCGTGTGGATTTGTGAAGATTTCAGAACTTCTGTGCTTTGCAGAACAATGTGGATCTGCCAAGTGTGGGTCTATGTGATGTTCTACTGTTCCCCCAACTGCACCTAGTATTGGTGACACAATCAAGTGCTATAGCTATTCGGTGCCCTACTGTCATGTCTACAGAAACCTAAAGCACAACTCTTTCACTATTTGTTGCACTGTGTCTGCGTTAACTGTCCTGGTGATCACATTTCATGTTTGTTGTTATGGTGTTAAACACACCACAATCGGACTTGTTATTTATTTTGCTCTTCAACTTGGATGGCTGATTCGCCCACTTGATGTTCATAATGCATTTTTATATGGTGTGCTTTCTGAGGAAGTATGAGACCCCGTCCCTAGGTAATTGAGATTAACTCTACGTAATTGGGTCGTGACAGGAAGTCTACATGGTCCAGCCCCACGGCTTTGTTACTCCCACCCATTCAACCCATGTCTGTAAGCTCCATAAAGTAATTTATGGACTCAAACAAGCCCCGCGCGAGTGGTATCTTCAGCTTACAAATTATCTTCAAAATCTAGAGTTCAATGGTCCCTCTGCCGATACAACATTGGTTGTTCGAAATTTTGGAGGTGAATTTATTGTCTTGTTGAATGTTGATGATATAGTGGTTACTAGCAACAATACATGTGCCTTACCTAAGCTATTAATGGAGTTCAGACGGCTGTTTGCCATGAAAGACTTGGGGCCTCTCCATTACTTTTTTGGTATTGAGGTCAAACGAACTCCCTTAGATATGTATCTTACAAAGACTAAGTATGTCCTAGACCTTGTTCGTCGCACTAACATGCATGATGCCAAACCACTCAAGTCACCCGTACAAACTGGATTGAGACTCTCTCACTATGATGGTGATCCTCTTTCAAATGCTCAAGAATATCGTACCGTAGTTGGAGCTCTTCAATATATCACAATGACCGGCCAGACATAGCCTTTGCGGTAAGGTTTGTCAATTTATGCTTGACCCTCGATCAACTCATTAGGTGGCCGTCAAACGAATTCTTCTTTTTTTTTAAAGGGGCACTTACAATTGGATTACACTTTCATAAAGGTACATTTCAAGTGACTGCGTTATTCTGAAGCAGACTAGGTAGGGGATCCAATTGACAGACGGTTTAGATTTGGTTGTCCCATATTTCATATTTTGGAAAGCAAATAAACAACCAACTGCAGCAAAGAAATAACCGACTTTATCTAGATCAAGTACAAAATCAGAATATCGATCTCTAACACTTACTGCTGCAGAGCTGTTTTGGGTCCGCATGCTGATGAAAGACCTCAGATTCTTCTTAAAATCCCTCCAATGATTTACTGTGATAACATTGTGCTATTGATTTGGCGTCTAATCCAGTTTATCATGCTCATACCAAGCACATCGAGGTCGATTATCATTTTATTAGAGAAAAAGTTCTACAATGAGACATTCAAATCCGCTTTGTTAACTCTATCAATCAGTTGGCGGATGTTTTCACAAAAGGACTAAGTTTGGCACGATTCACATTTTTAAAGAACAAGCTCCACGTCATTGATCGGTCATTAAGCTTGCGGGGGGCTGTTAGCCAAACCAACCACATGACCCACTTAACCTATCAAACTTTCAATCATGATAGATGATAATCTTTCCTCCGGTTAGATGATCTCCTTGTATCTATCCCGCTCATGTAAGATCCCTGACTTGTAGGATCTTGGTGACGACTTTCTGTACAATCCCTGTTATGTACGTAGGATCTCAAGATCTCACAAATCTTCAATATTGTACTATAAACTAGTAACAAAGGTTCGTGCTTAGCCTGGGCCTAAAACTGAGAATATATTTAGAATTAAAGAGAGAAAAAAGATATTACTGAATTGAAATAAAGAGTATCATATAGACACCGGTGCACAAGTATAGTTGCACATAGCTGTAATACCATGATAATGTAATATGAAAGAATCTATAAAGTTAAAGTTTATGAAATAAGTATGTTTATGCAAAATAATAAATAATGAATTTTGCTTCAAACATAAAGTTGAATAATAAATCATTCAGTTTTTTGAAGAATAAGAAGATTGTGCAATTCATCCACGACTTGTTTCAGCATTAGTCATGAGGTTGTCACTTTACTTTCCAATTGACCAAGTGCATTACTTGTCCCAATGGATCAAGGGTTGATGTTATCTTTCTTATTCAATGCTGTTGACATAATTGAAAATAAAGTGAAATGAAACAGTCTTTTAAAAGAATAAATCTTATTAAAACTAAATTTTAAACGATCACAATGTTCTATTTCTGATAGTAAGAACTTTCCCTCATGATTGAGGTTTATGTGTTCTATTTTTTTAATTGGAACTCCACTATCCAAAGTAGATTTGCTCATGTTCGATCCTATCTTGAGATGGAACAAATATTCTTACCATAGTGCTTTATTGATTTGAGGTGCAAAATGGGTGTACCAATCATCCTGCCAAATGTGATAAAAATAAAATTTTAAGACAAAGAATTATATAACTGCGATTTAGATATATTGTATATGATAGGTTCATATTAAAAAGAATAGAAACAAACAAACATCTTGTCATTACCTTAGCTGCGCATTTAATTTAAAATTTTCTTCTGATGTACTATTCATGAATTTCTTAACGACATTGTCTTGGAACAAAATTATTATACGTATTTCCTGTGTGATCCATGACCGTTATTGTTGCAATGTATCTACATTTATAAAAGTTAAAAATTATAAAGTTTAAATGATTTTATTTAATTTATAGATCTAACATACATTAAAGCTGTGGATTATTAATAAATCTAACATATTACATTAAAGCTCCATGTGTAATGAAACAGTTTCTTTTTGCTAAAAATGATTTTTTTTTACTTATAATCCAACCTCTTTTATGGTGTCCATAAATCAGCTCAAACATTGAATTCTTTGCAATAATTTCCTTGGGTCCCTACACTATCACAGGAATTTAGACAAAGGAGCCTGAGATGCTTTGTAACAATAAAATGCTCTTATTATTCAGATCTATATTGGAACCCAATTGGCGAGTTGAAATATTCTGAAAGAGACAAAAATTTTCCCACAGAAGATTAGCAGCTGGGAGTAGAAATTAAGGGATAAAGGGTTTTGACATTGAAACAGTTCTCTACAATAGTACAATTAGATAAATGGAACTGTCAATATCACTGTGCTCAGTTGCATGAAAGGGGCTGCATTCTACCAACCATCTTATTTAAGGGTAGAATCATCTATGGGACAAGTTCTTATTACAGTCAAAATATTGAACCATGTACAAGGTTATACCTAGTGGCTATAGGCAATCATCTATGTAGGCCTGATCAGGGCCTACATATATATGCTATGATATGATGAAAGGGTCACATGAGAAACTTTGATGAGAAGCAATGAGAATTGGAGATTGGTTTGTTTGGTCAAACTCTTATGACTATGCATTGGTCAAACCTTGGGATATGCTACAGGAAAGAAACGAGAATTTTCAAAAAAATAAAAATAAAAAAATAATAAAGCAAAGATTTCTTGGTCAAAAATTACAGAACAAAGGAGTTAGGGTTTATTACATTTGGTGCAGATAAGAGGGAAAGGAAAAAATTATAATACAAGATCAAAGCGTGAAGGTGCTCTCGACTTGATGATGAACGATGAAGAAGATGGTGAGTAATTTAGATCCTATTACCCACCTTGCGTTAATAAGAAGATGGGTTATAGGAACCTTATCACATTAGAATGAGAGATTTTAGGAAGTAAGAATAGGGAGAGAGATTTTAGGGGCTAAATTTTAAAAGGAATGTGTGGCGCCTATTACCCACCTTGCGTTAATAAGAAGATCGTTTATAGGAACCTTACCACATTAGAATGAGAGATTTTGGGAAGTAAGAACAAGGAGAGATATTTAGGAGCTAAATTTTAGAAGGTATGTGTGTAACCGATTGGAATGGATCTCTTTCTCTTAATGAAGAGAGATGTGTGGAATGGATCTCTTATCTCTTAATGATGATGAGGGAGAGATTTTAGATTTTGATGAAGGGAAGAGATTTTAGGAGATTAAGAAAGGCACCAAGTAAGGCCCATGTGAAAGGCAAAACCTCCCTCCCTATTTTTTAAGTGATTTTTCTGAAAAGAGACTCATGTGGGTGATGACGTGGCACCCCTCACAGCCCACCTCTCCTCCATGTATGTTCGGATCATAGAATCCTTTCAAATGATACGTTAAAGACCTAGCTAGTGCAATTCTGCCGAGGGCTTTTGCCTTACTTATATCCGGCATGCGTATGTGATGGTAGGCTAAGGACAGGCCCTCGCCTGACCCTGAGTCTCGTCCTTTGATAGCCCTAGTACAAGTGAGATTTATGTTGTTGGCCCGTCTGTTTGGAAGAAGTTGTGATGGAAATTTCATGTATTTAGAATTTTTTACAGCAATGCCTGTTGTTGTCCAAGAGCATTTGGTATTTCTTTATTGACATTTCAGAAATCCAACCTAACAGAGGATTGATGAGGTTAACAACCCTTTTAGAGGATAACAGTCTATCCATTTCTGGTTGTTGCTCAGGTCCATTAGGCACTCATTTTGGACCGTTGATTTAACATGAGAAATAAAAATATAAGAGAGAAAGAGAGAGAGAGAGAGAGAGAGAGAGAGAGAGAGACGATTACACAAAAGGAACCATCAGTACACTGTAAATATGAATTTGAAATCCTTAATTTTATTGGTTTTTCATGAAATGACCATATAGCAGGATTTATTGGTTTTTTCACTTGTGTATATTTTCTCATTCTAATATATAGCAAGATTTATGTTGTTTTTTTCCCTGATGTATATTTTCTCATTTTAATATATCTAATGTTACGGAAGAATAAAAGAAAAAGAAAAGTTGAAGTGGTGCATGGTGAAATACTCACCGTTTGATTCAAACATTGCACAATAGATATCCAATTATAAGTTGAATATCCAATCATAAAAGGAAGATTGATCCAACGATCTGTAACAATACATTTGTCATAAGATACTATAATTCTCTCTTTGCATCTTTCTTCCTATGAAGGTGCATCTTCTGAGGGTGAACCCTGTTCACCATCTTGCGGGGGTGGGCCCAATAATTCTTCCTCGGAAGGGCCACTTTGTAGGGAAAAAATTATTGGAAGGGCCCCATAGAAAAATTGGATATAGTTTTCAAAATATACAAGGGCATTTCTGAAAATTTGAAGGGGCCATATGTAAAAAATTATAAAATCTAAAAGGGGTTTCCAAAATTTTGGTGGGGCCATGGCCTTGCTCCCCCTTGGTTCCGCCATTGCCATCTTGTATGTCCTCTCTTTTCTCTTCTTGTTTGGCCCTTCTATGAGAGGATAAACCCAATTCCTCATCTTGTATGTCCTCTCTCTTCTCCTTTTCAGTCAATCCAGGAGAGAGCATGAACCCAATCCATAATCTTGTTGGGCCTCTATCCTCTTCTCCTTTTCACCCAATCCAGGAGAGCATGAACCCAATCCATCATCTTGTTGGGCATCTTTCCTCTTCTCCATTCCAGCCAATCCAGGAGAGCATGAACCCAATCCATCATCTTGATTCATCTCGTTTCATCTCTATCCTCTTCTCCTCTCTGGCCCTTCCCCACATCACACTATAAAATCCAGCCACAATGATGATTCCTCCAACAACACTGCAGATGAAAGATAGTATAATCCAGAATTTCACCATACTTTCATCTATAAGTTGAAAAAAAGGCTTGATATTTTAAAGCACGTGTAATGTTGGAATTTGGCATTCCGTGGAATTTCGTTTTTACAGTGTCATGGAAAAGAATTTCGGAAAACAACCCAACCCCTCCTCCTTCCAAGAGGAAATGGTTTATTGCGGACTTAAGGGAAAATGTTTAAAATCTTTACTCTCCTCACACTGAAGAAGTGGGCGAGCAGAGTAAAAGAATTTGGCATTCGGTAGGGACTTCTGTTTTTACAGTGTCATGGAAAAGAATTTCAGAAAACAACCCAACCCCTCCTCCTTCCAAGAGGAAATGGTTTATTGCAGAGTTAAGGGTAAATGGTTAAATTTTTTACTCTCCTCCCACCTAAGAAGTGGGCAAGCCCTCCTCTAAAAATAAGTTTCCATGCACGAGTTTATGATAGAACTCTATATCTATATTTAAAAGGCAATACTTGTTATGTAGCAATTGCACTCTACTTTCATACTGGTTTTACTAGTTAGATAATTAACAAGATGCCCCCATTTAAGCAATGAAGCTCCTTTAGTTTATTTTCAATCAGCCAGTCCTCACTTTAAACTTGAGAATGAGGGGCTCAGTTGGTTGGGTACCCCATTTCTCACCCTACTGTCTAGGATTCAATACAGGGTTCTTTTTCTTGTGGAAGTAGGCTTCTTTTCTCATGACTAGGGTTTAGGTCCAACCCCTTTGGTTGGGTACCAAAAAATTAAAGAAGAAAAACAAAAAAGGTCTCATCTCCTCAAGCTCAAAGTGACTTAATTTTGTGAACCAATTCAGTTCTAAGTTCAATATAGTCTAGGGCAATCTGAATGGTATAGGTTAATTGATAGGCAATATGAGTATGTCATCTTATAGAATGCTAAATGCCCTATTCAAACCTAAAAAATTACAAGTACTGGTCTCTGATGTTACTCATATTATCTATGTCGTTTAGTGAAAGGAAAAGACAAAAAAAAAAAGAAGGAACAAGAAATGTTTTTAAGCAAAGCCATTTATAACACGTATAGGAACAAACTAATTAAATCAATCAGTTTGATGTGAATAATAATAGGCATTATGAGAATTCAAGATGAAATTGGACTAGTTTTCTAGTTCTCAATCCAATTCGCAAATTTAATTAAATCATCAACTATAGAGCAAATCGAATAACAAATTATTAAAAGAATTAGTTCGTAGTTCTTTGCTAGTTAATACAAATTAGGTAACTATGGTCCCCTAGGATCGAGACCCATGTCACAAATTCAAGGTAAACGGTTCGGTCTACAAAAAAAAGGACTTGGTGATCATAGACTTCTTGTGCACACCACCTAGTAGAGCCCACTTGGGGCTCCATAGATCATGGGATAGAGGGAGATGGAAAGATCCAAATGAATAGGGCCCGGACATCAAATTTGCGACCAATCTAATGCCTCTAACCCCTTGATCTATGGCCCACAAGTTTAACGACTTTATATAAAAAATAACTGACGCTAAGGGGTTCCATGGGTGTAGATGGTTTGGATAGATCATAAGGTGGGCTCCACTATGTTGCCCCATCGTAAGACGATGAGCAGGATGCTCACAGAAAGATTTGCCTACATGTACACTTAAAACCTTTCTGAAATAAAAGTCAATGGAAGTTTCTGAACAAAAAATCAATGAAAATTTCCAAAGATTAGGGTTTAGATTTAAGGTAAAAAAAAAAAAAAAAACCTTCCAAGACAAAGAGGATTCCCAAAAATGATTGTAAACGTGAAGGGTGCAGTGACAATTCCCAAAGGCTCGAACAATACCATAAAAATTGGCCCCTTCTTGTGTATGCACCATGTTTGAATAGTGAAAGTTTCCAACAATTGCTTACAACATAGCCAAACTAACATTACCTGAAACTTGATTCACTTGGAAGTGTGTGTATGTGTGCAAGAATAAATAAACAAAGGCAATGCATCATGTTTTTGTGAGCTGTGTAAGTGGCCCATGTGCCCGTTGGGCTTATTGTGCCCTGGAGCTACAGTACCCATTCAAATTTGCACAGGTCTATCTGCATATTCCACTTGTTAATGTCGATCATGCTTATTTTTATTTAAAACTTAGTTGATAATATTCAAGATTAGAGGGATCATCAGTATGCATTGTAGTTCACAGTGCTAGAGAAAAAAAAAAACCCAATCAAGTTTGTGTTGGGTCAAAGCTCAAGATCATTATGGGCCTTCCCTATCTTCGTTCATGGCAGTCTAAGGTGGTGTACTTGTTTATTTTTGTTAATTATTCAAGGTCATTAGGCCTTAGATTGTATTCACTTTTTATTAAATTTATTATCTTTTCAAAATGATATCACATGGAGGTGCAAAAGCCAAAACTGCAGGCTGGCCCAATGAAAAGTAAATTTTGGGTTAGCATGTTCAGGTCTGGTTTGGGGTTTGCCCGCCCAAATTTGACCTAGGTAACCCAACTTGTAAAATTGTGTATTATCTCTATCTTCGGATTTGACCAAAAGTTGGTGGACATGTGCAACTTAGGGGGGTCGTGTGTTCAGTCCGTTTGGATGGACCAAATGTTCAAGTTTCCATCACATTAGTTTCGAGCTGCACCCTTAATATCACACCAAAGAATAGGTATGTATTTTTTTATTTTCTTACCGAATATACTGTTGCAATGAGCTCAATATTAGGGTTTATTTTCCAAGCACTCTGGTTTCTCCTTTCTACAATGAAAGAGACTATTGCGGATTGAAATGCTGCATAAAGGACATTGAAAGCTACTATGGTGATCTCCCAAGGATACTCTTTGAGAGTTGCTGTAACGCCCCAATTCCGGATACCGAAAAAACTGTCAAAGTACCGAAATCGGCGCGCTACTTCCCGGAAAATCCGAGAACTTCCAAGATAGTAGGTCCGCAGTGAGGTCCAATTTAAAACTTTTTGTAAAATAAGCGGAAGCAATACAGAGATAGCGGAAGCATAAGGTATCATCATATATATGTCAAATGTGAATGGGCTGCAGTCCAGCCTAAAATGTGAAGTGACAAAAACCAAAGTTTAATTACATATTTTCACCATTACCCATCTCACTACAAAATCTCTCAAAATCCCAAACAATAGACACTCAAACCCCTGCAACTGGTGCTGGCTCTCCACCCTCCGGCTTGACCTCTTGGTCGGCCGGTCCCCAACCGTAGTCACCTACTACAAGCACCTCGACGAGCGCGTACGCATCGCCCTCGAACTCGGGGTCGACACCTAAGCACCAAGAGTGGATCAGATCTAAAGATCTGGCAAGTCACAGTATGCTTATAATATAGAATGTATGCATCAAATGAGTAGAGACAGTAATAAAGTTAAGTGAATAGCAATGGTACAGATCCTAGGCAGGTGAGCAGGATAAACAAATAGAATTAAGATAAACATAATATAATAAACCTACACAAAATGGCACACTCACACAAGCTGGATACCGCAGGATATTATGCCGCGGCCCTCCCATACTGAATACAGTCGCGGAGGGGAAAATCTCACAGTGCGGGGGATTATCTAGCCCCGCAAATAACATCATCCATCAACACACTGAGACCGGACTCGGTATCGCACTGTCCATCTCCAACAATGCTCATCATGATAGCCACACAATATTCTCAATAGCTCCTACCAGTTATGATCAGTCAAACTGGCTGAGCTTAGATCAACTGAGTGAATGTTTATGCCGACTCAGGAAACAATAAAGGTCTGTGTCTATTTAGGCTTTGCCTTGCTTGAACAAGGTCCTAACAAAGCCCCTAAGAGGTCCAAGCATCCATGGATCATAATCCAGGTCCAAGTCCAGTCAATGGATCCATACCAAGGCCCACCAAATACATGGCCTGGTCTATAACAGTCCATATGAGATACAAGTCCAAGTTCAATAACATATGATCCATTTATATCCATAATGGGTCACAAGCCCATACAATCTAACCTCTCCAGTCTAGGGTAATTCACATCCAAACTTAGGTCATAAAAGGGCCCGCCTAGCCACAGACACGGGTCAATGTTCACCCAATCATATTACCGGGTCACCTCTAAGTAGTCCTAGGTTCGGGTCCTCCATTTTCCATTTAATTAACAGGTTTAAGCAATAATAAGGATAATAGAGTGACAGTAATAATATGAGGGAGATGAATCTCCAAGTACAAGGATCAATGGGAGATATCAACAGTCCAACCTAAGTAATTGGTCCACTTTCAGGTTCAGGTCTATCTCAGGTAATTTGATCTTTAAGTGAAACCACAGATGCTAAGGAATACTGTATTTGGTGCTCAGAAGTTATGTGCATCATTGGTAACGTATAAAGGTCGAATCATCTTAGATTACATAACCTGAACATTGATTAATGGACCCCACGAGTCAAGGTTGAGCCACACCATCGACTTGTGGTTGGCACAGTGATGGAAGTCTATTTAGATGGTCAATGGGTCCTACATATGATTGCAACAATAGAAATTAGAATCTGGAAAGTGTCACTCTACACAGTGTGCTCAGCCGACCTCCTGGCCTGGGCGGTCAGCTCTGCACACTGGGATCAGAGAAGTAAACACCTTGCAGGCAAACCTGTTTGTCCAGAACTTCCTGTGAGTTCGGCTAACCCCTGGCCTGGGTAGTTGGTCGTACACACTAAGAATTCTGAATGAAGGGAATGTCCCAGGTTCTAGTCTCCCGTGTTGGAATTCGGCCTTTTCGGAATCTATCTCGGAGTTCGGCTAGGCACGAGAGCTCGATTGAACACTCAGCTCGGTCACCCAGCTCAGCTTGGCAAGGTGCCTAGCTCAGTTCGGTCACCCAGCTGAGTTCGGGAAAGTATTGAGCTCGGCCAGGCATTAAGGTAGGTCAAGCTCTTAGCTCGATTAAGCGCTGAGCTCGGCTAAGCACAGAGCCCGGTCTGGCACTGAGCTCGGTAAAACACTGAGCTCGGCCACAACACTGAACCCGGCCTAGACGCTGAGCTCGGCTAAAACGCGGATCTCAACCTGAGCATTATGCTCGGTAGAACACTGAGTTCGGCTAGCGTTGAATCCAGCCATCGCTGAGTTCGGCCAATGCTGAGCTCGGCAACTGCTGAGCTCCGCCAATGCTGAGCTCGGCAATCGCTGGGCCCTGCCAGTGCTGAGCTCGGCCATCGCTGGACTCGGTCATGCTCCCCCATCAGTTGTGTTCTGTTACAGAACTCAGTTCTGCGACAGAACACAACTTCTCTTCATTATGCACAGGGATGATGGTCCACCTCTGATCAAAATCCAGATCAGGTCCTGTTCCCATGGTCGCCCAAGGCCCCTCAAATAGATGTAGGGTCCTGATTTACCAAAGGTGGTCCCACCTCGGTCCCGATCTCGACACAGCGAGATGGGTTTTCACAATTCCATCTTCGGAAACCTATTACCATGACCCAATTCACCTGGGTTTCTCCTTAGATCATCACAGAAGCATAATCGAAGAACAAACATTCCCATATCATCCATCCATCATCAACCGGCCATTGATCATCCAAATGAGGTAACCCCATCCATCAATGGCTAAAGAAAACCAAATCAGACAAGCTCAAAGATCGATCTAAACATATATATACTGCAGTTGGAATTGTAATTGCAAATCAAAAAAGGAAAACATGCAATCTAGACTATCAGCATAGGGCACTTGCCTGATCGATTGAAGGTAGAAGGAAAAGAGAGAAAACAACAAAGAACCAAGGGGTTTCGGCAGTAGGTCTCCTTTGTTGCAGATCGGTCTCGGGGTTGGCCTTCTATTGGAAATTCTGGGGAGAGAGAGAGAGAGAGCGAAAAGTAGGAATTGGAGGGAAGATGAGGGCTCGTTGGAGAGAAGTGGGGAAGAAGAAGAGAGAAAAGAGATGGGAATTGAGAGAGAGGAGATGAACAGTGGTTGCATGGGCAGGGAGGGTTTAGTTTAAATAGGTTGGGTTTTTGGACTAGGGACAAAAATGCCCTTGGGCTTAGAATAGGATTAGGGTTAGGGTAGAGGGTACTTAAGTCTTTAGGTGGGCTTCTAGAAGATTCTTTGGTGCAAACCCCCTATAGTAAACACAAATTTCTAGCTAGGGCCTCTAACAAACTAACTAACTCTAAAATTAACAAAAGACACCCTATTGACTCTACTAATTACACAACTAGACTAAACCTAGGAAAATACATAACTACCCTTATATAAACCCCATAATTAGTATAATTAAAATACTTAGGCTAATATATAGTATTCAAATTCAAATTGAGGGCCCACCAGGGGTGGGGCCTCACATTCCTCCCTCCTTAAAGACATTTGGTCCCCAAATGTAAAAACAAAGTAAGGACATACCTGTGGTAGAAGATGTGGATAATCTCTCGCCACCTGGTCTCGTAGCTCCCAAGTAGCCTCAGCTGGGGTGTGATGCTCCCACTGAACCTTCACAAACTGAATGGTTCGGTCCCAAAGCACCTTCTCCTTGGTGTCGATGACGGCGACTGGCTTGGCGATGTAGGATGCGTCGGGCTGGATGTCGAGTGGCTGGTGATGCAGAATATGGGTAGGGTCCTCCACATACTTCCTCAACATCGAGACGTGGAAGACGTCGTGCACACCTGATAGCTCTGCTGGCAACTGAAGTCTGTAGGCGACATCTCCGATCCTGGCATTGATCTCAAAGGGTCCTACGTACCTCCGTGCTAACTTGCCCTTCTCGCCGAATCTGAGGGTTCCTCGAGCTGGGGAAACCTTCAAGAATACACGGTCTCCCTTCTGAAACTCGAGTGGTCTACGCCGGTTGTCTGCATAGCTCTTCTATCGACTGTGACTAATCTTCAGGTTTTCCATTATCTGGTGGATCTTCTCACTGGTGTCGCCGACGATAGATGGTCCATGGAAACTTCTGACACCAACTTCCTCCCAACAGACTAGGGTCTTGCACTTCCTGCCATACAACGCTTCGAACGGTGCCATCTTGATGATCGAGTGATAACTGTTGTTGTAGGCAAACTCACAGAGTGGCAATGAATCCTCCCAGTTCTCCTTGTAGTCTAGGACACAAGCTTGCAACATGTCCTCCAAGGTTTGGTTGGTGCGCTCCGTCTGTCCGTCTGTCTGAGGATGGTAGGCTGTGCTGAAGCTCAACTTGGTACCCAAGGCTTGCTGTAGACTCTCCCAGAAGTGAGATGTGAAACGTGGATCTCTGTCTGAAACAATCGAAGCTGGAACTCCATGCAAAGAGATGATCTTGTCCACGTACAGCTTAGCAAGGACATCGAGTGCTGCTCTCATCGACACTGGCAAGAAGTGGGCTGACTTGGTCAATCTATCCACGATCACCCAAATGCCATCACTGCGTCTCCGGGTAGCTGGAAGTCCTGCAATAAAATCCATGGTAATATGCTCCCACTTCCACTGAGGTATCTCGAGCTGATGAAGTAGCCCTGGTGGCTTCTAGTGCTCTGCTTTAATCTGCTGACATGTCAAACATCTGGAGACATAGCCTGCAATCTCTTTCTTCATATTGTTCCACCAGTAGTAGCTCCTCAAGTTCTTGTACATCTTGGTGCTGCCCGGGTGAATCGAATATCTGTTGTGGTGTGCGTCTGCTAAGATCTAGTCCTTCAGCTCCTGGACGTCTGGTACACATAGTCTATCCTAGTAGTAGAGCACTCCACCAATCAGTCTGAACTCTGGCCTCTGGTCAATCTGCTCGATCACTTTGACAAGCTTGGGATCGCTGCGTTGACTGTCCTTGACCTCTCCAAGCAACTCTGGTTTCCATGCGGACATGGTGGCAAGCATAACTCTATCGCTGAGCGGCTGAAACTGGACATCCAAGTCACTGAAGACATCGGTCCACACACCTTCTACTGCTAGAAAACTGACTAGGGCAGTCTTCCTGCTCAAAGCATCTGCTACGACGTTTGCCTTACCCGGATGGTATTTGATAGGGAAGTCGTAATCCTTGATGCATTCCATCCAACGCCTCTGACGGTTGTTGAGATCATGCTGAGTGAACAGGTACTGCAAGCTATGATGATCTGAATGGACTTCAAACTTCTCTCCGTAGAGGTAGTGCCGCCACATCTTCAGTGCAAACACGACTGCTGCAAGCTCTAGATCTTAAGTAGCATACTTCTTCTCGTGTTCCTTCAGTTGGCGTGATCCATAGGCAATGACTTTGCCCTCCTGCATCAAAACACAACCAAGACTGGTCCCCGAAGCATCGGTGAAGACAACAAAACCGCCTGCACCAGAAGGTAAAGATAAGATTGGTGCTGTCGTCAGTCTCTCCTTCAGCTCTTGGAAACTGCTCTCACAAGCATCTGTCCATACGAACGGTACATCCTTCCTTGTCAGCTTGGTCAAAGGGGCTGAAATCGAAGAGAAGCTCTTGACGAATCTGCGGTAGTAGCCTGCTAAGCTAAGGAAACTCCGAACTTCTGTGACATTCTTCAGTCTCTCCCAGTTTACCACTGCCTCGATCTTCGCTGGATCCACTGCTAGGCCATCCTTGGAGATGATATGTCCGAGGAAGACTACCTACTCTAACCAGAACTTGCACTTGTTGAGCTTCGCGTATAGCTGGTTGTCGCGCAACAACTGTAGAGATGTCCTCAAATGCTGCTCGTGCTCCTCTCTGGACTTGGAGTAGACCAACACGTTGTCGATGAACACCACTGTGAAGCTGTCGAGGTACGGAGCGAAGATCTTGTTCATCAAAGCCATGAATACTGCTGGCGCATTCGTCAACCTGAACGGCATCACAAGGAACTCATAGTGCCCGTAACGAGTACGAAACGCCGTCTTCTGTACATCTTGCTCTCTGACTCGTAGCTGATGATATCCCGATCTCAGGTCCACCTTCGAAAAGTACTGCGCTCCCTGAACCTGGTCGAAAAGCTCGTCGATCCGGGGAAGAGGATACTTGTTCTTCACTGTTGCCTGGTTCAGCTGCCTGTAATCGATGAACATCCTCATCAATCCATCCTTCTTCTTCACCAAAAGCAAGGTGCTCCCCAAGGTGACATGCTCGGTCTTATGAAGCCCTTGTCTATCAACTCTTGCAACTGGGTCTTCAACTTTCACAGCTCTGCTGGAGCCATGCGGTAAGGATCTCTGGAAATCGGTGCGGTGCCTGGCACAAGCTCGAAGGCAATCCTGGGATCTTGTCGGGAAACACGTCTGGAAACTCACAAACAACTGTGATCTCCTCGACTCCCTTGGACTTCTTATCCTCTGAGATGAATGCGATGTAGCCCTCGCAACCTGATCTCACTAGCCTCTCTGCATTCAGTGCTGAAATCAACCTGGTACTGTGTGGCTTCTTCTCGCCTACAAACTCGATCGTGTCATCTGAACCGTCGATGGTGAGTCTGACTATCTTCTCAAAGCAATCCATCACCGCTCGTTATCTGGCCAGCCAATCCATTCCCAAGATAACGTCGAAGTCATGCATGGGTAACACGATCAAATCTACAAACATAATGTACTCCCCGATCTGCACTCGACATCTGGGGTGGTAAGTCTAACACACTAATTCAACCCGATCCACCGACCTTACACGTACCCCCACACTGAAATCCTCACTACGTCCTAAAGTTTCTAGTGTATTTTATTTTCTAGAGACTTGCCCGCTCTGATACCGTAAAATGTAAGGCCCCGATTCCGGATACCGAGAAAACTGTCAAAGTACCGAAATTGGCGCGCTACGTCCCGGAAAATCCGAGAACTTCCAAGTCCGCAGTGAGGTCCAATTTAAAACTTTTTGTAAAATAAGCGGAAGCAATACAGAGATAGCAGAAGCATAAGGTATCATCACATATATGTCAAATGTGAATGGGCTGCAGTCCAGCCTAAAATGTGAAGTGACAAAAATCAAAGTTTAATTACATATTTTCACCATTACCCATCTCACTACAAAATCTCTCAAAATCCCAAACAATAGACACTCAAACCCCTGCAACTGGTGTCGGCTCTCCACCCTCCGGCTCGACCTCTTGGTCGGCCGGTCCCCAACCGTAGTCACCTACTACCGGCACCTCGACGAGCGCGTACGCATCGCCCTCGAACTCGGGGTCGACACCTAAGTACCAAGAGTGGATCAGATCTAAAGATCTGGCAAGTCACAGTATGCTTATAATATAGAATGTATGCATCAAATGAGTAGAGACAGTAATAAAGTTAAGTGAATAGCAATGGTACAGATCCTAGGCAGCTGAGCAGGATAAACAAATAGAATCAAGATAAACATAATATAATAAACCTACACAAAATAGCACACTCACACAAGCTGGATACTGCGGGATATTATGCCGCAGCCCTCCCATACTGAACACAGTCGCGGCGGAAAAAATCTCACAGTGCTGGGGATTATCTAGCCCCGCAAACAACATCATCCATCAACACACTGAGACCGGACTCGGTATCGCACCGTCCGTCTGTAGACACCTCATTTGGCCCCTATGATAGCCTTAAACACCTGTCATATATAGCGATGCCCCCATTTCACTCATAATTGAATGATTAATGACATAATTCAGATTAATTAATGACAATGAAGATGCTTTTTGATAGTTTTAGACTTAGTTCAACGACTTCTAGAAATTCATGAGAAGAAAGTCGAATCGCATTGAGATCTCGAGTCCAACTCACCTTTCACACAAGGAGCGGACCACAACACTATTCAAACTTCTTTCGAACCACTTAAGACATGCTTAGGCCAGTTCTTACAAAGATTACACTTAGCTTGCCTAAATACCATCCGATTACCCTAAGTTAGGAAGCCAGATCCATTGATCCAGAGGTCCCTCTCTTTTCTCAGCCCATAATCATTAGGACAGTTGGACCATTGGATTCTTCACTTCAAGAGCTTTCCGACGGTATGTAGAACGTCCAAATCCGATAAGCGGATCAAAAGTTACGAGTTTTCGAAGTTTGCCTTAGAAAGAGTAACGGAAATCCATCTAGGCACCACCCAAGTGGCGCCCATCCTACTCAAATTCACCTAGGCGCCCCATATGTAGCGTCCACACTAGCCATGGTCACCTAGGCGCCCCATGTGTGGCGTCCACCCTCCAAAATCATTAGTTTGGCCTAAAACGGACCGGAACCACTCAACGTAGGGACTAAACTCCGAAAATGAATTGACTCCACCTAGGCACCCCATGTGTGGCGCCCACCCCACTCTTTATTCCATCTAGGCGCCCCATGTGTGGCACCCGCACTCTTCAGCCCACCTAGGCACCACATGTGTGGCGCCCACCCTCTTATTTCAAAAATTTAACTTAGGGCAGCCCGCAATCACTCCAAACAAAGACCCAAACAACTTTCCATCTAGGCACCACCCTTGTGGCGCCCACACTCTCCAGTCCACATAGGCACCCTGTGGTGGGCGCCCACACTGTCCAGTCCACCTGGGCACGACCCTTGTGGCGCCCAGTCAATTAAGTGCTAGTGTAGGTCCCCTCAGTTGAACATTTATCCATTCTATCCCGACTTCAGATGGGACCAAACTTTGAGAATGATCCAAACCATGTAGGCTCCACCCCATGGGCGCCTACTATGAACCAGTCCACATAGGCACCAGCCCTGTGGCGCCCACCCTATGCAATCACCTGGGCACCACCCCATGGGCGCCCAGCCTCTTGTCTAAACCCTAATTTATCCCAAAACACTTAAGCCGCCTTAGGATGCGTGAAACCTTCTAGAAACACGAATTAATAAAGCCCTAGCCCTCCTAAACTCATCCCAAACCTCTATTTAAGGATCTCTTAACCTCATTTACGAGGGAGCTACCCTAAAAAAGAGAGAAAAGTATAGAGAATAAGCAAAAAGGAGAAAGGTAGCCACCATTAGAGAGAAAGCTTCAGATCTAGAGAAGAAGAAGGGGAAATAGAGGAGAAGACTTCCATATCTTCAACTAGGGCTATGGTTCTTCGCGTAAGCTTCGTTCTAGGAACTTGAAAAGTGTGATTCAAACTGGTATTCCTAGATCTTTCTATTCTTTTGTTGCATTTTATCACCATCTTTGTTTAGAAACATGCTTAGGATCATTCATGCATCATATATATATATTAGTTCTTGATAAAAATGGTATCAACATCTCATCATATTAATAACATGTTTAGATTCATACTAGTGGTGTAGATCTGCATTGATTTCGTAGTTCTAAGTACTTAACTAGGTTAGATCTCGCATTTATAGCATCATCATCATCATTTAGATCGAGGAGATCGCGAAAGGCCTATCTCAGGAGGCTGGGCGCCACCCACTGGGCGCCTACCATCTCTGGTTTGGCTAGGCGCCACCCTCTGGGCGCCTACCCTTCCGAGACAGGGTTTGGGTTTTAGATCTCTACTTTTTACATCGTTTTCTTATAGATTTGTTAGTTGCATCATTAGTAGTTCGCATTAGGACATCCGCATCAGTTACTGAATATCGGAGATTGTGTTGAAAATCTTAAGACTGTTGTGCATTCGTTGTGATTCTTTAAAAGCCCTGACTGAACAGGGTAGGCACCACAGGTGTGGCGCCCAAGTGGACTTTTCCACTTCCATACACAATTTTCGATCTTTCGCATTTAGTTCTTAGAAATTGCATAACAATGATGTGTTTGTTTGCTTGATATGTTCTGAATTTCAAATTATCATTTCTATCACACACCACCATATCATTTGAATCATAAAGTCATAAAAGCCCAAACAAAAAAATCATAAAACATAAAACTATTTCTTCTCTTTCCTTGCTCTCTAGTAAATTAGAGGAGAAACCAAAAATAAATTAAAAATTACAAAGAAAACCCAAAAATAGTAGGTAGATAGCCTAGATTATTAAATCTCATGCTTAAGTAGGATAAACCCTAAGATTAGCTAAAATATCATAGTTAATTAACTTAAGAATTGCCAAATCATTAAGAACCCTAAAATTAATAATCTAATTAATTTGGACTGAAATTGGACTAGGGAATCACTAAGATTGATTAGGGAACCCAAATTATTAAGATAGGCTTCTCCTCCTTTGAGCCTAGCTTGCTTATTCACTAAAAAGGTCCCTAATTAAGGATGAAACATAATTAATTAAGGCTCTAATCTCACATCAATTAATACAATAAATACCATTAATCCAAAAGATCTTGAGACCTTAATTAATTCGGATTAAAAATAACCAAGAACTTAATTAAAATCCTAAAACTTAAAACAGATCCATCTGGGCGCCACCCCCTGGGTGCCCTGTTGCCAGGTCCATCTGGGCGCCACCCCCTGCTGACAAGTCCACCTGGGCACCACTCCCTGGGCGCCCAGCCTATTCATTCCCTAAGAAGCTCCACTTGAAATTTTATCTAATTAATTAAGACTTTAACCAACCCTAATTAACACACTAAAATACTCTTAACTTGAAAGACCTGAAATCTTAATCAACTTAAACTCGAATCTACCTAAAAGATACAAAACCAACAAACCCTAAAAATATCCACCTGGACGCCACCCCCTGGGTGCCCTGCTTGCCAATTCACCTAGGCACCACACCCTGGGCGCCCATCCTCTCCTGTCACTAAGACACCCCAATTGAAACGAAACTTGAATAAACACATAATTAAACATTGCTAACTTAAAAGATTTGAAAACTTAATCAATCTAAACTTGAATTAATCTAAAACGAACACACAACACAAAACCAAGACAGACATCCACCTGGGCACCTCTCCCCTGGCGCCCATCCTTCCAATCCACCTAGGCACCACTCCCCTGGCGCCCAGCCTTCCAATCCATCTGGGCACCACTCCCCTGGCGCCCATCCTATCCCTTTACTAAGAAATTCCTAATTGAAACTTCTAATTAAACCAACCCGAATTAAACACATTAAAACACTTTAGGACTTAAGAAACCCGAAACTCTAATCAATTCACCCTCGGATTAATTTAAATGCCATCGAACCAAATCAAACCACAAGGCAGTCACCTGGGCATCACCCCCTAGGCGCCTAGCCTATCAATCCACCTGGGCACCACCCTCTGGGCGCCCAGCCTGTGAACTCCACCTACATTACTCGTTTCCTGGAAACCAATCAATTAAAAATTAAACCATATCCTATCATGTAACATGCTGACTGTGAGCAAGCCGACTCATTTACCGAACTCCGAGAGAGTCGCGAAACATGGGAAGTTGAAGACCTACCAGTGAAGAAGTGGTATATTGGCCCATTGCCTGGCGCCATTGGCGAGGAGACCCCTCTCAAGAAGACCGTGAAATATGGGAAACCAGTGACCTCGATGATCACGAAGTGGTATACCGCCCCACTGCCTGGCCACGCCAGCGGGGGGGATCCTCCTCGGTAGATAGCCCATCTCCAACCCCACCTGTACCATATCATTCCAAAAATCCCAAAAAATCAGAAAACCCCAAAAACCCAAAAAAATTAGAAAATAGAAAACCCAAAAACATAGAAACCGTAGTGGTAGAAGATTTTGGTCATCATCAACCTATAGGCAATCTAAGGCGATGGAAATTACCCCCGGTAGTGCAGTCCCAACTAGAGGAAATTATGGCCAACATTGATAAGTTAGGCTGCGAATCTTTGCCTGTCGTTCCAAAACCCGAATCCTCCGCACAACATGCGAACATCAATGATGGCATGGGTGTTTACGAATTAGTGGACGCTGAAGAAGGGGATGACGAAGTTTCTGAGGAATTTAGGAGAGTAGTCAAGAAGTTTGATGAAGAAACACAAGCAGCTGCTGAGAAGACAAAAGAGATAAACCTGGGAACAGAGGAGAGGCCCAAACAAGTTCAAATCAGTGCATGCCTAGAACCTAATGAAGAAAGTGAAATCCTTGAGGTCTTAAGGGAATATCAAGACGTATTCGCATCGGATTATAATGACATGCCCGGACTTGCACCCGACCTAGTAGAGCATCGAATCCCACTAGAAGATGAGGCTAGACCTGTCAAGCAAAAGTTGACAAGGATGCTCCCCGACGTTGCCCTGAAAGTAAAGGAGGAGGTTGACAAACTCCACCAAGCTCAATTCATCAGAGTCGTGTTGTTTCCTCAATGGGTTGCCAACATAGTCCCGGTAAAGAAGAAAGACGGACGCATCCGAGTCTGTATCGATTTTCAAAACTTGAATAAGGCATCTCCCAAAGACGATTTCCCTTTACCTCACATCGACGTACTTGTTGATAATACTGCGGGGCACGCTATGCTCTCATTCATGGATGGTTACTCAGGGTACAACCAAATCAGGCTATCACCAGAAGATCAGGAGAAGACCTCATTCACTACGCCCTGGGGAACTTACTGTTACGTTGTTATGTCCTTTGGCCTAAAGAATGCAGGTGCCACTTATCAGAGAGCCATGATGGTGATATTCCACGATATGATACACGACTGTGTGGAGGTTTATGTAGATGACATTCTGATTAAATCCAAAACTCGCGAGAACCATGTCTTAGCTCTCAGGAGAGTCCTTCAACGATCTAGGGACACCCAACTGAGGATGAATCCGAAGAAATGCATTTTTGGAGTATCCTCCGGCAAACTCTTGGGCTTTATGGTGAGCAATCGGGGAATTGAAGTTGAACCTTCTAAGGTGAAGGCCATCCTTGAAATGCCACCCCCGAAAAACCTCAAAGAATTGAGAGGCCTCATAGGGCGGTTACAATTCATTAGAAGATTCATCTCACAGCATTCACAAAGATGCGAGCCGTTCTACAAACTGCTAAAAGGAGGTGTGGAATACCACCGGGACGACAACTGCCAAAAGGCATTCGAAGATCTAAAGAAATATCTGTTGAGTCCTCCTATTCTGAAGCCCCCTACCAAAGACAGGCCCCTCATTGTGTATGTATCAGCGACAGAATCCGCAATAGGCGTGGTCCTAGGTCAACATGATGAAACCGGCCGAAAGGAGAACGCAGTCTATTACCTGAGCAAATCTCTCTTACCCTATGAAAGGAAATACTCCCCAATGGAGAGAACATGCTTAGCCGTAGTTTGGGCCGCTCAAAAATTGAGACACTACTTTCTAGCTCATCAGGTCAAACTTTTAGCCAGGATGGACCCTTTGAAGTTTATTTTTGAGAAACCCATCACTTCGGAAAGAATCGCGCGATGGCAAATGCTCCTGGCCGAATTCGACATAACCTATGTTACCCAGAAGTCCGTAAAAGGACAAGCGATCGCTGATCATCTAGCACACTTTCCTCTGCCCCAGTACGAGCAAGTCAGAACTGATTTCCCCGACGAAAGCATTGTGTTTGCAGGCATTGAAGAGACCAAGGATGATGATTTATGGACCATGTACTTTGATGGAGTGTTAAACCAAAATGGAAAAGGAGTCGGGGTAGTGCTATTATCCCCGGAAGGAGTTGTCATTCTAAAGGCCTACAAGATCGGATTCCCGGCGACCAATAATACAATTGAATACGAAGCTTTACTAGCGGGACTGAGAGAAGCCCAAGCCCTAGGAGTTGAAAAACTGAGAGTCTTCGGCGATTCCAAAGTTGTCATTTCTCAAGTAGCTGGGGAATGGAAAGTTAATGCCCCTAAACTTGCACATTACCATGAGAAAGTGAGAGAACTAATGTCTGACTTCAAGAAGATTTCCTTTCTCTACATCCCTCGAGCTTTGAATCGACTAGCTGACTCATTAGCAATTTTAGCTTCGATCATAGAGATGCCCGACGACAAAGATTCTGAAAATTTCCTTATTAGAAGGCTAGACTCTCCATCCGTCAAACCAATAGACCTGACCAGAGGGGACCCTGCCGAAGTTCTGCCAAAAGTTCCAAGAGAAAAGAGTAAGAAAGTCGAGGCCAAAGAGTCCGATCAGGAGAAAGATTCTAAGCCCGAAGAAGGAATCCTAGCTCACATACAGCATGATGATGACCTGGTGGACGATCACCCGTGGTACTATGATATCTGGAATTACCTACATGATGGTTACATCCCTGAGTATGCCACCCGATCGGATAAGAGAGCATTGAAAGAAATGGTTCAAAGATATGTCATAGTCGCAGGACTATTGTACCGTAGATCGTTCAGTGGAATTCTCTTACGATGCGTAACCACAGAAGAAGGGCAAGAGATAGTTGAAGAAGCGCATTCAGGAGAGTGAGGAGGACACGTCAATGGCCAGATACTAGCTAAGAAAATCATCCGTTTAGGTTACTATTGGCCATCCCTAGAGTCAGATTCAGTCCATTATGTTAGAAGATGCAAAGAATGTCAACTGCATGCTGACCTAATCCACGCCCCCCGCATCATCCCTTCACCCTACCATAGCTCCATGGCCTTTTTCGACTTGGGCCTTTGATATCATAGGACCCCTGGCCCCTACCTTAGAGAACACACAAAATAAGGCATTCATATTGACAGCCACAGAATATTACACTAAATGGGCAGAAGCATAGGCATATGTTAATATTAAGGCTACCTCTGTAGTCAAATTCATTAAAAAGAATATAATAGCCCGATTTGGCATCCCTAAAGCATTCATAACAGACAATGGCCCACAGTTTATATCACAACAAATGAACGAGTTGTGCACAAAATATGATATAGAACTGCACCATTCAACCCCATATTATCCCCAAGCGAATGGTCAAGCCGAAGCAACAAACAAGACCTTACTGAAGATCATCAAGAAGACTGTGCAAACCGCCAAAGGTAGTGATTGGCCAGACCGTTTGGTCGAAGCATTGTGGGCGTACCGGACTTCCATAAGAACTCCTACAGGAGAAACCCCATATTCTTTGACCTACGGAATGGAAGCAGTCCTTCCTCTAGAAGTTCTTCATCCATCACTGCGCATCCAGCTAAATGAAGATATAACAGAAGACCAGAGGAGAGAAGCATTGCTACTTCAGCTAGACCTACTTGACGAGAAAAGAATGAAAGCAGCAGAGCATGCACAAGTATACCGGAAGCGAATTGCCAGAGCCTACGACAAACATGTCAAACGAAGAAAATTCAAGATTGGCGACTTTGTGCTAAAGCGCATCACTCCATCCCAGCTTCCGCATCCTAGAGGTAAGTTACGACCCAATTGGGAAGGCCCTAATGTAATTAAGGAAGTATATCCTGGAAATGCATATAGACTAGTGAATGCAGAAGGGGAAGAGCTCCCCGATCCATGGAACGCTATGTACCTAAAAAGGTACACGGTATGACCCCTCCCTATTTCTTGCGGAGTATGACCCTCCTTGCTCCTTGGCATAGTTGTAGAAATCCCGTAGGAGGACCGAAGAGATGCACTCTGATCAAGCTTGGAACTCGAACACACACCAACACTTAAGAATACACAAAACGGTGAATCTGCCCCCACACAAATTCCCGCACGGTTAAACCCATCCAATGTGAAGGTTTGTAGGTAAGTTGCCCATGTCATGAAAGATTTTTGATCGTATGTCAAAAAAAATGGTGTTTAGTTAGAATTAGTTTTGGAAAGAGTAAAAAGCTTCATGACTAGTTTGGGTTCGTAGCCTTTTTAACCCGAGCCAGTAAGCCCGTAGGGGTATTTACATACCTAGTGCCCTAAAACCATCTGGTTTGGGAGTCATTGGCCTAATGCTCATTACATGGGTTAATTAGAAAGCTTAAAGGACCTAGACATTGCACAGTTAGAAGCTCTTTAAAAAAAAGTGTTAAGTTAGAAGTCTTGAAAAAAAAGAATAAAAGTTTTGTGACTAGTTTGGGTTCGTAGCCTTTTTAACTCGAGCTAGTAAGCCCGTAGGGGTATTTACGTACCTAGTGCCCTAAAGCCATCTGGTTTGGGAGTCATTGGCCTAATGCTCATTACATGGGTTAATTAGAAAGCTTAAAGGACCTAGACATTGCATAGTTAGAAGCTCTTTAAAAAAAAGTGTTAAGTTAGAAGTCTTGAAAAAAAAGAATAAAAGTTTTGTGACTAGTTTGGGTTCGTAGCCTTTTTAACTCGAGCTAGTAAGCCCGTAGGGGTATTTACGTACCTAGTGCCCTAAAGCCATCTGGTTTGGGAGTCATTGGCCTAATGCTCGTTACATGGGTTAATTAGAAAGCTTAAAGGACCCAGGCATTGCACAGTCACATGTCCCAAAAAAGAATTTTTATTAGAATTAGGCTCGCTAGAGTGACATGGGTACTTATCAAGCGAACTAAGCAGAAGGTGGTCTAAAACCACAACACTAAGGAAACACGGTGGCTCACCGCCCCCCACACACGAACACAACTCACAAATGAGCCCCCAAAGGCGGTCAAGTACTTTCTAAAGTTCAGCTGAAAAGACTAAGCCTCTACAAGAGGGGGCCTGTGAGGGCTCGACCTCCCAAGGATAGTTAGGGAAGATTACTTTGCCACCAAGGTGACAATCATGGATCGAGAGGCTAGTCCACTTTCACGCTCTCGCCCACGGCCAGAATAAACACTAGTCTTATGCTGGGGCAATTTTTTTATATATATACGTGAATATATGCTTATCTCACACGGCTTCCCAATCTGGGTCCTCATGCCATACACGATTGCCACGAGCACTCACTAGCCTTCACACACTCACCTCATGCATGCTTTATTACTAATGACTTTCGGTTGGATGCAGGAAAAACAGATTCCCTAAGGTACCAATTCTATCTTGTTATTCTCAAAGCTTGAGTGCCAAAATGGCCCCTCTGACATTTTTACCGAGAAAGAAAAATGCTACCTTAGCCAAACTATGCAGGGGGCCTAAAAATATTAAACTAACAAGTTTGGTTTGAGACCTTGCAGGAAACCTAACCCCGATCACATCCAAAACATCCCACAAGCTGGGGCATTTTTTTATGGGTATTGTTTTGTGCACAACTCCTTATGATCTCAAAAGATTAAAGGGGTGGTAACCAAATTTGAGATACAACTTATGTCTGTTATGATATCCTATGATGAATTTGATTATAGATGTATGCTATGCACATCCTTTTATGATATCATATATTGTGCGATTCAAAAATGCAATTTGAAAATACAGTTATCTTGAATCTCTGCCTTTGTACTTACGACTGACAATGTGAATGCCTTAAAACGTAGAATTGCTTAGGCCACAAGCATCACACACCCAGGCACTCCCCATTGTTTGAAAACCCTGAATATCTATATTGCTTCTCCAAGTCAAAGTTGATATGATATTTTATTTGTTTGGCCTATTATGTGGATTTCATTTTGTCTGTCTTAGGTTCTAATGTTCTTTTTTCATGAGAACTGTGCTAGAGCACAAATTTTGAGAAATTTTAGAAAAATTTCGACAGCACTACCCCTTGTTTTTTGGACCCCGAAAAATCTCCGGATACAAAAAACCTGTTACCTGTGAAAAAAGTACATTTCATATATTCCTGACACCTCACAAAAGCTCCTCATCAGTCAACCACATATACCTAGTACACGCTATCTCAATTACACATACATAATACACATGTGCACAACATATACATCAGATCAAGTACACACCGTGAGCTAAGACAAGACGGAATGACATAGATACATGACCAACACATATATGGATACAACATGGAACACATGGAGACGGATCCTGGACAGATCAATCAAACAACGATAACCCTACGGAGCAGCTCCCTCATGACGAGCCGATGAAGCAAAGGAAGATGGACCAGGAGCACGCTGAGAAGGGGTGCGGGTCGAGCTTGAAAATGCATAACCTCTCTCCTCCGCCCTCTGGCGATACCAATCAAGGCGCCTCCGCAAGTCGGCAACCACCTCATCGTGACTTAGCTGCATGCGGTCCATGAGCTGAGCGTATTGATCATGAATGAGAGCCCTTTCCTCGCTCAAGCTAAGGGGTGGAGGAACGGAAGCAACAATAGCACCGCTCTGCAAGACGGCATACAAGGAAGCGTTACGTTCAAAAACTCGAAAGCATGAAACATGGAATTTAAAAGGAAGGATGCTCACCTGCGCAGAGGTCTCAAAACTCCTGAGCTTGGCACGTAAGTCCTCGATCTGCACCCAACAAGATTACGAAGCATGTCAATGTTAGAAGAATCAAATCAAATCATTACAAGAGTAAGGTTCATACCTGCGCCGCTGAAGCAACTCTTTCCGCAAATGCCTTGTCACGCTCGCTATGAAGCTCTGCCTGAAGGTCACAAAGACAGATGGTTAAGAATTACTCATTATACGCCTTGAATACAAGGGCAACAAACTGAGACCCAAACTTCGCTAACCTGCAGTCGATCCACCTCAGCCCGCAGAGTGAGAAGATCACTCTCCACTTGGATCCTCATAGCCTCAGGCATGTCTCGCTCCCTGTTACCCTGCATAGTGGCAAAGGTCATGAACATCAATTCAAAATGGACAACTAACCCCATGACCTCGTACCTCATGAGAATCTGCCAATGCGTCGATAATTGCTTCATTTTCCTGGCGGCACTCCTGTTATCAAAGCATTGTGAGTAAAGAAGGTATAAAAGAGATAGCATGTGGCCAATTAAGGTTGACAATTCTCATACCCTCTCGGCTGACAATGAGGCCCTCAGTCTCGTGACCTCCGCATCCTATGAAGTACCAATCATGCCAATATGCCAAGAATGATAAGGATTACTACAGAAGATGAACATTGTTTGACACATGCACTAAACCAAGTAGTCATACCTTTTTCTCTACTAGTTGGGACAATCGAAGTGCCTCCCCCCTGAGGATGGACTCCGCATCGGGTACTACTCCCCCAGATGTCCCCTGTCACACATGAGAGTTACGATTAGAGAAATAGAAGAGGCCTATATCTTTGAGATTACAAAGCTTATAACCAAGATTGGAAGTCCCATGAACCCTCACCTCACATTGTCTTTCAGATGACGGATGTGCCTGCCGATGCCCTGCTCCAGCCGGTATCTCCCTCTGAAAAATAAAGGAAGAAACAATATGATTCACAATGGAAAGAAGACAACGTTAAAGCGAGCAAACTTCAATGGTTACCCAGAGAGATGACGAAGCCTCAGCCGCTTTCGCGCAATTGCTAACGGAATATGAAGCCCCACAAGAGTACGACTCCAGGAGTATATACCGATGCAAAGCTGTCTTCCAATATGCCTCATAATCACTCCAGGCACTAGCATCCATGCCAAAAATGGCCTTCCTCCCTTTTGATCTCCAATTTTTTATTTCTCTCCGACAAGGATGGCGGCGCTTGAACGTTTTCAGACCCCACCCTGGGTACGACCGACACATGACAGACTTTTCTGAGGGAACAACTTGATGGTGTCCCAATTGGCGCGCGACTCCGCTGACGACCAATCTAACTGCTACCTGAGGGGCGTGGAGCCATATGTCCCTCTCAAATAAGGCACGCCCCTCCTGGACTACAGCCATCTCATCATCCGGTCCACCCTGATAGGGCTGCCAAATCACCTGACAAACCAAACCAAACCAAACCAAACCAAGCCTTTTCCCACTAGGTGGGGTCGGCTTTATGGATTTGACGACGCCAATCAAATCTGTTTAGGGCCATGTCCTCCGTTAGATCCATGTAGGCAAGATCATGTTTAATAGTTTCTTTCCAACTTTTCTTGGGTCTCCCTCTCCCTCTCCTACTCTTGGCAAACTCCATGCTTTCACACCTTTTAACAGGTGCCTCTGTTGGACGCCTTCTAACATGGCCGAACCATCTCAGTCGATTTTCTCTCATTTTATCTCCAATCGGTGCTATTCCTACTATGCCCCTAATGTCCTCATTCCTAATCATATCTCTCCTTGTGATCCCGCACATCCATCTTAGCATTCTCATCTCCGCAACTTCCATCTTCTTGACATGATTATGCTTTACTGCCCAACACTCTGATCCATATAACAACGCTGGTCGTACCGCCACCTTATAATACTTTCCTTTAACCTTGAGGGGGACTTTCCGATCACACAAGACCCCCGAAGCACTCCTCCATTTGGTCCACCCGGCTTGAATCCTGTGACTTACATCAGTATCAATCCCTCCATCCTGTTGCACCATAGATCCAAGGTACCTAAAGGTTTTTTTCTCTACAATCTTTTGTGTGCCCAACTTACTTCTATGTTACCAGGTGTCCTACTTTGACTAAACTTGCATTCCATATATTCCGTTTTGCATCGACTTAGCCTAAACCCTTTTGTCTCTAATGTTTTCCGCCACAATTCAAGTTTAGCATTCACTCCTTCTCTCGTCTCATCCACTAAAACAATGTCATCTGCAAATAGCATACACCACGGCACCTCATCCTGGATATGTCTTGTAATCTCATCCATAACTAGGGCAAACAAGTACGGGCTTAACGCTGAGCCTTGGTGTAGACCAATCGTGATAGGAAACTCCTTAGTTTCGCCGCCAGTCGTCCTTATAGATGTCACGACTCTATCATACATATCCTTTATCGCCTCAATATAAGCGACACAAACTCTTTTCTTTTCCAGAACTTTCCAAAGAATCTCCCTAGGAACCCGGTCATAGGCCTTCTCCAAGTCAATGAACACCATATGTAAATCTCTCTTACCTTCTCTATACTGTTCCATTAACCTCCTCAGGAGAAAGATAGCCTCCATGGTTGATTTCCCAGGCATGAAACCAAATTGATTCTCTGAAATATTTGTTGTTCTTCTTAGTCTTCTCTCAATAACTCTCTCCCATAATTTCATCGTATGGCTCATCAATTTAATCCCGCGGTAGTTCGCACAATTCTGAATATCTCCTTTGTTCTTGTATATGGGTATAAGAATACTTTTTCCTCCATGCATTAGGCATCTTCTTGCTCTTTAGCACTACATTAAAAAGCTTTGTCAACCAACTAATACCATCCTCCCCCAAGCACCTCCAGACCTCAATAGGGATACCATCTGGCCCAACCGCTTTCCCATTCTTCATTCTTTTCAATACTTCTTTAACTTCTTCCCTATTGATTCTCCTATAGAACATATGATTCGCTTCTTCTCTAGAAATGGTAAGCTGCCCCAATTGTATGTCACTACTACTGCTTTCGTTAAATAACTTGTAGAAGTAGCTCTTCCAACGCTCATTTATCTCCTCTTCCTTTACTAATACATTTTCATCCTCATCCTTAATGCATTTAACTTGGTTTAAGTCCTTGGTCCGCCGATCTCTAGTTTTAGCAATCTTGAATATCTCTCTTTCGCCTTCCTTAGTGTCAAGTCGCCTATATAGCTCCTCAAATGCCTTTGCCTTGGCCTCACTAACTGCCTTTTTGGTTTCTCTTTTTGCTTCTTTATACCTCTCCAAGTTCGCTTCAATTCGATCCTTTGCCAAGTTTTAAAGCACTCTCTTTTAACTCTTATCTTGTCTTGGACGGCTTCGCTCCACCACCATGCCTCTTTCTGTACCGGAGCACCCCCTTTAGATTCTCCTAAGACTTCTTTCCCTACCCTCCTAATACACTCTGCTACCTTATCCCACATATTATTTGCACTCTCTTCTGTCGCCCAAACGTCTTCCTCTAGTACTCTTTCCCTTAAAGCTAGTTGCTTATCACCTTTCAGGTTCCACCATTTAGTCCTTGAGCATCTATACAACTTCTTTTTTCTAGTCCACCTTTGTAACTGCACATCTATGATCAACAACCTATGTTGGGAAGTCAAGCTCTCCCCCGGTATAACCTTACAATCTTTACAAGCTAAACGGTCTCTTTTCCTAGTTAAGAAGAAGTCAATTTGTGTCCTCGATGAGCCACTCTTATAAGTCACCAAATGCTCCTCTCTCTTTCTAAAAAATGTGTTAGTTACCATGAGATCATAAGCCACTGAAAACTCCAAGATATCCTTCCCTTCTTCATTTCTATTACCGTACCCATGTCCCCCGTGTACTCCTATGTATCCATCTACGTCACGTCCTACATGACCGTTCAAATCACCTCCTATGAAGACCATCTCTCCTTGGGGTATCTCTAGTAGCACTCCTTCCAAGTCTTCCCAAAACTTCTCCTTATGTCCATCTCCTAAGCCCACCTGGGGGCATAAGCACTAAATACGTTCACTATCTCTTCTCCTAACACTAACTTAATTGCAATAATCCTATCTCCATAGCGCTTTACATTCACTACATCTTCCTTTAAGTCCTTGTTTACCACTATGCCGACCCCATTCCTCGATCTATTAAGTCCCGTATACCATAACTTATACCCGGTCCTCTCAATCTCTTTAGCTTTGTGTCCCACCCATCTTGTCTCTTGCAAGCAAGCAATTGCGATTCGTCTCCTTTCCATTGTATCCACCACTTCCATAAGTTTCCCAGTTAGGCTCCCAATGTTCCAAGTGCCCAATCTCAGCCTTCTATTTTGGACTAGCTTCCTTACCCCCCACACTCGCCCGATAAAGTGTGAGGACCCTTGCCTATTTAGCACTGCACCCGGGCACCGATGCAGCGGTCCTTGCTCACTTATCACTGTACCCGGACCATACAGCGCGTCGCTAAGTAGGGGACGCCCCAACGAAATTTCATTAGGTCTCAAATCCATAAAAAAAATCCGACTGAGTATTGTGCTGGCTGTCGGCTACCTAACGCACAACCCTCCTCCTTTGTCCGGGCTTGGGACCGGCTATGTCAAGGATACCCCAACATAGGCGGAGTTGCCAAATCACCTGACAAACCGAGGTATATGCAGCAAATGAGAGCTAAGAGCAGTAAGTGTCTAATGTAGCAAATGGATAAGGGACAATACATACCTCATGATTTTTTAGTTCATTCAAGATGAACCGGTAACCTTGCTCACCCGGCCTCATCTTGAGGGCTTTAATACGCTCGGCCATTTCCGGAGGCAAGATGTCAGCAAAGCCTCGTAAGTTTGCATTAGGGTACCACTGCAAAGCCCGGGGAACGCAACTCAGCCTCGCAGGCAAGCGCTCGGGCCGACACTGGACGATGTGCTCCCAGAGCCATACCTGCTCAAAGTTAAAGCTCGATTATTACAAAAGATGAAGCATGAGACATGATAAGAAAAGAAGACTACTGGAGGTCACAACACATGCGAATAAAGATTTAACCTGCAAGATCGGCACAAACCCTCGAAGGCTCTTGCATCCAGACTGAACGCGGCACCTCGAATCTAGACTGTGGAAAAGAAAGGCAAGGGTGGCCGCACCCCAAGCGCAATCGCCAACCTTATCCAAATCTTGCACAAATCGGATGAGGGTACCGGAGCTCTATTGCCAGTTGCATTGGCGAAGAGGCATCTCCCCAAAAAGAATAATAGAAAAGCCCTGAGATGCTCATCGTCACCCAACCGTGCTGAAATCAGCCTGGGTCTTCTTAAGCGAACCTCAGACTGCCTCCCCTGTTTTTGCTCTGCACAATGCCAAATGGACATAAGGAATTCACCTAGTAATGGAAATAAGGAGCAAAATAGTTACCAAACATTTCAGTACTCACTCGCGACTTGGAACACCTCACATGGTATCCCTACCCTCTTTCGACGGGTATATCCATCGACTGGCACCTCCCGCCAATCATACCCTGAAACCAAAAGAGAAAGTATATGAAGAACAAGGTTGAAAAATACAAGGCATCCGAGATCGGTTGAAGAAAGCCAAATCGAGCATTTACCCCCGGAAGGCCCGGCATCATCCCCCTTGTCACCTTCGCCCACATCTTCATCACCTCCCACAACAATATCGATAGCGGCGACCCGGCGAGGCCTCTCCCCCTCATCATCACTATCCCCGTCATCAATCTCATCATCTCCATCGTCAGACGCGACAACCTCGCCCTCTGACTCGTGGAAGTCAGCATCATCATCACTCCCATCCATCTCCTCATCACTATCAATGGCGTCCACCACTGCTACATCATCATCAGCGGGGCCACCTGCATATCCAGATCCGCCTGAAGATGGGCCCTCACCTGTCAGAGAAGTTGTGGATACTATCATTAAAAGGTAAATATAAAATGTGCTAGTCTCATGGGAGTTTTCAACTCAAGATCCAATTCAAAAGGAAGAAGGAACTGAATTTTACAAGCGTCAACCCTAGCCTCGGCCGCTGCGGGAACTGGACCTCCCTCATGTCCTCCGACTGACGGACCTCCCAAAGCCGGTATCCTTGCCCTCAACTTGGCAAAGAAGTCCGCCTGGTTCCGAGCTGCGAGTGAGTACTTTAAAAGCTCAAACCAATTACAATCAATATAACAGAACACTTTTAACTTTAAAATATTGGAACCTAAATCGATTCGGACTTAATGCCCAAAACCCTTTAGAACCGACCAAACCATAAAGATTCCACCTAGGCACCACTCCTTGGGCGCCTGCCCTATCAATCCACCTGGGCGCCACCCCCTGGGTGCCCATCCTGCCAGATTCACCTAGGCACCACCCTCTGGGCACCTAGCCTACATTTCAACCCTACCCAACCAACTCAACTAAAAACCAATAATTAAACACCTTACAACTTAAACTAATTAAAACCATAACCTAAATCAATCCCCGGACCCAAGGACCAGTAAGTAACTCCCATCCAGAATAGTAGAAAACCACATGCAACCCACCTGGGCACCACCCCCTGGATGCCCATCCTGCCAATTCACCTAGGCGCCACCCCTTCGGTGCCTATCCTTCCATTTGCACTAAAACACGAACTCTTGATTTTGTTTCAAAACCCGGACCCGCATCACTTTGACATTAGAACATCAGAGACATTAAAACATTTCTCAGACTAAAACATAGCCCTTAAAACCCCCGAAATTCCGAAAAGAGATCGAAAAGTCTGAAAAGCATAAACTGACAGGATAGGCTCCACCCCCTGGGCGCCTACCCTGTTTTTCATCTTGAATTGTGATTTTCGACTACTTTTTAGAATTCTGATTTAAATTAAAAATAACATAACTTTAAAATATAGAAAAACACATTAACCAGATCCTTAAAACATCTCTAAACCACTTTCAATCAAAACCACAACTCACAACAAATAAAATCAATTAAGGTTTTACCCAACAAACTGTTTAGGCGCAGGAACTATCAAACTTAGGCTATTTGCACCCTAGGATTAAATTGGATTACCTTGTTAGGTAGCTTATAGCATTAGGCTTCACCCCATCACTCTTTCTGTTCCGTTAGGGAATCGGGAAAGCTGATATGGGCGGTCTAGGACCTTAGGTTAGGGTTAATCCGATGATCAGTAATAAAGCATTAATTACGTAAATCCAAGTAAATCCCCTAGTTAGGCCCTTCTAGCCCCATATCAAAAATCCATAAAAACTATAAAACCAACAAAATAAACCCAAAAGATTTTCCACTTATTTCTTCCTCCACCTCAGGTACCAGATATTTAATTGAACTTAATGATAAAAGGAAATGAAGAACTGACTTCTAAAATTGAATAAATGAGAATGACGAGATGAGATGAGTGATTTCACACAACCTTTTTACTTCGGCCCATCGGCCACCCTTAAACAATCACGGCTCATCGGCCACCCTAAAACAAACACTGGCCCATCGGCCACCTCCAATCAATTACGGCCCATCGGCCTTTCATTTTTTATCACTCGTGTATCGCACACGAAAAACACCGAAATCACAAGTCAAAGTCTCATTTGCATCATCATTTTGATTTGAAAAGTCAACCTTTAAACCTTATTTTGCCAAGGGATCTGAAGGGGGTACCCGGGAACGGGGCCAATCCTCTTCTTAAATATTTGGCACCTCCCCCCATTTATTTTCTTTATTTTAGTTACTTTATTTTACTTGGATTTATTATAATTATGCTGTGTGAGGATTAACCTTTTTCTGGACTTTTACTCATGACCCTGAATTGACCCTATATTAAAGAGACCCAAATTAATGTGACAGGACAACCGTCGTGTGTTGCCGGCAGCACATTAGACGAGAGGAAGAACCCACCCACTTATTTTCTCCCAACATTTCTTCGGCTTTCGTCGAAGAACGGTGTTACGGCCGTATCCGTAGCTGGCGATCGTGATCCATTGATTTTGAGGATAGTGGAATCCTCATTTTCGATGTAAAAATTTAAATAGCATATATAGATGAATAGAGATTTCCCCACGTAAAAATTCCCCTTTCTTTCCTTTTTTTGGGGGGGTCGAAATTCACATCCGACACCGTCTCCAACAATGCTCATCATGATAGCCACACAACACTCTTAATAGCTCCTACCAGTGATGATTAGTCCAACTGGCTGAGCTTAGATCAACTGAGTGAATGTTTATGCCGACTCAGGAAACAATAAAGGTCTGTGTCTGTCCAGGCTTTGCCTTGCGTGAACAAGGTCCTAACAAAGCCCCTAAGAGGTCCAAGCATCCATGGATCATAATCCAAGTCCAAGTCCAGTCAATGGATCCATACCAAGGCCCACCAAATACATGGCCTGGTCTATAACAGTCAATACGAGATACAAGTCCAAGTTCAATAACATATGATCCATTTATATCCATAATGGGTCACAAGCCCATACAATCTAACCTCTCCAGTCTAGGGTAATTCACATCCAAACTTAGGCCATAAAAGGGCCCGCCTAGCCACAGACACGGGTCAATGTTCACCCAATCATATTACCGGGTCACCTCTAAGTAGTCCTAGGTTCGGGTCCTCCATTTGCCATTTAATTAACAGGTATAATCAATAATAAGGACAATAGAGTGACAGTAATAATATGAGGGAGATGAATCTCCAAGTACAAGGATCAATGAGAGATATCAACAGTCCAACCTAAGTAATTGGTCCACTTTTAGGTTTAGGTCTATCTCAGGTAATTTAATCTTTAAGTGAAACCACAGATGCTAAGGAATACTGTGTTTGGTGCTCAGAAGTTATGTGCATCATTGGTAACGTATAAAGGTCGAATCATCTTAGATTACATTACCTGAACATTGATTAGTGGACCCCACGAGTCAAGGTTGAGCCACACCATCGACTCGTGGTTGGCACAGTGATGGAAGTCTATTTGGATGGTCAATGGGTCCTACATATGATTGCAACAATAGAAATTAGAATCTGGGAAGTGTCACTGTACACAGTGTGCTCAGCCGACCTCCTGGCCTGGGCGGTCAGCTCGGCATACTAGGATCAGAGAAGTAAACACCCTGCAGGCAAGCCTGTTTGTCCAGAACTTCCTGTGAGTTCGGCTAAACCCTGGCCTGGGTAGTTGGCCGTACACACTAAGAATTCTGGCTGAAGGGAATGTCCCAGGTTCTAGTCTCCCGTGTTGGAATTCGGCCTTTTCGGAATCTATCTCGGAGTTCGGCAAGGCACGAAAGCTCGATTGAACACTCAGCTCGGTCACCCAGCTCACCTCGGTAAGGTGCCTAGCTCAGTTCGGTCACCCAGCTGAGTTCGGGAAAGTATTGAGCTCGGCCAGGCATTGAGGTAGGTCAAGCTCTTAGCTCGGTTAAGCGTTGAGCTCGGCTAAGCACAGAGCCCGGTCTGGCACTGAGCTAGGTAGAACACTGAGCTCGGCCATAACACTGACCTCAGCCATAACACTGAACCCGGCCTAGACGCTGAGCTCGGCTAAAACGCGGATCTCAACATGAGCATTGTGCTCAGCAGAACACTGAGTTCGGCTAGCGTTGAATCCAGCCATCGCTGAGTTCGGCCAATGCTGAGCTCGGCAACCGCTGAGCTCCGCCAATGCTGAGCTCGGCAATCGCTGGGCTCTGCCAGTGATGGGCTCGGCCATCGCTGGACTCGGTCATGCTCCCCCATCAGTTGTGTTATGTTACAGAACTCAGTTCTGCGACATAACATAACTTCTCTTCATTATGCACAGGGATGATGGTCCACCTCTGATCAAAATCCAGATCAGGTCCTGTTCCCATGGTCGCCCAGGGCCCCTAAAACAGATGTAGGGTCCTGATTTACCAAAGGTGGTCCCACCTCGGTCCCGATCTCGACACAGCAAGATCGGTTTTCACAATTCCTTCTCCGGAAACCTATTACCGTGACCCAATTCACCTGGGTTTCTCCTTAGATCATCACAGAAGCATAATCGAAGAACAAACATTCCCATATCATCCATCCATTATCAACCGGCCATTGATCATCCAAATGAGGTAACCCTATCCATCAATGGCCAAAGAAAACTAAATCAGACAAGCTCAAAGGTCGATCTAAACATATATATACTGCAGTTGGAATTGTAATTGCAAATCAAAGAAGGAAAACATGCAATCTAGACTACCAGCATAGGGCACTTGCCTGATCGATTGATGGTAGGAGGAAAAGAGAGAAAACAACAGAGAACCAAGGGGTTTCGCAGTAGGTCTCCTCTGTTGCAGATCGATCTCGGGGTTGGCCTTCTATTGGAAATTCTGGGGAGAGAGAGAGAGAGAGGTAGGAATTGGTGGGAAGATGAGGGCTCGTTGGAGAGAAGTGGGAAGAAAAAGAGAGAAAAGAGATGGGAATTGAGAGAGAGGAGATGAACAGTGGTTGCATGGGCAGGGAGGGTTTAGTTTAAATAGGTTGGGTTTTTGGACTAGGGACAAAAATGCCCTTGGAGTTAGAATAGGATTAGGGTTAGGGTAGAGGGTACTTAAGTCTTTAGGTGGGCTTCTAGAAGATTCTTTGGTGCAAACCCCCTATAGTAAACACAAATTTCTAGCTAGGGCCTCTAACAAACTAACTAACTCTAAAATTAACAAAAGACACCCTATTGACTCTACTAATTACACAACTAGACTAAACCTAGGAAAATACATAACTACCCTTATCTAAACCCCATAATTAGTATAATTAAAATACTTAGGCTAATATATAGTATTCAAATTCAAATTGAGGGCCCACCAGGGGTGGGACCTCACAGTTGCTGCCTGAAAAAGAAAAACAGAATTCATGTATCAATTCATGTATCCAGTGATCTTATAAACCAAATGAAAAAGTGATATCATGCATGTTTACTTTCACCAGGGGTCGGGTTTGGGTTGGGCCCTACTTGCAATTCAACTGGCCGACATGACTCAAACTCAATCCAAACCAACTAAATGCGCTTTGATACGTAAACCCAATTCAAACCAGATCTTGTAATTTAATTAAGTATTCAGGTTTCCCTTACATAACTTTCATGTTGGTTCGAATTGACCTTTCCAACTTGATCATAACTGGGTTTGGTTTGATTGACCTTTCCAACCTGATAAGTCAAATGGATTGGGTACAGTTTTAGCCCATTAACATGGCCCATTGCAAATGCCACCTTCCCTATTAACAACAATAAGAGTAAAGGTTTAGAAAACCAAATATGTTTATGTTCACCCACTCTGGAATACATTTGGAAGCATACCCAAATCCAATCAATGTAGGTAGGGCCCATCTTATCAACATTCAATGATTGAAACATGGGATCACACACACACACACACACATATATATGGAATATGGGGCATCAAGAAAAATGTATATTATTCTCTTCAGAGGCTTCTATAATTCTTATGATTTTTTGTGTTCTGATGGATTTTACCTGAAGAATGTTCCGAAATGAGACACAGATGCCAGAAGTAAATAGGAAAACACCTCCCAACAACTTGTTCTTCCTCTTTACCAAAATGGGTGGTGATTGTGCAAATAGATCCAATCCGAGAGAAGATGGTGTCCAAATTTGTGGGCCCTTGTAGAGAGTAGTTACTAATGCTCCTGAGATGCATACCAAGGTTCCCATTACTTTGACCTGGGTGCTTGAGCTTCTTATATTTAGTTTCTCAAGCCTGGAACAAGATTGAGATGAACACAGATTCATAGTCATGCAAAACTAGTTGTACCATTTCTTGTCGTCTCTTGCAGGAGTAGGGTTGAACTCAGTTTGGATCGATGAGTGTTTGTGTAAGTGCACAAAAATTCACGAACCCGGGGGTAGTGTTCTTGAGACTCATTGAGGAGGACGAAGGCTAAAGCTCCTCGTCTCATTGTTGATGATGGAAGAACCGATGCCTGAGAACCTGGAAGAGGGAGAAGAAACAGGTCAGAGGACACTGGCTGTGGGCAGCGCAGGACTCTCCGATACCTAAGTCAGTATGAGAACTGGACAGTAGGATGGAGATTTGGAGAAGATGGAGTTTAGGCATGGCGTACCAGAGTTATTGGCCATGGTTTTGTATATGGTGTGTTGGATCGGATGTTCGATCCTTCCTCCTTTTCTCTCTACGCCTGCTGCTCCTTATATTTACAGGAAGAGGGGGAGAGAGCTGACTTTGGAGAGAGAGAGAGCTCTGTGCTCTGATAGGAAGTCTTATCGCAATCCATCTGTCCCATCGGGCCATACCCTGGCGCCTAGGGAACAGTGGACGCCAATCTGCCAGGAAGCGTGGCGGTATGGGTGGCTCTGTCAGATGATATGGGCTTGTCTTGTCGCACGTACTGTAGCGTGCATGAGTGTCCAAGGGAGGAAAGCTGTCAGCCCCTGCCTTGGCTAGCTCTGGCATCTTGACCGAGGTCAGGGTGTGTTGCCGAGGTCGGGGGCGACCTTGAGTTGGCTGGAGACCTCGCAGGGACGCCGAAGTGGAGGACCGGGATGAATTCCTTAGCCGGGCTGGGGACGCCTGGCCTAGGTGGAGCACTGCCGAGATGGAGGAGTTGTGCAAGGGACCGAGATGGAGCTCCAGGCCGAGACCAAGGTGACTAGTGAGGCAGTGGATCTCGGTTGATGCCTTGGCCCCGTTGCCGAGGTCCAGGGTGACAGAGTTCGGTTGGCGCCCCGGTGTTGAGTGCGCGTGGCCGAGGTGAGGCTTTGACCGAAGTGGGAGCACTTGGCCGAGCTGGTGGAGGTTGAGATGAGCCTTGCCGAGATGGACTAGCTGGCGCTGGAGCACGAGATGGAGCATCAGGCCAGTATTCTGGTGAGTTCGAAAATATCCCCACACAGTTTGAATGACATATTTGGTTGACTCATCATTGCTTGGTTGGTTCTAGTTTTGGTCAAAAACCACTGAGTATTTTTTTTTACCCCAACCAAGGGGGTTGGAACCTAAAGTAGCCGAGTTCGGATCCACTAAACAGGGAGATATTGTTTCATACAATCAAAACTGGCAAACTTTGTAAAATCTCATGCTAACTAATGCACCCTCTTAATTGTTTTCTTGGAAGGAGAAAATCAAGAAAGAGATTTTACACAGTTTGCTAATTTTGATTGGACGAAATAATATCTCCCTGTTAAATAGTATCTCCCTGTTTTATAGAAACACACATCCGGGGACTTTAGAGTAGCCCGCCTAAGTGGAAAGATGGTCACGACAAAATTAATTAGCATTGAGAGGGAGAGTACAAGACCTGATAATACATGCGAGAATGAAGGTGTAAGCTGGGCGAAAGTAGGAGAACTATAACTGATTCCTGCTAGTGTAAAAAACTGAGTAACTGTTATCCTATGAAAGCAATAGCAGAAGGAACGTAACAATCTTTTTCATCAACCATGTGAGAAACTGGAGATTCTTATCATAACATAGAGAAGAAATATAGAGAATAAGTACTTTTTTGTCCTGAGATTGCATACCCAATGAAGCCCAAGAAGAAGAAGATGTTGGAAAATTCCATCATGTGGGGCCACACATGTAACCATTAAATGTGTTATGCTATCTTTGGTTAAACCTAATTGAAGTGATCTAATTAAGACTTAAAGTTTTAAAACTTAAGGGTATAATTGTCATGGGATTAATGTGTAAATACCAGAATACTAATTCTAATTTGATAAGGGGACAAATTAGAATTAGCAAATCTCATTATTATATATTAGGGTTATGGTCCCCAATTCATATGGTAAGTTCCTATTCTCTCTGACATCCCATCATCAGAAAGATTCAAGTTTCTCTAGGTAGCCATATTGGATTGGAAGATCAACAACCTGCGAATAACTTCCACAATGGATCAAGGTATGTTTTCCGCTTTACATCTCTCGATGATTTGACATGGAGGATCTTGGTTGACAATAAGGTTTTCTAGATTCTTATTTCTAACAAGTGGTATCAGAGCATCTCCATGTTAAGCTATTAGGAATTAGGTTGATTATGGTATATACATAGATCTTTTATCTATAATCCTCTGTCATGATCGATCCGTGTTGATTTGTTTAAGATCCGATCGTATAATGAATATTGGATCAAGATTTGCATGGATCGATCCGTGTTGAAATACTTCGAACAGATTTAACGAGTGATTTAATCAATCAATCGATTGATCGATCACATGGATCCAATATTTTATTGATTTACGTGCTGTTCAAGCCATCTGTACTGATCTAGCTATCTGTGCGCCATCAAGCAAACACCTTTCTATATATGAGTATTTCTATATATGAGTACCCTTGTTAATGGATATTTGCAATCTGTTGTTGACCTTTATTCACCTCGGGACATGTGCAAGTATATATATATATATATTCTTTTCGTTTTCAATCCTGTTCCAATGCTAAAGACCAATTGGAATATTCTCATATGAATATTCTATTGATTTCCATTCGCCTTGGGACATGTGCAAAACCCATTAGTTTTACATGTTTTTTTTTTTTTTGGATTGAAGATAGAATGTAATAGATTGATGGGTTTTACATATATTTGACACATGGATCAAGCACTAGACAGATTAATTTTGGATCAAGGCTTGAGATCCAATCTGTATTCGCCCGGCGAACATTGTTGCAGATAATTGCTGCGGCGCTGGTACTATGACGTCAGCAACATGATATAGAGAATTGATGTGTTGCTTATGCACTGTTATCAAATATATGGGTTTTGACATATGGATCAAGATCTGTGTTTTGGGTCTATAAGTTTTTTTTTTTTTGACATATGTATCAAGATCTGAGCTTTTGGGTCGATGGATTTTTTGCGCCGCCATTCGTCGTTTTATTTTTTTTTTTTATGTTTGATTTAAAAAAAAAAAAAAACAAAAACGGCGTGAGATTTGGGCGGCAGTGCAACAAAACCTAAGATTATTTATAGCACAAATTCAAATAATTTATGGTATATCTTTTATGGTTAAATAAATTAGTCCATTATTCTAAATGGGCTAATTGAAACAAGATGTTACCAAAGTGACCTCTCTTATGTAGATTGTTCATGAGGAATATTGGATGTTTGTGTGTATGTAAATTCATGCGGGTCTTAGTCGGCCCAAAGGAAGGTTAATACTTGGCCGAATTGCATACACACCCGTGGTGATAAACATGTGACGATTATCAGGTTTTCCATGTAGATAATACATCGATCCAAAGATAGATTTATTATTTGACATAAATTATTGTCAATGTTCGATCACTACCACAAGAGTACCATTTACAATTAATATTACTGTCCAAAGGATATTAATGTTGTGCTAGATATCTTGAGATGAGACTTACCATTATTTGAATATGTTGATTATCATATTTGGTTATTAATATGAGCTTGTTTGTCTGTTTATTTTTTGTTCTCTTTATAGCAAGTGTTTCTACTATATCTGCTAATATCAACTCAATACCTGTGCTTAATGGGACTAATTTTAAGGATTGGAAAGAGAACATAGAAATTGTTCTCGGCTGCATGGATCTAGACCTTGCACTACGGACTGAGCAACCCGCTTCTCTTATGGCTGAAAGTTCTCCTGATGCAAAGAAGAACTTTGAGAAGTGGGATCGCTCTAATCGCATGAGTCTTATGATCATCAAGCGCGGCATTCCGGAGGCTTTTAGGGGTGCGGTATCTGACAAGCTAACCACAGCCAAAGAATTCCTCGCCGAGATTGAAAAGCGTTTTGTGAAAAACGATAAGGCAGAATCAAGCACGCTTTTGCAAAGCTTGATTTCTATGAAGTATAATGGCAAGGGAAATATACGGGAGTACATTATGGATATGTCTCATCTTGCTTCTAAGCTTAAGGCACTGAAGCTCGAGCTGTCTGACGACTTGCTCATGCATTTGGTATTAATATCACTTCCTGCACAATACAGTCAATTTAAGGTCAGTTACAACTATCAAAGGGAGAAATGTGATCTCATTTCTTATTGTGTTCAAGAGGAAGAGAGATTGAAGCAAGACAGGACAGAAACTGCTCATTTGGCAAGCACCTTTAAGGATAAGGGCAAAAAGAGGAAGAATAATGACGCTGCTAAGGGTCCAGCCCAAAAGAAACAACAGCAAACCAATGAGGGTCCAGCCCAAAAGAACCAACAGAAAACAAATGAGGATTGTTTCTTTTGCAACAAGCCTGGACATGTGAAGAAGGACTGTACCAAATATCACGCTTGGCGTGCCAAGAAAGGTGCATTTCTTACTTTGGTCTGTTCTGAGGTAAATTTAGCTTCAGTACCTAGAAACACGTGGTGGTTAGATTCTGGTGCTACTACTCACATCAGTGTTTCTATGCAGGGTTGCCTGAGTTACCGAAAGCCAAGTGATGCTGAAAGACACATCTTTGTGGGCGATGGCAACTCGGCAGAAGTAGAGGCAATAGGGCATTTTAGGTTATTATTAAAAACTGGTTATTATTTGGATTTATTAGATACTTTTATTGTACCGTCTTTTCGACGAAATTTGGTTTCAGTTTCTTTATTGGACAAGTGTGGTTATTATTGTTCATTTGGAAACAATCAATTCAGTTTATCTATAAATTTGAATGTTGTAGGAACTGGTTCTCTATGTGTATATGACAACTTATATTTGCTTGATATAATTGTTTCTTATAATGAATCCTTGCATGTGGAATCACGAGGTACTAAACGCAAATTGAGTAAAGAAAATTCAGCCACATTATGGCACAAACGCTTAGGTCACATCTCTAAGCCTAGAGTTGAGCGACTTGTGTCTGATGGAATTTTAGATTCCTTTGACTTTACAGACTTTGATATTTGTATTGCTTGCATCAAGGGAAAACAGACCAAAATGAAGAAATTAGGTGCCAATAGAACTACAGACGTCTTAGAATTGATACACACAGATATCCGTGGCCCATTCCCTACGGCTTCTTGGAATGGCCAACAGTATTTTATATCATTCATAGACGATTACTCTCGCTATGGGTACCTATTTCTCATTCATGAGAAATCACAGTCTTTGGACGTGTTCAAAATATTTAAAGCTGAAGTTGAGAACCAACTCAACAAAAGAATAAAGTGTGTTAGGTCTGACCGTGGTGGTGAATACTACGGTAGATATGACGGATCAGGTGAACAACGTCCAGGACCGTTTGCTAAATTCCTAGAGGAATGTGGAATCGTCCCACAGTACACCATGCCAGGGTCACCTAGCATGAATGGTGTTGCTGAAAGGCGAAATCGGACTCTTAAGGATATAGTAAGGAGTATGATTAGTCATTCTTCTTTACCAGAGTCACTCTGGGGAGAAGCAATCAAAACAACAGCTTATATTCTGAATAGAGTGACAACTAAAGCAGCTGCAAAAACACCTTATGAGCTTTGGACAGGCAGAAAGCCTAATCTAAAGCATTTTCACATTTGGGGATGTCCAGCTGAGGCAAGGCCTTACAGGCCACATGAAAAGAAATTGGACTCCAAAACTGTTAGCAGCTACTTAATTGGCTACTCTGAGCGATCTAGGGGCTATAAATTTTATGATCCCACACTTAAGTCAATTTTTGATACGGGAACTGCAACATTTTTTGAGGATGTTGAGTTTGGGGGGAGAGATAAGGTTAGAGACATTGTCTTTGAGGAAGAATCGGTTTCGATTCCCACTATCGCTATTGACAATATGCCGGTTTCTATGCCTGTCATTGATCAAGAAGCGAATCCGGATCCTCAACTAGACAATGTTGATCAACCCCCTATTCGAGATGAGGTAATCGTTCCTGAGAAACAAACTCAATAACCTCAAGAACTAGTGCCATTAAGGCGATCCACTAGAGAAAGGAGAAATGCTATTTCGGACGATTTTTTCGTATTTCTCCAAGAACATGAGGAAGAAATTGGAATGGTGGAAAATGATCCAATCAACTTCCATCAGGCCATGCAAGGTTCCAACTCTCAAAAGTGGATTGATGCCATGAATGAGGAGTATAAGTCTATGCAAGACAATAAGGTTTGGGAACTTGTTCCATTACCAGAAGGTGCAAAACCCATTGGTTGCAAATGGATTTTTAAAACCAAAAGGGATTCGAATGGTAATGTGGAGAGGTATAAGGCTCGTCTTGTAGCTAAAAGCTTTACCCAAAAGGAAGGATTGACTTTAAAGAGACTTTCTCTACAATTTCATCGAAAGACTCTTTTAGGACAATCATGGCACTTGTTGCACATTTTGATCTTGAGCTTCATCAAATGGACGTCAAGACAGCTTTTCTCAATGGTGACATTGACGAAACAATTTATATGGTGCAGCCAGAAAACTTTGAGTTGGGAGTGTAACGCCCCAATTCCGGATACCGAGAAAATCGTCAAAGTACCGAAATTGGCGCGCTACTTCCCGGAAAATCCGAGAACTTCCAAGATCGTAGGTCCGCAGTGAGGTCCAATTTAAAACTTTTTCATTAACATAATAACAATGGTTAATTGCGGAAGCATGATAGTATAGCGGAAGCCATATCAGAGATAGCGGAAGCATAAGGTATCATCGTATATATGTCAAATGTAGAAGGGCTGAAGTCCAGCCTAAATTTATGGTGATAACAAATCAAGTTTAATTACATATTTTTCATTACTACCCAACTCACAACAAATGTCTCTCAAAACCCTAAACAAAAGAACGCTCAAACCCCTGCAGCTGGTGTCGGCTCTCCACCTTCCGGCTCGACCTCATGGTCGGCCGGCCCCCATCCGTAGTCGCCTACTACGGGCACCTCAACGAGTGCGAACGCATCGCCCTCGAACTCGGGGTCAAGACCTAAGCACCAAGAGTGGGTCAGATCTAAAGATCTGGCAAGTCACAATATGCAGATAATATAGAATGTATGCATCAAAATGAGTAGAGACATGTATAAAGTTAAGAGAATAACAAAGGTACATATGCTATGCAGTCGTGCAAGATAACCATGTAGAATCATAATAAACATAACAGTAATAAACCTACACAATATGGCACATCCACATAAGCTGGTCACCGCGGGATATTATGCCGCGGCCCTCCCATACTGAACACAGTCGCGGTAGGGATCCTAAGCTAATGCTAGGGATTACTAACCCTGCAAAATATCATCAACATCATCCACAACGACCGGAACCGGCATCACACCGTCCGTCCCAACAGTGCTCATCATGATAGCCACACAACAAATCTCAATAGCTCCTACCAGTGATGATCAGTCCAACTGGCTGAGCTTAAATCAACTCAGTGAATGTCTATGCCGACTCGGAAACAATAAAGGTCTGTGTCTGTCTAGGCTTTGCCTTGCGTGAACAAGGTCCTAACAAAAGTCCCTAAGAGGTCCAAGTACTCAATATAAACTGTGGATCATAGTCCAAGTCCAATCCCATCATTGGATCCATACCAATCATTGGATCCATACCAAGGCCCACCAAATACATGGCCTGATCTATAACAGTCCATATGAGATACAAGTCCATATCCAATGACATATGATCCATTTACAACCTTAATGGGTCACAAGCCCATACAATCTAACCTCTCCATTCTAGGGTAATTCACATCCAACTTAGGCCATAAAAAGGGCCCGCCTAGCCACAGACACGGGTCAATGATCCACCCAATCAGATTACCTGGTCACCTCTAAGTATTCCTAGGTTTAGGTCCTCCATTTTCCATTTAATTAACAGGTATGAACAATAATAAGGACAATAGAGTGATAGTCATAGTATGAGGGAGATGAATCTCCAAGTACACGAATCATAGGGAGATAGCAACAGTCCAACCTAGGTAAATGGTCCACTTTCGGATACAGGTCCATCTCAGGTAATTCGATCTTTAAGTGAAACCATAGATGCTAAGGAGTATTGTGTTTGGTGCTTAGAAGTTGTGTGCATCATTTGGTAACGTATAAAGGTCGAATCATCTTAGATTACATAACCTGGACTTTAGTTAGTGGACCCCACGAGTCAAGGTTGAGCCGTACCATTGACTCGTGGCTGGCACAGTGATGGAAGTCTATTTGAATGGTCAATGGGCCCTACATATGATTGCAACAATAGAAATTAGAATCTGGGGATCGTCACTGTACACAGTGTGCTCAGCCGACCTCCTGGCCTGGGCGGTCAGCTCGGCACACTGGGACCAGAGAAGGAAAAACACCCTACAGGCAAAGCCTGTTTGTCCAGAACTTTCTGTGAGTTCGGCTAACTCCCTGGCCTGGGTAGTTGGCCGTGCACACTAGGAATTCTGGCTAAAGGGAATGTCCCAGGTTCTAGTCTCCTTTGTTGAAATCCCGCCTTTTTGGAAATCCATCTCGGAGTTCGGCTAAGCAATGGAGCTCAATTGATACTCAGTTCGGCCACCCAGCTCAGCTCGGCAAAGGCCCTAGCTCAGTTCGGCCACCCAACTGAGTTCAGAAATGCATTGAGTTCGACTAGGCATTGAGATTGGTTTAGCTCTCAGCTCGGTTAAGCACTGAGTTCGGCTAAGCTCGAAGTCCGGTCTGGCACGGAACCCGGTCTGGCGCTGAGCTCAGTAACACTGAGTTCGGCCATAACACTGAGTTCGGCCGTAACACTGAACTCGGCTTTGAGCACTGAGCTCGGCCTAGACACTTAGCTCGGCTAAACGCGGATCTCATCGACCATTATGCTCGGCAGAACTCTGAGTTCAGTGTTGAATCCAGCCATCGCTGAGTTGGGCCAGTGCTGAGCTCGGCAGTTGCTGAGCTGCACTAACGCTGAGCTCGGCAACCGCTGGGCTCTGCAAATGCTGAGCTCGGCCATCGCTGGACTCTGCCCATCTCTCCTATCAGTGTTGTGTTCTGTTACAGAACCCAGTTCTGCGACAGGACACAACTTCTCTTCATTAAGCACAGGAATGGTGGTCCACCTCTGATCAAAATCCAGATCAAGTAGCCACCCATGGTCGCACAAGCCCCCTCACATAAACATAGGGTCGTGATCCACCAAGGGTGGTCCTACCTCGATTCCGATCACAACACAACGAGGTGGGTTCTCGTCATTCCATCTCCGGAAAACCCATCACTGCAACTCAATTCTCCTGGGTTTCTCCATAGACCATTACAGAAGCAAAATAAATCATTCCTACATCATCCACCCATCATCAACCGGCCATTGATCATCCAAATGAGGTAATCCCATCCATCAATGGCCAAAGGAACCAAACAAACATGCTCAAGGATCGATCTAAACATATATATTACAAATTGGAATTCTACTGCAAATCAAAGGAAGGAAACATGCAATCTAGACTACCAGCACAGTGCACTTGCCTTGATCGATTGAAGGTAGAAGGAAAAGAAAGAAAACCACAGGGAAACCAAAAGGCAGGGTCTCGGCTGGCCTTCTGTCGAGGATTTCTGGGGCGAGGGGAGAAGAAGAGAGAGATCGGAGGAGAGATGATGGTTCGTTGGAGGGAATTGGGGAAGAAGAAGAAGAAGAAGAGGAGAGAAAGGAAAAAGGAGATGAACAGTAGTTGTTAGGGCAGGGGAGGGTTTTGCTTATATAGGTTGGGTTTTTGGGTTAGGGACAGAATTGCCCTTGGGGTTAGAATAGGATTAGGGTTAGGGTAGAGGGTATTTAGGTCTTTAGGTGGGCTTCTAGAGGATTCTTTGGTGCAAACCCTCTATAGTAAATACAAAACTCTAGCTAGGGCCTCTAACAAACTAACTAACTCTAAGAATAACAAAAGACACCCTATTGACTCTGCTAATTACACTACTAGACTAACCCTAGGAAAATACATAACTACCCTCACTAAGTCCCATAATTAATATAATTAAAATACTTAAGCTAATATATAGTATTCAAATTCACATTGAGGGCCCACCAGGGGTGGGGTCTCACATTCCTCCCTCCTTTAAAACATTTGGTCCCCAAATGTAAAAACAAAGTAGGGACATACCTGCGGTAGAAGATGTGGATAATCTCTTGCCACCTGGTCTCGTAGCTCCCAAGTAGCCTCCTCTGGAGTGTGATGCTCCCACTGAACCTTCACGAAGTGAATAGTTCGATCCCGAAGCACCTTCTCCTTGGTGTCGATGACGGCGACTGGCTTGGCGATGTAGGACGCGTCGGGCTGGATGTCGAGCGGCTGGTGGTGCAGAATGTGGGTAGGGTCCTCCACATACTTCCTCAGCATCGAGACATGGAAGACGTCGTGCACACCCGATAGCTCTGCTGGCAACTGAAGTCTGTAGGCGACATCTCCGATCCTGGCCTTGATCTCAAAGGGTCCGACGTATCTCCGTGCTAACTTGCCCTTCTCGCCGAATCTGAGGGTGCCTCGAGCTGGGGAAACCTTCAGGAAGACACGGTCCCCCTTCTGGAACTCGAGTGGTCTGCGCCGATTGTCTGCGTAGCTCTTCTGTCGACTGCGGCTAACCTTCAGGTTCTCCATTATCTGGTGGATCTTCTCACTGGTGTCACCGACAATAGATGGTCCATGGAAACTCCTGACACCAACTTCCTCCCAACAGACTGGGGTCTTGCACTTCCTGCCGTACAACGCTTCGAACGGTGCCATCTTGATGCTCGAGTGGTAACTGTTGTTGTAGGCAAACTCACAGAGTGGCAAAGAATCCTCCCAGTTCTCCTTGTAATCTAGGACACAAGCTCGCAACATATCCTCCAAGGTCTGGTTGGTGCGCTCTGTCTGTCCATCTGTCTGAGGATGATAGGCTGTGCTGAAGCTCAACTTGGTACCCAAAGCTTGCTGAAGACTATCCCAAAAGTGAGAAGTGAAGCGTGGATCTCGGTCTGAAACAATCGAAGCTGGAACTCCGTGCAAAGAGACGATCCTGTCCACCTACAGCTTAGCAAGGACGTCGAGTCCTGCTCTCATCGACACTGGCAAGAAGTGAGCTGACTTGGTCAGCCTGTCCACGATCACCCAAATGCCATCACTGCGTCTCCTGGTAGCTGGAAGTCCTGCAATAAAATCCATGGTAATATGCTCCCACTTCCACTGAGGTATCTCGAGCTGATGAAGTAGCCCTGGTGGCTTCTGGTGCTCGGCTTTGATCTGCTGACAGGTCAGACATCTGGACACATAGCCTGCAATCTCTTTCTTCATGTTGTTCCACCAGTAGTAGCTCCTCAGGTTCCTATACATCTTGGTGCTGCTCGGGTGAATCGAATATCTGCTGTGGTGTGCATCTGCTAAGATCTGGTCCTTCAGCTCCTGAACGTCTGGTACACACAGCCTGTCCTGGTAGTAGAGTACTCCACCAATCAGTCTGAACTCTGGCCTCTGGTCAATCTGCTCGATCACTCTGACAAGCTTGGGATCGCTGCGTTGACTGTCCTTGACCTCTCCAAGCAACTCTGGTTCCCATGCGGACATGGTGGCAAGCATAACTCTATCGCTGAGCGGCTGAAACTGGACATCCAAGTCACTGAAGACATCGGTCCACACGCCCTCTGCTGCTAGAAAACTGACTAGGGCGGTCTTTCTGCTCAAAGCATCTGCTACGACGTTCGCCTTACCCGGGTGGTATTTGATAGGGAAGTCGTAATCCTTGATGTATTCCATCCAACGCCTCTGACGGTTGTTGAGGTCATGCTGAGTGAACAGGTACTGCAAACTGCGATGATCTGAATGGACTTCGAACTTCTCTCCGTAGAGGTAGTGCCGCCACATCTTCAGTGCGAACACGACTACTGCAAGCTCCAGGTCGTGAGTAACATACTTCTTCTCGTGTTCCTTCAGCTGGCGAGATCCATAAGCAATGACTTTGCCCTCCTGCATCAAAACACAACCAAGACCGGTCCCTGAAGCATCGGTGAAGACAACGAAACCGCCTGAACCAGAAGGTAAAGATAAGATCGGTGCTGACGTCAGTCTCTCCTTCAGCTCTTGGAAACTGTCCTCGCATGCATCGGTCCAAACGAACGGTACGTCCTTCCTTGTCAGCTTGGTCAAAGGGGCTGAAATCGAAGAGAAACTCTTGACAAATCTGCGGTAGTAGCCTGCTAAGCCAAGGAAACTCCGAACTTCTGTAACATTCTTCGGTCTCTCCCCGTTCACTACTGCCTCGATCTTTGCTGGATCCACTGCTAGGCCGTCTCTGGAGATGATATGTCCGAGGAAGACTACTTGTTCTAACCAGAACTCGCACTTGCTGAGCTTTGCGTATAGCTGGTTGTCACGTAGCAACTGTAGAGACGTCCTCAAATGCTGCTCGTGCTCCTCTCTGGACTTGGAGTAGACCAACACGTCGTCGATGAACACCACTGTAAAGCTGTCAAGATACGGGGCGAAGATCTTGTTCATCAGGGCCATGAACACTGCCGGCGCATTCGTCGACCCGAACGGCATCACAAGGAATTCATAGTGTCCGTAACGAGTACGAAATGCTGTCTTCTGCACATCCTGCTCTCTGACTCGCAGCTGATGGTATCCCGATCTCAGGTCCACCTTCGAAAAGTACTGCGCTCCCTGAAGCTGGTCGAAAAGCTCGTCGATCCGAGGAAGAGGATACTTGTTCTTCACTGTCGCCTGGTTCAGCTGCCTGTAGTCGATGCACATCCTCATCGATCCATCCTTCTTCTTCACGAAGAGCACAGGTGCTCCCCAAGGTGACATGCTCGGTCTGATGAAGCCCTTGTCTATCAACTCTTGCAACTGGGTCTTCAACTCTCGCAGCTCTGCCGGAGCCATGCGGTAAGGAGCTCTGGAAATCGGTGCGGTGCCTGGCACAAGCTCGATGGTGAAGTCGATTTCTCTGACTGGAGGCAATCCTGGGATCTCGTCGGGAAACACGTCTGGAAACTCGCAAACGACTGGGATCTCCTCGACTCCCTTGGACTTCTTGTCCTCTGAGATGAATGCGATGTAGCCTTCGCAACCTGATCGCACTAACCTTTCAGCCTTCAGTGCTGAAATCAATCTGGTGCTGGGTGGTCTCCTCTCACCCACAAACTCGATCGTGGCATCTGAACCGTCGATAGTGAGTCTGACTATCTTCTCGAAGCAATCCATCACTGCTCGATATCTGGCCAACCAATCCATCCCCAAGATAACGTCGAAGTCATGCATGGGTAACACGATCAAATCTGCAAACATAATGTACTCCCCGATCTGCACTCGGCATCTGGGGTGGTAAGTCTGACACACTACCCTCTTACCCACGGGCGTAGACACAACTAGCGTGTATGGTAACTCCTCTCCTACCCCACCAAGAACTAAAGCAAAAGCAGAAGACACATAGGAATGTGTCGCACCAGGATCAAACAATACTCTAGCAATCTGATCACAAATAGAAAGAGTACCTTCAACGACGTTCCCTGCAGCTTCGGCCTCCTCATGTGTGAGTGCAAATGCCTGACCTGCGGCCTGAGGTCTCTGCTGCTGTCGCTGCTGTCCATGGGGTCTCTGGTGTCGTCCCCTCTGGTAGTGCTGTCCCCTGGGCTGCTGGGGTCCACGTGCCTGCTGCTGGGCACGGTACTGCTGCTGAGGTGGCTGGGGTGCCGGTGCAATCTGCTGAACGGGTGGAGCTGGAGCTGGTGCTCTCGGTGGTGCTGGAAGCTGAAGCATCGGGGCCTGAGGCTGTCCCCCTCTGAATGGGCAAAATCTGGAGATGTGTCCTGTCTCCCCGCAGTCATAGCATACTCTGGGCCCACGCTGCTGCTGCTGCTGAGGCTGCCGCTGATACTGATGCTGCCTGGCCTGGCCTGCTGGCCTCTGTCTCTGAAATGGCTGCTGCTGTATGGGCAAGGGCTGCGGTCTGACTGTAAGATTCCGACCCCAGTCCTTTTGTTTAGCATTGTTTTAATCGCGATTTAGCTTTTTAAGCGAGATTTGATTTAGTTTGACCTTGTTTTCGAATTTGATTGGATTTTTCCATAGCTTTGAAGACCGTTGACTTTAGTTTGACCCGGTCCTTAGGATTTGTATTTTTATGGGAAATTACTTTTGATTTCTAAAAATTCTGGATTTGATGTATTTTGACTCATTTGATGAAGTTTAACAACTTTCATGTTTTGACCATTTTGATTTGAAACTCAGAAATCACGTTTTTCGAGGAAAACGGGCAAAAATGACATTTTCACTAAATCTGTCCATGAATTTCGAAAATTCCAGAAATTGGGGAAATTATACTTTTTGGAAACTAGATATTTCGCCGATCGTTTTTGTCTTCTTCGTCGTTTTCATCCGGGGCCCGCTTATACCATTTTTAGCTTGATGAAGACCGGGGCCCACAAGACCCATTCTATAAGAGGGGAACCCCTCTCTTCTTCTCTTCATTCGATTCCAGCAACTTTTCTTGGCTAGGGTTTTTCTCTTCTCCCTTCTCACTCTCTCTCATCTGGAACTCTCACTTGGTGGGGTATTCTTAGAGGATTGATCTCCTCAATCTCTTCCTCCCTCTTCAAGCTTCCTAGGGACACCATTTTTGAGATGTTTGAGCTAGAGAAGACCCATCTTTCAAGCTCTTCTTCTTGTTTGGGGCACCCAAAGGTTAGCAATGGTTCTCTTTTCTTTTCATCTTTGTTTTCCTCCTCATTTGGAGTGTTTTAATCCCACATGCAATGGGTTTTCATGAAGGTTTACAATGGATTGGATTTTTAGGGTTTTCCATGAGCTATTTGGGGGTTTTATGATTTTGGGAGCTTGAGGCCATTAGAGGACCTTCATGGAGTGTTTTTACATCTTCTCTTGACCAAGGCAAGTAAATTTCAAATTAATATGATGGATTCATGGATTTTGTTTCATACTATGTTGTTTCATGCTAGGCTTTAATCTTTTTAAGCTTTATAGATTTGTTTTGGACAAATGGATTAATGTCTTGCTTGATTTCCTTTTATGTTATTGTTTACAATGTATTGAAAGTTGTTTTCATTATGACCATTTTGAAAGTTAGTTTTTATGTTGAGTGTTTGGATTTAAGGCCAAAGGAGAAAACTTTGATTTCAAAGTTTGGTGTTTGGATTAAATTAGATGGATTAAGGTTGATGATTTAATGATTTGTGGAGTTAGGAGAGGCCCTTAGATTGTGGAATATGTGTGGAAGAGGTTGGATGGAAAGAAAAATCAGAAAAAGGAAGCAAAGAGTGCATTCTGCACTCAGTCGGACCCAGCCAGAACTGGGTCCGCTCGAGCGACCCAGTGGGCCGCTCGAGCGACCCAGGTTCTGGAAGGGGTCCGCTCGAGCGGACCCTGGGTCGCTCGAGCGGACCCAGCCCAGTTCTGGGCCCTTTTCAGGGCCTGGTGTGAGTGACTTTTGGGCCCTTTCAGGGCCTGGTTTGAGGGGCCTTGTAGAATTAGTTTTTGGGCCTGATATTGAGCTGATAAAAACCTGTTTTGTGGGCCTGATTTCAGATTCTTTTACTCATTCCTTTAAGCCGGTTCAAGGTCAGAATTTGGGTTGTTTTTAAGACTGTTCCTTGGGCCTGATTCAAATTAGTTTTTGGGCCATTTCAGATCTGATGTTGGGTCATTTTAGGGCCTGACATTGGGCTGTTTTACAATCTGTTTGTGGGCCTGGTTCAGGTCTGGTTTTGGGACTGATTTAAAAATCTGTTTTGTGGGCAATTCAAATTCGGTTTTGGGCTGTTTTCAAAACCTGTTTTGTAGGTCCTTCAAAGACTAGTTTGGATTAGTTTTTAAGAATTTGTTTGTGAGATATTCAAGGATTAGTTTTGGACCGTTTTAAAACTTGTTTTGTAGGCTTGATTAAGGTTGGTTTTTGGATTATCATCAAGGACTATTGGACTTGGGTTAAGGCCAACTATAGGCCTGTTTTAAAGAGTTTGGATTTTCTTGTAATACTTGGAAAGTTTGTGAAAAGGGAATGGGATCATGGTGAGAATGAATGTATGTGGAATTACCCGGGAACCTTCCGTGTCTCAATGCGCACTTTATCATTTAAACATTATGGATTTTCATTGGCATCAAACACATTCTTTATTTATTAATGTTTAAAGGTTAAATGTGCATTGTGATGGTCCCTTGGTAAGTCATTAGGTCATTCTCCACTGTCCATTCCATTTCAAGTCAGAAAAATGTATTTGTATTTGTATTTTGTATTTGCATTCTTTGGTGAACTAACTTAAATAGCATCGATGATTTGTCATAAAATCATGTGTCTTCCCATGTTCGAAAGGGTTGCTCGTATGATTTTATACAAATCACCTCGATGCGTATTTGAACGGTTCACCATCGAAATTCGTACGTTTTCTCCGATCCGATTTGAAAAGAGATTGAATTATGTTTGTCACATTCGGGATTTCTTCGATGAGATTATTGTTTTGATGAGACTCGTACTTGAAAATAAAACCTCGAGGCAAGACGGGGCCAGAGCTATGTGGTGCGAGCACATGAGCCAAAGAGGCTATGACTTCCGAAAACAAAACCCCGAGGCAAGACGGGGCCAGAGCTATGTGGTGCGAGCCCCTGAGCCAAAGGGATTAGTACTATGTTAGATTTGTATCCGTTCGAGTTTTGAAAACTAAAGGCACCACTAGGCTTAGGTCACCTTGTCGGGCTGATCACCCGGCTTGGGATCTTTACTCTGTCCGCCAGCTGCAGCTTGGATTCCGTCTGTACCGACCATGGCAACGGTAATTATCTGCCGGTCCCATTTGTATGGCTACGGTTCTGATACTTTTGATCTGCCGGTCCCATTTGTATGGCTACGGTTTTGATCCTCTGTTTAGTACCACGTTCCGTGGCTACGCTCTGTCTGCTCTTATCACTTCGGTAATAGGAGGATTTAGCTATTTGTGGTTGCCAGGTTTTATCTGCACATTACTTTAGTTTATGATTTTTGTTGGTTATACTTTTTATGCTTCGATTTGGTTAATGTTTACGATATCAATCATTATCATATTGTCGCTATTATTCATGATTTGAAATGTATTTCCGACGATTAAATGTTTTATGCAGGCTTTTATCTTTTCGAGATATTCGTACATCTGATATTGTTCGTTTATTTGTTGTGACATTTATGTTCGGTCTTCCCATCATTTTATCGTGATTTATTGTTATCGTTGGTTAGACTCCTTATTCGGTTTTACGAGGATTTCGCCTGGTTTTATGTATGTTCTTTCCTTCATATTATTTGTTTATTTGCTTGCCAGACCGTCGTGTCTGACCCTTTTGTTTGGTGCCAGTTTCTTCTCCTTTCTGTTTGTAGGTGTTTGACCAGAGGAGGCGGTGGGACCGCCGGTCTGACGTGAGAGGTTGCCCGTTGATATCATCTAGATGTCAAGTTTGGCACCAGAGTTCGTATTGAAATGTTGGGGTAGGATTTATGTTTAGTTGGTTATATGGTTGTATGGCTTTATTAGCCTTTTTATTTGGGTTGTAATTAAGATACTTGTTAATTGAAATTTGAATATGGGAAATAATAGATTTGTTACTACCAGCTCAATGTGTTGTGATTTATGATTTATGCCAGTCTTATTACGAGATGGCTTTATGACATTGGTTGCGTACGACACGGAACCCGATGGCCACGGATTCCGAGTCGTAACACCTTGGTTAGCTTCCGCGAAAAATATACTCTGATTGTGATGAGATTTGTTTATCCTCATTCACGCGGATCTTGGGAACTATACAAAAAGTTTCAAATTATTCCAAAATTTCGCACCCCGAGATCGGTTCGCTGCAGGTCCCGGTTTCGGGGCGTGACAGGTTTGGTATCAGAGCTGGTTAGTTTCTAGGAAATAAAACACTCTAGAGACATTAAGACGTGTGGTGAGGATTCGTTAGATTGTGTCGATTTGTTTTCTCGTGTCTTTGTTTCGTTGGATTTGAGCCGGCTTTTCTTTCAGTTCGGGAGATTTTGCTGTCTTTTCTTTTAGTTCTGTTGTTAGGAGATTTGGATGGCCAAATTTCCTCCTTAGTGGTGGAGAATTTAAAATCTCCATACTCTTGTTCAGTGTCTTTTATCTTTGCTTGTGTCGGAGACTGAGAACCTCTTGGATTTAGTATGTTGTTTTCGGAGAAACATCAGCAGACCTTCAACCTTCAGCGTCTTCATTGTGGTTAGTAAGAGAAGACATGTGCAGTTGCCAGTCAAAGTAGAACTCGAGCAGTAGTTGAAGATTCCCTTCAGTTAATCGGAGATCGTCATGCAATGCACCAAGGTAAGTGAATGTGGATTTTGGGCGAACTCAGACTATCTTTCCGAGATGAAGGACTGCAAAAGGATGGTTTTGGTTGAGAATTTTGGTGACTTGTAGTGCAGCCAGTGTAGTTTCCAGAGGCAATACCAAATGGATGGTTAGTAGTAGCTAAGATAATTTTTGGCAGCAGAAGGAACCTTGTGGGCTTTACCGACTTATAGGGTGTTGGATTGGACAACGTGCAGATGCAAGGGAGTACCTCAGTAATGTGGATGTCCATTTCTTATTTAAAATGATTTTCTTGGTGTTTTCATCTTTGGTATGTTTTCATTAACATCTATGATTTATCCTTGTAGTGTTTAAAAATGGATTTATGTTTCTTCTTTGAGGCTTATTTTGAATTAAAAACTATGTTACTATACCCTTTTCATGAGTCACATGATTTTGTTTTCAAGATTGGTCTTTAAAAGCATGTAACTCAAAATTGTGTTTCTTTCTCAAAGAGTAGTGTGAGATTTCTATTTTATTGAGTTGTTTTCTATGGTTATGTAAAATGAAATTTCTTAAAGGTTTTGTGTTTAGATTTATGTAGATTTCCTACAATTGTCTTAACGCTCAACTTTATTTAGATTTCTGCAAGATTTTTATAAACAAATGAGTTAGTTTTCAATAAGGTTTAGTGTTTAATTAACACTCAGATTTCGACAAAGTTTAATGTATAGTCATACTATATGAATTTGATTGATTTTTGAAAATCCTAATTTGAAACTGTTGAGTATTTCAATGATTTGTTGGGTTGTGAAAATACGAATTTCAAAATGAATAATGTTGCTTCATGTTCAAAACTTTGGAAAACCTCATCTTTTAAGCTTTATTTGATGATTTGGAAGTTCAATTTTTACTATGATTTGAAATGATAAAATTTAGCTAAGTAATTATTTTGGTCATTATGTTTAAAATTTAAGGGGTTGTTTGGCATCGAATGGAAGGAGTTGTATTAGTATAGTTGGAGCATGGAAGTGTAAGAATTGAAGAGTTGATGGATGTCAAGACGTATACTGGTTCAGTTGGAGACAAAGTAAGATGTATGAGAGGTATCCGGTAAGGGATTAAGAGCAGTATAAGTAGGAATACGGAATTCCAAAATTTTTCGGGATGAAGATTTTTCGGTAAAAGCATGTCTACGATCACATCTTTGTACAAGCATCGGAAGCACCGTGTACCGCTTCGAAGGACTTAAGGCACATGATTCCAAGGTATTAGAAAGAGGCAGAACTTACAGTTCTTTGGACCGACAGTCGCTGACGAGATAAGGAAAAGAAATGATTCAGTGCAGGAACGACAGTTGACACCGAGGATACTTAGGAGTGTTGGGCACCAGTTTGGTCAGGGAAGTTTGTTTCCGAGCAGATATGTAGAACAGTGTGAAGCCTTCAACCGAATCAGAGTGTGGTGGACCGTGCATCTCAACGTCAGGTTTGGTCAGAGGTTGTCTCAGTCACCAAGGTCTAGCATAGGGTGTCAGTGTTTTCGTTTGTCTTTTTGGGTTTTCGATTTCGATTTGGTTTAGGCCATTTGGAGGACCAAATGGATTCTAAGGGGGGGAGGATGTAAGATCCCGACCCCAGTCCTTTTGTTTAGCATTGTTTTAATCGCGATTTAGCTTTTTAAGCGAGATTTGATTTAGTTTGACCTTGTTTTCGAATTTGATTGGATTTTTCCATAGCTTTGAAGACCGTTGACTTTAGTTTGACCCGGTCCTTAGGATTTGTATTTTTATGGGAAATTACTTTTGATTTCTAAAAATTCTGGATTTGATGTATTTTGACTCATTTGATGAAGTTTAACAACTTTCATGTTTTGACCATTTTGATTTGAAACTCAGAAATCACGTTTTTCGAGGAAAAGGGGCAAAAATGACATTTTCACTAAATCTGTCCATGAATTTCGAAAATTCCAGAAATTGGGGAAATTATACTTTTTGGAAACTAGATATTTCGCCGATCGTTTTTGTCTTCTTCGTCGTTTTCATCCGGGGCCCGCTTATACCATTTTTAGCTTGATGAAGACCGGGGCCCACAAGACCCATTCTATAAGAGGGGAACCCCTCTCTTCTTCTCTTCATTCGATTCCAGCAACTTTTCTTGGCTAGGGTTTTTCTCTTCTCCCTTCTCACTCTCTCTCATCTGGAACTCTCACTTGGTGGGGTATTCTTAGAGGATTGATCTCCTCAATCTCTTCCTCCCTCTTCAAGCTTCCTAGGGACACCATTTTTGAGATGTTTGAGCTAGAGAAGACCCATCTTTCAAGCTCTTCTTCTTGTTTGGGGCACCCAAAGGTTAGCAATGGTTCTCTTTTCTTTTCATCTTTGTTTTCCTCCTCATTTGGAGTGTTTTAATCCCACATGCAATGGGTTTTCATGAAGGTTTACAATGGATTGGATTTTTAGGGTTTTCCATGAGCTATTTGGGGGTTTTATGATTTTGGGAGCTTGAGGCCATTAGAGGACCTTCATGGAGTGTTTTTACATCTTCTCTTGACCAAGGCAAGTAAATTTCAAATTAATATGATGGATTCATGGATTTTGTTTCATACTATGTTGTTTCATGCTAGGCTTTAATCTTTTTAAGCTTTATAGATTTGTTTTGGACAAATGGATTAATGTCTTGCTTGATTTCCTTTTATGTTATTGTTTACAATGTATTGAAAGTTGTTTTCATTATGACCATTTTGAAAGTTAGTTTTTATGTTGAGTGTTTGGATTTAAGGCCAAAGGAGAAAACTTTGATTTCAAAGTTTGGTGTTTGGATTAAATTAGATGGATTAAGGTTGATGATTTAATGATTTGTGGAGTTAGGAGAGGCCCTTAGATTGTGGAATATGTGTGGAAGAGGTTGGATGGAAAGAAAAATCAGAAAAAGGAAGCAAAGAGTGCATTCTGCACTCAGTCGGACCCAGCCAGAACTGGGTCCGCTCGAGCGACCCAGTGGGCCGCTCGAGCGACCCAGGTTCTGGAAGGGGTCCGCTCGAGCGGACCCTGGGTCGCTCGAGCGGACCCAGCCCAGTTCTGGGCCCTTTTCAGGGCCTGGTGTGAGTGACTTTTGGGCCCTTTCAGGGCCTGGTTTGAGGGGCCTTGTAGAATTAGTTTTTGGGCCTGATATTGAGCTGATAAAAACCTGTTTTGTGGGCCTGATTTCAGATTCTTTTACTCATTCCTTTAAGCCGGTTCAAGGTCAGAATTTGGGTTGTTTTTAAGACTGTTCCTTGGGCCTGATTCAAATTAGTTTTTGGGCCATTTCAGATCTGATGTTGGGTCATTTTAGGGCCTGACATTGGGCTGTTTTACAATCTGTTTGTGGGCCTGGTTCAGGTCTGGTTTTGGGACTGATTTAAAAATCTGTTTTGTGGGCAATTCAAATTCGGTTTTGGGCTGTTTTCAAAACCTGTTTTGTAGGTCCTTCAAAGACTAGTTTGGATTAGTTTTTAAGAATTTGTTTGTGAGATATTCAAGGATTAGTTTTGGACCGTTTTAAAACTTGTTTTGTAGGCTTGATTAAGGTTGGTTTTTGGATTATCATCAAGGACTATTGGACTTGGGTTAAGGCCAACTATAGGCCTGTTTTAAAGAGTTTGGATTTTCTTGTAATACTTGGAAAGTTTGTGAAAAGGGAATGGGATCATGGTGAGAATGAATGTATGTGGAATTACCCGGGAACCTTCCGTGTCTCAATGCGCACTTTATCATTTAAACATTATGGATTTTCATTGGCATCAAACACATTCTTATTTATTAATGTTTAAAGGTTAAATGTGCATTGTGATGGTCCCTTGGTAAGTCATTAGGTCATTCTCCACTGTCCATTCCATTTCAAGTCAGAAAAATGTATTTGTATTTGTATTTTGTATTTGCATTCTTTGGTGAACTAACTTAAATAGCATCGATGATTTGTCATAAAATCATGTGTCTTCCCATGTTCGAAAGGGTTGCTCGTATGATTTTATACAAATCACCTCGATGCGTATTTGAACGGTTCACCATCGAATTCGTACGTTTTCTCCGATCCGATTTGAAAAGAGATTGAATTATGTTGGTCACATTCGGGATTTCTTCGATGAGATTATTGTTTTGATGAGACTCGTACTTGAAAATAAAACCTCGAGGCAAGACGGGGCCAGAGCTATGTGGTGCGAGCCCATGAGCCAAAGAGGCTATGACTTCCGAAAACAAAACCCCGAGGCAAGACGGGGCCAGAGCTATGTGGTGCGAGCCCCTGAGCCAAAGGGATTAGTACTATGTTAGATTTGTATCCGTTCGAGTTTTGAAAACTAAAGGCACCACTAGGCTTAGGTCACCTTGTCGGGCTGATCACCCGGCTTGGGATCTTTACTCTGTCCGCCAGCTGCAGCTTGGATTCCGTCTGTACCGACCATGGCAACGGTAATTATCTGCCGGTCCCATTTGTATGGCTACGGTTCTGATACTTTTGATCTGCCGGTCCCATTTGTATGGCTACGGTTCTGATCCTCTGTTTAGTACCACGTTCCGTGGCTACGCTCTGTCTGCTCTTATCACTTCGGTAATAGGAGGATTTAGCTATTTGTGGTTGCCAGGTTTTATCTGCACATTACTTTAGTTTATGATTTTTGTTGGTTATACTTTTTATGCTTCGATTTGGTTAATGTTTACGATATCAATCATTATCATATTGTCGCTATTATTCATGATTTGAAATGTATTTCCGACGATTAAATGTTTTATGCAGGCTTTTATCTTTCGAGATATTCGTACATCTGATATTGTTCGTTTATTTGTTGTGACATTTATGTTCGGTCTTCCCATCATTTTATCGTGATTTATTGTTATCGTTGGTTAGACTCCTTATTCGGTTTTACGAGGATTTCGCCTGGTTTTATGTATGTTCTTTCCTTCATATTATTTGTTTATTTGCTTGCCAGACCGTCGTGTCTGACCCTTTTGTTTGGTGCCAGTTTCTTCTCCTTTCTGTTTGTAGGTGTTTGACCAGAGGAGGCGGTGGGACCGCCGGTCTGACGTGAGAGGTTGCCCGTTGATATCATCTAGATGTCAAGTTTGGCACCAGAGTTCGTATTGAAATGTTGGGGTAGGATTTATGTTTAGTTGGTTATATGGTTGTATGGCTTTATTAGCCTTTTTATTTGGGTTGTAATTAAGATACTTGTTAATTGAAATTTGAATATGGGAAATAATAGATTTGTTACTACCAGCTCAATGTGTTGTGATTTATGATTTATGCCAGTCTTATTACGAGATGGCTTTATGACATTGGTTGCGTACGACACGGAACCCGATGGCCACGGATTCCGAGTCGTAACACCTTGGTTAGCTTCCGCGAAAAATATACTCTGATTGTGATGAGATTTGTTTATCCTCATTCACGCGGATCTTGGGAACTATACAAAAAGTTTCAAATTATTCCAAAATTTCGCACCCCGAGATCGGTTCGCTGCAGGTCCCGGTTTCGGGGCGTGACAGGTTTGGTATCAGAGCTGGTTAGTTTCTAGGAAATAAAACACTCTAGAGACATTAAGACGTGTGGTGAGGATTCGTTAGATTGTGTCGATTTGTTTTCTCGTGTCTTTGTTTCGTTGGATTTGAGCCGGCTTTTCTTTCAGTTCGGGAGATTTTGCTGTCTTTTCTTTTAGTTCTGTTGTTAGGAGATTTGGATGGCCAAATTTCCTCCTTAGTGGTGGAGAATTTAAAATCTCCATACTCTTGTTCAGTGTCTTTTATCTTTGCTTGTGTCGGAGACTGAGAACCTCTTGGATTTAGTATGTTGTTTTCGGAGAAACATCAGCAGACCTTCAACCTTCAGCGTCTTCATTGTGGTTAGTAAGAGAAGACATGTGCAGTTGCCAGTCAAAGTAGAACTCGAGTAGTAGTTGAAGATTCCCTCTCAGTTAATCGAAGATCGTCATGCAATGCACCAAGGTAAGTGAATGTGGATTTTGGGCGAACTCAGACTATCTTTCCGAGATGAAGGACTGCAAAAGGATGGTTTTGGTTGAGAATTTTGGTGACTTGTAGTGCAGCCAGTGTAGTTTCCAGAGGCAATACCAAATGGATGGTTAGTAGTAGCTAAGATAATTTTTGGCAGCAGAAGGAACCTTGTGGGCTTTACCGACTTATAGGGTGTTGGATTGGACAACGTGCAGATGCAAGGGAGTACCTCAGTAATGTGGATGTCCATTTCTTATTTAAAATGATTTTCTTGGTGTTTTCATCTTTGGTATGTTTTCATTAACATCTATGATTTATCCTTGTAGTGTTTAAAAATGGATTTATGTTTCTTCTTTGAGGCTTATTTTGAATTAAAAACTATGTTACTATACCCTTTTCATGAGTCACATGATTTTGTTTTCAAGATTGGTCTTTAAAAGCATGTAACTCAAAATTGTGTTTCTTTCTCAAAGAGTAGTGTGAGATTTCTATTTTATTGAGTTGTTTTCTATGGTTATGTAAAATGAAATTTCTTAAAGGTTTTGTGTTTAGATTTTATGTAGATTTCCTACAATTGTCTTAACGCTCAACTTTATTTAGATTTCCGCAAGATTTTTATAAACAAATGAGTTAGTTTTCAATAAGGTTTAGTGTTTAATTAACACTCAGATTTCGACAAAGTTTAATGTATAGTCATACTATATGAATTTGATTGATTTTTGAAAATCCTAATTTGAAACTGTTGAGTATTTCCAATGATTTGTTGGGTTGTGAAAATACGAATTTCAAAATGAATAATGTTGCTTCATGTTCAAAACTTTGGAAAACCTCATCTTTTAAGCTTTATTTGATGATTTGGAAGTTCAATTTTTACTATGATTTGAAATGATAAAATTTAGCTAAGTAATTATTTTGGTCATTATGTTTAAAATTTAAGGGGTTGTTTGGCATCGAATGGAAGGAGTTGTATTAGTATAGTTGGAGCATGGAAGTGTAAGAATTGAAGAGTTGATGGATGTCAAGACGTATACTGGTTCAGTTGGAGACAAAGTAAGATGTATGAGAGGTATCCGGTAAGGGATTAAGAGCAGTATAAGTAGGAATACGGAATTCCAAAATTTTTCGGGATGAAGATTTTTCGGTAAAAGCATGTCTACGATCACATCTTTGTTCAAGCATCGGAAGCACCGTGTACCGCTTCGAAGGACTTAAGGCACATGATTCCAAGGTATTAGAAAGAGGCAGAACTTACAGTTCTTTGGACCGACAGTCGCTGACGAGATAAGGAAAAGAAATGATTCAGTGCAGGAACGACAGATGACACCGAGGATACTTAGGAGTGTTGGGCACCAGTTTGGTCAGGGAAGTTTGTTTCCGAGCAGATATGTAGAACAGTGTGAAGCCTTCAACCGAATCAGAGTGTGGTGGACCGTGCATCTCAACGTCAGGTTTGGTCAGAGGTTGTCTCAGTCACCAAGGTCTAGCATAGGGTGTCAGTGTTTTCGTTTGTCTTTTTGGGTTTTCGATTTCGATTTGGTTTAGGCCATTTGGAGGACCAAATGGATTCTAAGGGGGGGAGGATGTAAGATCCCGACCCCAGTCCTTTTGTTTAGCATTGTTTTAATCGCGATTTAGCTTTTTAAGCGAGATTTGATTTAGTTTGACCTTGTTTTCGAATTTGATTGGATTTTTCCATAGCTTTGAAGACCGTTGACTTTAGTTTGACCCGGTCCTTAGGATTTGTATTTTTATGGGAAATTACTTTTGATTTCTAAAAATTCTGGATTTGATGTATTTTGACTCATTTGATGAAGTTTAACAACTTTCATGTTTTGACCATTTTGATTTGAAACTCAGAAATCACGTTTTTCGAGGAAAAGGGGCAAAAATGACATTTTCACTAAATCTGTCCATGAATTTCGAAAATTCCAGAAATTGGGGAAATTATACTTTTTGGAAACTAGATATTTCGCCGATCGTTTTTGTCTTCTTCGTCGTTTTCATCCGGGGCCCGCTTATACCATTTTTAGCTTGATGAAGACCGGGGCCCACAAGACCCATTCTATAAGAGGGGAACCCCTCTCTTCTTCTCTTCATTCGATTCCAGCAACTTTTCTTGGCTAGGGTTTTTCTCTTCTCCCTTCTCACTCTCTCTCATCTGGAACTCTCACTTGGTGGGGTATTCTTAGAGGATTGATCTCCTCAATCTCTTCCTCCCTCTTCAAGCTTCCTAGGGACACCATTTTTGAGATGTTTGAGCTAGAGAAGACCCATCTTTCAAGCTCTTCTTCTTGTTTGGGGCACCCAAAGGTTAGCAATGGTTCTCTTTTCTTTTCATCTTTGTTTTCCTCCTCATTTGGAGTGTTTTAATCCCACATGCAATGGGTTTTCATGAAGGTTTACAATGGATTGGATTTTTAGGGTTTTCCATGAGCTATTTGGGGGTTTTATGATTTTGGGAGCTTGAGGCCATTAGAGGACCTTCATGGAGTGTTTTTACATCTTCTCTTGACCAAGGCAAGTAAATTTCAAATTAATATGATGGATTCATGGATTTTGTTTCATACTATGTTGTTTCATGCTAGGCTTTAATCTTTTTAAGCTTTATAGATTTGTTTTGGACAAATGGATTAATGTCTTGCTTGATTTCCTTTTATGTTATTGTTTACAATGTATTGAAAGTTGTTTTCATTATGACCATTTTGAAAGTTAGTTTTTATGTTGAGTGTTTGGATTTAAGGCCAAAGGAGAAAACTTTGATTTCAAAGTTTGGTGTTTGGATTAAATTAGATGGATTAAGGTTGATGATTTAATGATTTGTGGAGTTAGGAGAGGCCCTTAGATTGTGGAATATGTGTGGAAGAGGTTGGATGGAAAGAAAAATCAGAAAAAGGAAGCAAAGAGTGCATTCTGCACTCAGTCGGACCCAGCCAGAACTGGGTCCGCTCGAGCGACCCAGTGGGCCGCTCGAGCGACCCAGGTTCTGGAAGGGGTCCGCTCGAGCGGACCCTGGGTCGCTCGAGCGGACCCAGCCCAGTTCTGGGCCCTTTTCAGGGCCTGGTGTGAGTGACTTTTGGGCCCTTTCAGGGCCTGGTTTGAGGGGCCTTGTAGAATTAGTTTTTGGGCCTGATATTGAGCTGATAAAAACCTGTTTTGTGGGCCTGATTTCAGATTCTTTTACTCATTCCTTTAAGCCGGTTCAAGGTCAGAATTTGGGTTGTTTTTAAGACTGTTCCTTGGGCCTGATTCAAATTAGTTTTTGGGCCATTTCAGATCTGATGTTGGGTCATTTTAGGGCCTGACATTGGGCTGTTTTACAATCTGTTTGTGGGCCTGGTTCAGGTCTGGTTTTGGGACTGATTTAAAAATCTGTTTTGTGGGCAATTCAAATTCGGTTTTGGGCTGTTTTCAAAACCTGTTTTGTAGGTCCTTCAAAGACTAGTTTGGATTAGTTTTTAAGAATTTGTTTGTGAGATATTCAAGGATTAGTTTTGGACCGTTTTAAAACTTGTTTTGTAGGCTTGATTAAGGTTGGTTTTTGGATTATCATCAAGGACTATTGGACTTGGGTTAAGGCCAACTATAGGCCTGTTTTAAAGAGTTTGGATTTTCTTGTAATACTTGGAAAGTTTGTGAAAAGGGAATGGGATCATGGTGAGAATGAATGTATGTGGAATTACCCGGGAACCTTCCGTGTCTCAATGCGCACTTTATCATTTAAACATTATGGATTTTCATTGGCATCAAACACATTCTTTATTTATTAATGTTTAAAGGTTAAATGTGCATTGTGATGGTCCCTTGGTAAGTCATTAGGTCATTCTCCACTGTCCATTCCATTTCAAGTCAGAAAAATGTATTTGTATTTGTATTTTGTATTTGCATTCTTTGGTGAACTAACTTAAATAGCATCGATGATTTGTCATAAAATCATGTGTCTTCCCATGTTCGAAAGGGTTGCTCGTATGATTTTATACAAATCACCTCGATGCGTATTTGAACGGTTTCACCATCGAAATTCGTACGTTTTCTCCGATCCGATTTGAAAAGAGATTGAATTATGTTTGTCACATTCGGGATTTCTTCGATGAGATTATTGTTTTGATGAGACTCGTACTTGAAAATAAAACCTCGAGGCAAGACGGGGCCAGAGCTATGTGGTGCGAGCCCATGAGCCAAAGAGGCTATGACTTCCGAAAACAAAACCCCGAGGCAAGACGGGGCCAGAGCTATGTGGTGCGAGCCCCTGAGCCAAAGGGATTAGTACTATGTTAGATTTGTATCCGTTCGAGTTTTGAAAACTAAAGGCACCACTAGGCTTAGGTCACCTTGTCGGGCTGATCACCCGGCTTGGGATCTTTACTCTGTCCGCCAGCTGCAGCTTGGATTCCGTCTGTACCGACCATGGCAACGGTAATTATCTGCCGGTCCCATTTGTATGGCTACGGTTCTGATACTTTTGATCTGCCGGTCCCATTTGTATGGCTACGGTTCTGATCCTCTGTTTAGTACCACGTTCCGTGGCTACGCTCTGTCTGCTCTTATCACTTCGGTAATAGGAGGATTTAGCTATTTGTGGTTGCCAGGTTTTATCTGCACATTACTTTAGTTTATGATTTTTGTTGGTTATACTTTTTATGCTTCGATTTGGTTAATGTTTACGATATCAATCATTATCATATTGTCGCTATTATTCATGATTTGAAATGTATTTCCGACGATTAAATGTTTTATGCAGGCTTTTATCTTTTCGAGATATTCGTACATCTGATATTGTTCGTTTATTTGTTGTGACATTTATGTTCGGTCTTCCCATCATTTTATCGTGATTTATTGTTATCGTTGGTTAGACTCCTTATTCGGTTTTACGAGGATTTCGCCTGGTTTTATGTATGTTCTTTCCTTCATATTATTTGTTTATTTGCTTGCCAGACCGTCGTGTCTGACCCTTTTGTTTGGTGCCAGTTTCTTCTCCTTTCTGTTTGTAGGTGTTTGACCAGAGGAGGCGGTGGGACCGCCGGTCTGACGTGAGAGGTTGCCCGTTGATATCATCTAGATGTCAAGTTTGGCACCAGAGTTCGTATTGAAATGTTGGGGTAGGATTTATGTTTAGTTGGTTATATGGTTGTATGGCTTTATTAGCCTTTTTATTTGGGTTGTAATTAAGATACTTGTTAATTGAAATTTGAATATGGGAAATAATAGATTTGTTACTACCAGCTCAATGTGTTGTGATTTATGATTTATGCCAGTCTTATTACGAGATGGCTTTATGACATTGGTTGCGTACGACACGGAACCCGATGGCCACGGATTCCGAGTCGTAACACCTTGGTTAGCTTCCGCGAAAAATATACTCTGATTGTGATGAGATTTGTTTATCCTCATTCACGCGGATCTTGGGAACTATACAAAAAGTTTCAAATTATTCCAAAATTTCGCACCCCGAGATCGGTTCGCTGCAGGTCCCGGTTTCGGGGCGTGACAGGTTTGGTATCAGAGCTGGTTAGTTTCTAGGAAATAAAACACTCTAGAGACATTAAGACGTGTGGTGAGGATTCGTTAGATTGTGTCGATTTGTTTTCTCGTGTCTTTGTTTCGTTGGATTTGAGCCGGCTTTTCTTTCAGTTCGGGAGATTTTGCTGTCTTTTCTTTTAGTTCTGTTGTTAGGAGATTTGGATGGCCAAATTTCCTCCTTAGTGGTGGAGAATTTAAAATCTCCATACTCTTGTTCAGTGTCTTTTATCTTTGCTTGTGTCGGAGACTGAGAACCTCTTGGATTTAGTATGTTGTTTTCGGAGAAACATCAGCAGACCTTCAACCTTCAGCGTCTTCATTGTGGTTAGTAAGAGAAGACATGTGCAGTTGCCAGTCAAAGTAGAACTCGAGTAGTAGTTGAAGATTCCCTCTCAGTTAATCGGAGATCGTCATGCAATGCACCAAGGTAAGTGAATGTGGATTTTGGGCGAACTCAGACTATCTTTCCGAGATGAAGGACTGCAAAAGGATGGTTTTGGTTGAGAATTTTGGTGACTTGTAGTGTAGCCAGTGTAGTTTCCAGAGGCAATACCAAATGGATGGTTAGTAGTAGCTAAGATAATTTTTGGCAGCAGAAGGAACCTTGTGGGCTTTACCGACTTATAGGGTGTTGGATTGGACAACGTGCAGATGCAAGGGAGTACCTCAGTAATGTGGATGTCCATTTCTTATTTAAAATGATTTTCTTGGTGTTTTCATCTTTGGTATGTTTTCATTAACATCTATGATTTATCCTTGTAGTGTTTAAAAATGGATTTATGTTTCTTCTTTGAGGCTTATTTTGAATTAAAAACTATGTTACTATACCCTTTTCATGAGTCACATGATTTTGTTTTCAAGATTGGTCTTTAAAAGCATGTAACTCAAAATTGTGTTTCTTTCTCAAAGAGTAGTGTGAGATTTCTATTTTATTGAGTTGTTTTCTATGGTTATGTAAAATGAAATTTCTTAAAGGTTTTGTGTTTAGATTTATGTAGATTTCCTACAATTGTCTTAACGCTCAACTTTATTTAGATTTCTGCAAGATTTTTATAAACAAATGAGTTAGTTTTCAATAAGGTTTAGTGTTTAATTAACACTCAGATTTCGACAAAGTTTAATGTATAGTCATACTATATGAATTTGATTGATTTTTGAAAATCCTAATTTGAAACTGTTGAGTATTTCAATGATTTGTTGGGTTGTGAAAATACGAATTTCAAAATGAATAATGTTGTTTCATGTTCAAAACTTTGGAAAACCTCATTTATTAAGCTTTATTTGATGATTTGGAAGTTCAATTTTTACTATGATTTGAAATGATAAAATTTAGCTAAGTAATTATTTTGGTCATTATGTTTAAAATTTAAGGGGTTGTTTGGCATCGAATGGAAGGAGTTGTATTAGTATAGTTGGAGCATGGAAGTGTAAGAATTGAAGAGTTGATGGATGTCAAGACGTATACTGGTTCAGTTGGAGACAAAGTAAGATGTATGAGAGGTATCCGGTAAGGGATTAAGAGCAGTATAAGTAGGAATACGGAATTCCAAATTTTTCGGGATGAAGATTTTTCGGTAAAAGCATGTCTACGATCACATCTTTGTTCAAGCATCGGAAGCACCGTGTACCGCTTCGAAGGACTTAAGGCACATGATTCCAAGGTATTAGAAAGAGGCAGAACTTACAGTTCTTTGGACCGACAGTCGCTGACGAGATAAGGAAAAGAAATGATTCAGTGCAGGAACGACAGATGACACCGAGGATACTTAGGAGTGTTGGGCACCAGTTTGGTCAGGGAAGTTTGTTTCCGAGCAGATATGTAGAACAGTGTGAAGCCTTCAACCGAATCAGAGTGTGGTGGACCGTGCATCTCAACGTCAGGTTTGGTCAGAGGTTGTCTCAGTCACCAAGGTCTAGCATAGGGTGTCAGTGTTTTCGTTTGTCTTTTTGGGTTTTCGATTTCGATTTGGTTTAGGCCATTTGGAGGACCAAATGGATTCTAAGGGGGGGAGGATGTAAGATCCCGACCCCAGTCCTTTTGTTTAGCATTGTTTTAATCGCGATTTAGCTTTTTAAGCGAGATTTGATTTAGTTTGACCTTGTTTTCGAATTTGATTGGATTTTTCCATAGCTTTGAAGACCGTTGACTTTAGTTTGACCCGGTCCTTAGGATTTGTATTTTTATGGGAAATTACTTTTGATTTCTAAAAATTCTGGATTTGATGTATTTTGGCTCATTTGATGAAGTTTAACAACTTTCATGTTTTGACCATTTTGATTTGAAACTCAGAAATCACGTTTTTCGAGGAAAAGGGGCAAAAATGACATTTTCACTAAATCTGTCCATGAATTTCGAAAATTCCAGAAATTGGGGAAATTATACTTTTTGGAAACTAGATATTTCGCCGATCGTTTTTGTCTTCTTCGTCGTTTTCATCCGGGGCCCGCTTATACCATTTTTAGCTTGATGAAGACCGGGGCCCACAAGACCCATTCTATAAGAGGGGAACCCCTCTCTTCTTCTCTTCATTCGATTCCAGCAACTTTTCTTGGCTAGGGTTTTTCTCTTCTCCCTTCTCACTCTCTCTCATCTGGAACTCTCACTTGGTGGGGTATTCTTAGAGGATTGATCTCCTCAATCTCTTCCTCCCTCTTCAAGCTTCCTAGGGACACCATTTTTGAGATGTTTGAGCTAGAGAAGACCCATCTTTCAAGCTCTTCTTCTTGTTTGGGGCACCCAAAGGTTAGCAATGGTTCTCTTTTCTTTTCATCTTTGTTTTCCTCCTCATTTGGAGTGTTTTAATCCCACATGCAATGGGTTTTCATGAAGGTTTACAATGGATTGGATTTTTAGGGTTTTCCATGAGCTATTTGGGGGTTTTATGATTTTGGGAGCTTGAGGCCATTAGAGGACCTTCATGGAGTGTTTTTACATCTTCTCTTGACCAAGGCAAGTAAATTTCAAATTAATATGATGGATTCATGGATTTTGTTTCATACTATGTTGTTTCATGCTAGGCTTTAATCTTTTTAAGCTTTATAGATTTGTTTTGGACAAATGGATTAATGTCTTGCTTGATTTCCTTTTATGTTATTGTTTACAATGTATTGAAAGTTGTTTTCATTATGACCATTTTGAAAGTTAGTTTTTATGTTGAGTGTTTGGATTTAAGGCCAAAGGAGAAAACTTTGATTTCAAAGTTTGGTGTTTGGATTAAATTAGATGGATTAAGGTTGATGATTTAATGATTTGTGGAGTTAGGAGAGGCCCTTAGATTGTGGAATATGTGTGGAAGAGGTTGGATGGAAAGAAAAATCAGAAAAAGGAAGCAAAGAGTGCATTCTGCACTCAGTCGGACCCAGCCAGAACTGGGTCCGCTCGAGCGACCCAGTGGGCCGCTCGAGCGACCCAGGTTCTGGAAGGGGTCCGCTCGAGCGGACCCTGGGTCGCTCGAGCGGACCCAGCCCAGTTCTGGGCCCTTTTCAGGGCCTGGTGTGAGTGACTTTTGGGCCCTTTCAGGGCCTGGTTTGAGGGGCCTTGTAGAATTAGTTTTTGGGCCTGATATTGAGCTGATAAAAACCTGTTTTGTGGGCCTGATTTCAGATTCTTTTACTCATTCCTTTAAGCCGGTTCAAGGTCAGAATTTGGGTTGTTTTTAAGACTGTTCCTTGGGCCTGATTCAAATTAGTTTTTGGGCCATTTCAGATCTGATGTTGGGTCATTTTAGGGCCTGACATTGGGCTGTTTTACAATCTGTTTGTGGGCCTGGTTCAGGTCTGGTTTTGGGACTGATTTAAAAATCTGTTTTGTGGGCAATTCAAATTCGGTTTTGGGCTGTTTTCAAAACCTGTTTTGTAGGTCCTTCAAAGACTAGTTTGGATTAGTTTTTAAGAATTTGTTTGTGAGATATTCAAGGATTAGTTTTGGACCGTTTTAAAACTTGTTTTGTAGGCTTGATTAAGGTTGGTTTTTGGATTATCATCAAGGACTATTGGACTTGGGTTAAGGCCAACTATAGGCCTGTTTTAAAGAGTTTGGATTTTCTTGTAATACTTGGAAAGTTTGTGAAAAGGGAATGGGATCATGGTGAGAATGAATGTATGTGGAATTACCCGGGAACCTTCCGTGTCTCAATGCGCACTTTATCATTTAAACATTATGGATTTTCATTGGCATCAAACACATTCTTTATTTATTAATGTTTAAAGGTTAAATGTGCATTGTGATGGTCCCTTGGTAAGTCATTAGGTCATTCTCCACTGTCCATTCCATTTCAAGTCAGAAAAATGTATTTGTATTTGTATTTTGTATTTGCATTCTTTGGTGAACTAACTTAAATAGCATCGATGATTTGTCATAAAATCATGTGTCTTCCCATGTTCGAAAGGGTTGCTCGTATGATTTTATACAAATCACCTCGATGCGTATTTGAACGGTTCACCATCGAAATTCGTACGTTTTCTCCGATCCGATTTGAAAAGAGATTGAATTATGTTTGTCACATTCGGGATTTCTTCGATGAGATTATTGTTTTGATGAGACTCGTACTTGAAAATAAAACCTCGAGGCAAGACGGGGCCAGAGCTATGTGGTGCGAGCCCATGAGCCAAAGAGGCTATGACTTCCGAAAACAAAACCCCGAGGCAAGACGGGGCCAGAGCTATGTGGTGCGAGCCCCTGAGCCAAAGGGATTAGTACTATGTTAGATTTGTATCCGTTCGAGTTTTGAAAACTAAAGGCACCACTAGGCTTAGGTCACCTTGTCGGGCTGATCACCCGGCTTGGGATCTTTACTCTGTCCGCCAGCTGCAGCTTGGATTCCGTCTGTACCGACCATGGCAACGGTAATTATCTGCCGGTCCCATTTGTATGGCTACGGTTCTGATACTTTTGATCTGCCGGTCCCATTTGTATGGCTACGGTTCTGATCCTCTGTTTAGTACCACGTTCCGTGGCTACGCTCTGTCTGCTCTTATCACTTCGGTAATAGGAGGATTTAGCTATTTGTGGTTGCCAGGTTTTATCTGCACATTACTTTAGTTTATGATTTTTGTTGGTTATACTTTTTATGCTTCGATTTGGTTAATGTTTACGATATCAATCATTATCATATTGTCGCTATTATTCATGATTTGAAATGTATTTCCGACGATTAAATGTTTTATGCAGGCTTTTATCTTTTCGAGATATTCGTACATCTGATATTGTTCGTTTATTTGTTGTGACATTTATGTTCGGTCTTCCCATCATTTTATCGTGATTTATTGTTATCGTTGGTTAGACTCCTTATTCGGTTTTACGAGGATTTCGCCTGGTTTTATGTATGTTCTTTCCTTCATATTATTTGTTTATTTGCTTGCCAGACCGTCGTGTCTGACCCTTTTGTTTGGTGCCAGTTTCTTCTCCTTTCTGTTTGTAGGTGTTTGACCAGAGGAGGCGGTGGGACCGCCGGTCTGACGTGAGAGGTTGCCCGTTGATATCATCTAGATGTCAAGTTTGGCACCAGAGTTCGTATTGAAATGTTGGGGTAGGATTTATGTTTAGTTGGTTATATGGTTGTATGGCTTTATTAGCCTTTTTATTTGGGTTGTAATTAAGATACTTGTTAATTGAAATTTGAATATGGGAAATAATAGATTTGTTACTACCAGCTCAGTGTGTTGTGATTTATGATTTATGCCAGTCTTATTACGAGATGGCTTTATGACATTGGTTGCGTACGACACGGAACCCGATGGCCACGGATTCCGAGTCGTAACACCTTGGTTAGCTTCCGCGAAAAATATACTCTGATTGTGATGAGATTTGTTTATCCTCATTCACGCGGATCTTGGGAACTATACAAAAAGTTTTAAATTATTCCAAAATTTCGCACCCCGAGATCGGTTCGCTGCAGGTCCCGGTTTCGGGGCGTGACACTGACCAAGGCGGCTCTAACTCGCCTCTGCTGCTGACTGGCCTCTATCCGCTGCAGACGCTCCTCTGCCCAGTAAGCTCTCCTCAAAGCCTCCTCATAAGTGTGAATCTCAATGCAAGACATGTTAAGCTGAATGTCGTCTCTCAGCCCATCGACGAACCGACGGATCCTCTCGGACTCAGGTGTGATCAGAGCCTCTGTAAAACGAGAAAGCTGGGTGAAGCGAACCTCATACTGGTAGACAGTCATGCTGCCTTGCACCAGCGCCTGAAATTCCCGCAGCTTGCGGTCTCTGACGTGAGATGGTATGAACTTCCGAAGGAAGTCCGCCCTGAATGCAGTCCAAGCGATCTCGTCTCCTATCGTCTCGAAATGACGCTGAATCGTCCTCCACCAGTCCTCCGCGACTCCACGGAACATGTAAGCGGCCAACTGCACTCTCTGCTGACCGGTGCACTCGAAGACCTTGAAGATCTTCTCCATCCGCACAATCCACTCGTCGGCCACCAGCGGGTCATCGGCGCCAGTGAACTCAGGTGGTCCTCTTTTGAGGAACCTCTCAAATATGACGTTCGGGTCCGCCTCCCGAACGGATGCCGCTGCTGTGCCTGGCTGAGCCACTCTGTCCATGATGTCCAAGACTTGCGTCTGGAATTGGGCAAAATCCTCGGCCTGCTGCTGCTGCGCCGACGCCTGGGCCTCCTGGGAAACGAGGAAGGCCTGTAAGAACCTCTGGAAACGCTGCTTGAAGTCTGGCGAACTGCCGACTGCTGGTATCATATGTGATGGAGAACTTTCTCTAGACATCTGTTAAGAGAAAGAAATTAGGTTAGTTTAAGTCCAACACTTAGGACTACACTGATTCTACCCGATCCATCGACCCTATACGTACCCCAACACTGAGATCCTCACTACGTCCTAAAGTTTCTAGTGTATTTTATTTCCTAGAGACTTGCCCGCTCTGATACCATAAAATTGTAACGCCCCAATTCCGGATACCGAGAAAATCGTCAAAGTACCGAAATTGGCGCGCTACTTCCCGGAAAATCCGAGAACTTCCAAGATCGTAGGTCCGCAGTGAGGTCCAATTTAAAACTTTTTCATTAACATAATAACAATGGTTAATTGCGGAAGCATGATAGTATAGCGGAAGCCATATCAGAGATAGCGGAAGCATAAGGTATCATCGTATATATGTCAAATGTAGAAGGGCTGAAGTCCAGCCTAAATGTATGGTGATAACAAATCAAGTTTAATTACATATTTTTCATTACTACCCAACTCACAACAAATGTCTCTCAAAACCCTAAACAAAAGAACGCTCAAACCCCTGCAGCTGGTGTCGGCTCTCCACCTTCCGGCTCGACCTCATGGTCGGCCGGCCCCCATCCGTAGTCGCCTACTACGGGCACCTCAACGAGTGCGAATGCATCGCCCTCGAACTCGGGGTCAAGACCTAAGCACCAAGAGTGGGTCAGATCTAAAGATCTGGCAAGTCACAATATGCAGATAATATAGAATGTATGCATCAAAATGAGTAGAGACATGTATAAAGTTAAGAGAATAACAAAGGTACATATGCTATGCAGTCGTGCAAGATAACCATGTAGAATCATAATAAACATAACAGTAATAAACCTACACAATATGGCACATCCACATAAGCTGGTCACCGCGGGATATTATGCCGCGGCCCTCCCATACTGAACACAGTCGCGGTAGGGATCCTAAGCTAATGTTAGGGATTACTAACCCTGCAAAATATCATCAACATCATCCACAACGACCGGAACCGGCATCACACCGTCCGTCCCAACAGTGCTCATCATGATAGCCACACAACAAATCTCAATAGCTCCTACCAGTGATGATCAGTCCAACTGGCTGAGCTTAAATCAACTCAGTGAATGTCTATGCCGACTCGGAAACAATAAAGGTCTGTGTCTGTCTAGGCTTTGCCTTGCGTGAACAAGGTCCTAACAAAAGTCCCTAAGAGGTCCAAGTACTCAATATAAACTGTGGATCATAGTCCAAGTCCAATCCCATCATTGGATCCATACCAATCATTGGATCCATACCAAGGCCCACCAAATACATGGCCTGATCTATAACAGTCCATATGAGATACAAGTCCATATCCAATGACATATGATCCATTTACAACCTTAATGGGTCACAAGCCCATACAATCTAACCTCTCCATTCTAGGGTAATTCACATCCAACTTAGGCCATAAAAAGGGCCCGCCTAGCCACAGACACGGGTCAATGATCCACCCAATCAGATTACCGGGTCACCTCTAAGTATTCCTAGGTTTAGGTCCTCCATTTTCCATTTAATTAACAGGTATGAACAATAATAAGGACAATAGAGTGATAGTCATAGTATGAGGGAGATGAATCTCCAAGTACACGAATCATAGGGAGATAGCAACAGTCCAACCTAGGTAAATGGTCCACTTTCGGATACAGGTCCATCTCAGGTAATTCGATCTTTAAGTGAAACCATAGATGCTAAGGAATATTGTGTTTGGTGCTTAGAAGTTGTGTGCATCATTTGGTAACGTATAAAGGTCGAATCATCTTAGATTACATAACCTGGACTTTAGTTAGTGGACCCCACGAGTCAAGGTTGAGCCGTACCATTGACTCGTGGCTGGCACAGTGATGGAAGTCTATTTGAATGGTCAATGGGCCCTACATATGATTGCAACAATAGAAATTAGAATCTGGGGATCGTCACTGTACACAGTGTGCTCAGCCGACCTCCTGGCCTGGGCGGTCAGCTCGGCACACTGGGACCAGAGAAGGAAAAACACCCTACAGGCAAAGCCTGTTTGTCCAGAACTTTCTGTGAGTTCGGCTAACTCCCTGGCCTGGGTAGTTGGCCGTGCACACTAGGAATTCTGGCTAAAGGGAATGTCCCAGGTTCTAGTCTCCTTTGTTGAAATCCCGCCTTTTTGGAAATCCATCTCGGAGTTCGGCTAAGCAATGGAGCTCAATTGATACTCAGTTCGGCCACCCAGCTCAGCTCGGCAAAGGCCCTAGCTCAGTTCGGCCACCCAACTGAGTTCAGAAATGCATTGAGTTCGACTAGGCATTGAGATTGGTTTAGCTCTCAGCTCGGTTAAGCACTGAGTTCGGCTAAGCTCGAAGTCCGGTCTGGCACGGAACCCGGTCTGGCGCTGAGCTCAGTAACACTGAGTTCGGCCATAACACTGAGTTCGGCCGTAACACTGAACTCGGCTTTGAGCACTGAGCTCGGCCTAGACACTTAGCTCGGCTAAACGCGGATCTCATCGACCATTATGCTCGGCAGAACTCTGAGTTCAGTGTTGAATCCAGCCATCGCTGAGTTGGGCCAGTGCTGAGCTCGGCAGTTGCTGAGCTGCACTAACGCTGAGCTCGGCAACCGCTGGGCTCTGCAAATGCTGAGCTCGGCCATCGCTGGACTCTGCCCATCTCTCCTATCAGTGTTGTGTTCTGTTACAGAACCCAGTTCTGCGACAGGACACAACTTCTCTTCATTAAGCACAGGAATGGTGGTCCACCTCTGATCAAAATCCAGATCAAGTAGCCACCCATGGTCGCACAAGCCCCCTCACATAAACATAGGGTCCTGATCCACCAAGGGTGGTCCTACCTCGATTCCGATCACAACACAACGAGGTGGGTTCTCGTCATTCCATCTCCGGAAAACCCATCACTGCAACTCAATTCTCCTGGGTTTCTCCATAGACCATTACAGAAGCAAAATAAATCATTCCTACATCATCCACCCATCATCAACCGGCCATTGATCATCCAAATGAGGTAATCCCATCCATCAATGGCCAAAGGAACCAAACAAACATGCTCAAGGATCGATCTAAACATATATATTACAAATTGGAATTCTACTGCAAATCAAAGGAAGGAAACATGCAATCTAGACTACCAGCACAGTGCACTTGCCTTGATCGATTGAAGGTAGAAGGAAAAGAAAGAAAACCACAGGGAAACCAAAAGGCAGGGTCTCGGCTGGCCTTCTGTCGAGGATTTCTGGGGCGAGGGGAGAAGAAGAGAGAGATCGGAGGAGAGATGATGGTTCGTTGGAGGGAATTGGGGAAGAAGAAGAAGAAGAAGAGGAGAGAAAGGAAAAAGGAGATGAACAGTAGTTGTTAGGGCAGGGGGAGGGTTTTGCTTATATAGGTTGGGTTTTTGGGTTAGGGACAGAATTGCCCTTGGGGTTAGAATAGGATTAGGGTTAGGGTAGAGGGTATTTAGGTCTTTAGGTGGGCTTCTAGAGGATTCTTTGGTGCAAACCCCCTATAGTAAATACAAAACTCTAGCTAGGGCCTCTAACAAACTAACTAACTCTAAGAATAACAAAAGACACCCTATTGACTCTGCTAATTACACTACTAGACTAACCCTAGGAAAATACATAACTACCCTCACTAAGTCCCATAATTAATATAATTAAAATACTTAAGCTAATATATAGTATTCAAATTCACATTGAGGGCCCACCAGGGGTGGGGTCTCACAGGGAGACCCAAAGAATATGGTCTGTAAATTGACAAAGTCCATCTATGGACTCAAGCAAGCTTCTCGTCAGTGGTATCACAAGTTTCATCATGTGATTATCTCGTTTGGTTTTTAGACAAACGCTGTTGATAATTGTGTGTATCATAAATTCAGTGGGAGTAAGCACATATTCCTGGTTTTTTTTGTCGATGACATACTGCTTGCCACAAATGATATAGGCATGTTGCATGAAACCAAGATATTTCTATCAAATAATTTTGAGATGAAAGATCTTGGTGACGCCTCCTTTATATTAGGGATCCTGATACGACGTGATCATTCTCGGGGTATTCTTAGATTATCACAAAGGCGTTATATCGATACAGTACTCAAAAGATTTGGCATGCAGGACTGCAAACAAGGTGACACCCCTGTCGCTAAGGGAGACAAGTTCAGTCTCAATCAGTGCCCTAAAACTAACCTTGAAATTAAGAAAATGCAAAAGATTCCCTATGCATCAGTTGTAGGTAGTCTAATGTATGCTCAGGTGTGTACGCGTCCGGATATTGCGTACATTGTTGGTATGTTAGGCAGATATTTAAATAATCCTGGAATGGATCATTGGAAAGTAGCCAAGCGGGTTATGAGATATTTACAGAGAACAAACGATCACATGCTCACATATAGAAGATCGGATCAGTTGGAGATCATAGGGTATTCTGATTTCGATTTTGTTGGATGCAAAGACAGTATGAAATCCACATCAGGCTACCTCTATCTGTTAGCTGGTGGAGCTATTTCTTGGAGGAGTGCCAAACAGACACTCGTTACTGATTCCACCATAGCAGCAGAGTTTGTAGCATGTTATGAGGCATCCAACCATGGTATATGGCTGCGGAATTTTGTCACTGGGCTGCGAGTTTTAGAGGGTATTGAAAGACCACTCACACTATATTGTGACAATACGTCAGCAGTACTATATTCGAACAACAACAGGAGCTCATTTAAGTCAAAACATATTGCAATTAAGTTCTTAGTTGTGAAGGAGAGAATACAGGATGGATAGATATCCATAAAGCACATTGGGACAAACTCCATGATAGCGGATCCGCTTACAAAGGGATTACCACCCAAGGTCTTTCATGAGCACACTGCTCATATGGGTGTTACTGTATGTGAGGATATCACACTATAGTGGGAGTTTGTATCAGTTTATATTCTATTGCTTTATGTTTAATTTTGAACATACTTATGCATTTATGTATTTGGATATTTTTCTGATCAGAAATAAAGTTTCAGTGCATTTCACTATGTTACATTGTATTCAATATTGATCTCACTAAGGAATAAAGTAGGACCAGTTGGAAATAGACATGTATAGATCACATTGCATGTATTTTCCATGCTATGCATCCATGATTGATCTATGTCATTTGATTATATTGGTGTATGTGACCATTGATGGGTTTAGTCATGTTCAATGTGATGAAAACCGCTTTGATCCTATACCGGCATACTCAATGGACGAGATTGTTTGGATATACCCTAAGATTATGATAGCAGGATTTTGGAGCTCATACAGTCATACACATTTGTTAAGTTACATATATGGCCCAGTGGGAGATTGTTGAAAAATTCCATCATGTGGGGCCACACATGTAACCATTAAATGTGTTATGCTATCTTTGGTTAAGCCTAATTGAAGTGATCTAATTAAGACTTAAAGTTTTAAGGCTTAAGGGTATAATTATCATCGGATTAATGTGTAGATACCAGAATACTAATTCTAATTTGATGAGGGGATAAATTAGAATTAGCAAATCTCATTATTATATATTAGGGTTATGGTCCCCAATTCATATGGTAAGTTCCTATTCTCTATGACATCCCATCATCAGAAAGATTCAAGTTTCTCTGGGTAGCCATATTGGATTGGAAGGTCAACAACCTGCGAATAACTTCCACAATGGATCAAGGTATATTTTCCGCTTTACATCTCTCGATGATTTGGCATGGAAGATCTTGGTTGACAATAAGGTTTTCTAGATTCTTGTTTCTAACAGAAGAACCAGCAAAGGAGACGAAACCTGAGTGGATCGCGCCTTCTGCAAAGGAGATGAGTGAGATGTGGCTCATAAAGGTGGTAATGGGTCAATTCAGGTTGAGTTTTGGGTCATATTAATCCGCATGGGTAACATGGTTATTAGTATGGTTGAAAATTTCCAAGGATTTTTATGAGAAAGGAAGAGGAGGTAGACCCTCTAATGTCAATTTAAATATTTTGTCCCTCGACCATTTTACAAGGATTTAAGTGGTATTTTCCTGTAAAGATCCCAAATCTCAAATTGAAACAACCCAAAATTGAAAGGGTCAGTCAAACTCTAAATTAATAGGACTAGCTGATAGGTAGTATTGCATTGAGATATGGGTTGAGTTCTTTTTCTATGCCAAAAAAAAAAAAAAAAATCGACCCATCTGAGGGTTGAGATGGGATGGGCTGAGTTAAATTGGGCTCAGGTCAAGTAGGCAGGTTAGCTGGTCAGTACGGACCGAATTTGAGTTCCACTCATTCATTATCAAGGTCCACAATGTGAACTCAGACCCATCTCAAAAGTTGTTAATGACCCCTTTGTTTGCATGAAACTAAATCCCTAGGAATTTATAGTAAAGTGGGTTCAACAAAGGATTAGTGAAGACTTCAATCGGATAAAATGTATGGAGATATAGATGGGACCCTAAGTGTTTTAGGATTTAATTTGAATAGGGTCATTGTTGGATATTCACTTTTCATCTTTCCTTTAATTCAAATTGAAGGCCATTTATGGATCTTCACCTCTCTTTCTTCAGTTGTAGCCACTTTTAGTAATACATTGCTCATGCTTCCTAGTAATTAAATTCGATGAAACCAATGGGTCCGAAGGTTCAATTCGAACCCTCCATTACCGGTTCAGGTTAGGGCTGGGCTGCCCGGTTGGGCTAACCCAATATGTGAATTATGGTTGCAAAACTAGCATATTTATGGGTAATGAAGCCAAGGAGCAGTTGAGCTGACCTTTCAAGAACGTATGAAGATGGAAGAAGGATAAGAGCCCCAATTGCATTTGAGTAAACAATCACCACAAGCTGACTTGCCCCTCTTGTTATGGCAGCTCTAGTTAGAGTTGTCAACCTCGCAGCCATGAACTCCAACGACACCATAGCCAAATAAGGCAGCACTTCCTTAAAGCAGGACTTTGACTTCGAAATAATCTCTCTCTCTCTCTAAATAGATAAATCACATTCAAATGACCAGAATGAATGGTTTTACTTCATCAAATTGCCCATCACAAGATCTATGCAGCAAGAACTAGCGCTATATATTATTACAATTTCTCAATGACAGAACAAGAACTAAAACACGACCAACTACTTTCTAAAATTAAACAATAATCCCCATTACCTCCAGCTTGTTACAGTTAACAATTGTCAACCAGCTAGCTCTCAATCATCCTCTATGGTCTGGAGAAATCCTCTCTAACCATGTCAAACAGCCATCGTTTAATCATCCTCTCATGTTTTGAGAGTGGAGATGACAACCTTATTTGACCAACCAATGCATGTAATGATACAAAAGAGTCTTGAGTAACTAACTGGGGTTTTTTTTTTTTTTTTGGAAAAATAGTTCAGCGCCCACTGGTGGGATGGAATTGGATTACTAGGAATTCCAAGAGATTGAAGAAAAAGAGTGAGGATATATATATATTTATATATGGGTGATGCTCCCATGAGAGCACCTCTCACCTTACGATGAGAGATAAGGTGGGGCCCCTCACATACATATCCAATGCCAACAATTTAAATGTGAGGGCCCCCACCTTATCTCTCATCGTAAGGTGAGAGGTGCTCTCATAGGAGCATCTCTCTATATTATATAGATATATATAGGGAAATATTCAAGTACATCTATCCCTCATCCTGGTGAGGGACACTCCCCTTTTTGAGAAGTTTCAAGTACAAAAGTGACTTTTCAAATACATAGGAATACTCCCTATGTACTTGAAACTTTCCAAAAATGGGAGTGTCCTCACCCTATGGTGAGGGATAGATACATAGGAATACTACCATATATATATGACTATGTTGTCCCTCACCACAACACCCTCACTGCAACATGGTAAGGGATGGATGCACATGAATATTTTCATATATAAATGGGCATCAAATAATCTATTTTTTAATAGAAAAATGAATTAGGTGAGATGAAAAATGAATAAGATCGCGTAGTAAATAAAATCATAGGAAATTAAGTCGGATCCCTTCTGCATCACCACCTATGGTTATCAATCAGGTCCCCTATGAGGGTACTAGGTTCAATTTCCTATGAGGATACCTAGCCTAGACCAATTGTTTTAGGATTTAATTTGAATAGGGTCATTGTTGGATATTCACTTTTCATCTTTCCTTTAATTCAAATTGAAGGCCATTTATGGATCTTCACCTCTCTTTCTTCAGTTGTAGCCACTTTTAGTAATACATTGCTCATGCTTCCTAGTAATTAAATTCGATGAAACCAATGGGTCCGAAGGTTCAATTCGAACCCTCCATTACCGGTTCAGGTTAGGGCTGGGCTGCCCGGTTGGGCTAACCCAATATGTGAATTATGGTTGCAAAACTAGCATATTTATGGGTAATGAAGCCAAGGAGCAGTTGAGCTGACCTTTCAAGAACGTATGAAGATGGAAGAAGGATAAGAGCCCCAATTGCATTTGAGTAAACAATCACCACAAGCTGACTTGCCCCTCTTGTTATGGCAGCTCTAGTTAGAGTTGTCAACCTCGCAGCCATGAACTCCAACGACACCATGGCCAAATAAGGCAGCACTTCCTTAAAGCAGGACTTTGACTTCGAAATAATCTCTCTCTCTCTCTCTAAATAGATAAATCACATTCAAATGACCAGAATGAATGGTTTTACTTCATCAAATTGCCCATCACAAGATCTATGCAGCAAGAACTAGCGCTATATATTATTACAATTTCTCAATGACAGAACAAGAACTAAAACACGACCAACTACTTTCTAAAATTAAACAATAATCCCCATTACCTCCAGCTTGTTACAGTTAACAATTATCAACCAGCTAGCTCTCAATCATCCTCTATGGTCTGGAGAAATCCTCTCTAACCATGTCAAACAGCCATCGTTTAATCATCCTCTCATGTTTTGAGAGTGGAGATGACAACCTTATTTGACCAACCAATGCATGTAATGATACAAAAGAGTCTTGAGTAACTAACTGGGTTTTTTTTTTTTTTGGAAAAATAGTTCTGCGCCCACTGGTGGGATGGAATTGGATTACTAGGAATTCCAAGAGATTGAAGAAAAAGAGTGAGGATATATATATATTTATATATGGGTGATGCTCCCATGAGAGCACCTCTCACCTTACGATGAGAGATAAGGTGGGGCCCCTCACATACATATCCAATGCCAACAATTTAAATGTGAGGGCCCCCACCTTATCTCTCATCGTAAGGTGAGAGGTGCTCTCATAGGAGCATCTCTCTATATTATATAGATATATATAGGGAAATATTCAAGTACATCTATCCCTCACCCTGGTGAGGGACACTCCCCTTTTTGAGAAGTTTCAAGTACAAAAGTGACTTTTCAAATACATAGGAATACTCCCTATGTACTTGAAACTTTCCAAAAATGGGAGTGTCCTCACCCTATGGTGAGGGATAGATACATAGGAATACTACCATATATATATATGACTATGTTGTCCCTCACCACAACACCCTCACTGCAACATGGTAAGGGATGGATGCACATGAATATTTTCATATATAAATGGGCATCAAATAATCTCTTTTTTAATAGAAAAATGAATTAGGTGAGATGAAAAATGAATAAGATCACGTAGTAAATAAAATCATAGGAAATTAAGTCGGATCCCTTCTGCATCACCACCTATGGTTATCAATCAGGTCCCCTATGAGGGTACTAGGTTCAATTTCCTATGAGGATACCTAGCCTAGACCAATTAAAAGCTTGTTTTTCCTTAAAATACCCGTGAGCATGTGCTGGCCAGTCTGACCCATTTACAATCAGGCCTCAAAATTAGGCCCAATATGACCTTGTTAAAAATGTCAACCCGAGCCCAAGTTGGACCTAGTGATTTTCATCGTTCAATGGTGAGTTTGATCTATTTAAATGTGCAAAATCAAATCTAAGTTGACCTTGTTTCATCACTTCTTTTAGTTCGCCCATCATATTTTGTAGGGGTGTAAAACAAAAATCGAGAAACCGTCTAGCCGAACCGAACCGCGGTTAATAATCGTATTCCACGGTTTGGTTACGGTCACGGTTAATGAAATCGAAAAACCGCATGGTGCGGTTCGGTTACAGTTTTCTAAAAAAATTCACTGTGGTTATTGATGAAAAATCGTACCATTATAAAATAAAGGAAAATAGGGGGGGTGCCTAGATGAAAATTTTCTCAATACATAATACATAAGTAACATTAGCAAAACCCTAGCCCTCTCTCAAGTCTCAACTCCCAGCCACATCTTCCCTCTCCATCTCCAAGCCATCGCCACTCCCAGCCGCACCTACCCTCTCCATCTCCAAGCCGTCGCCATCTCCTCTGCCGCAAAACCTGTACAGGCCTGATCTCGCCATCCTGCACTTCGGCCTCCTACGGATCTCATCGGTTGAATATTTTCGCAGCTCAACTGTGTCGATCTTCTCCACTGCTCTCTTGTCTGGAAGTGAGTTTTCGATATCTCTCACTCTCTTTCATTCTTCTCCAACGCTTGAAAAGAGAAAATGGGACACTCTTTTTTTTTTTTTTTGTCCATGTCAGTTTAGGTGCAGATCTGAACTATCTATGGAAATTTAAATTAGAGGTGTAGTCCCACATTCTGAATATGTTCAGGTGAAGTTGTATGGCTGCTTTTGTTACACAAGCTTTCCTCCAATTTCATTCATCATGTGAATGCTTTGATTTTTTATTTTTGTAAAGTGATAAGTGGTGGTGGCAGTTATCTTCTGTCTCAGGTAATAGGGCATCCAGTGAGTAAACTAACATTGTATATGGACGAGAAGTGGAAAAGAGAATTCTTCATTTGACAATGGAATTTTTTAATGTATGGACGAAATTGAGTTCCATATATGGACGAGATTGTATATTGATCGATCCAGCAGTCAATTGAGTTCCATATATGGACGAAATTTTTCCCATTTGATTCCAATTCCTTTCAGTTTGAATTTATTCCAATTCGAAGATTTTGTATATTAAAAGTCCAAAAAAGAAGATGGCAGTCAAACTGAGAAATTAATATTTAGATTTTTTCACGGTTATTAACTGTAACCGAACCGTCTTATACGGTTAATCGCGGTTCGGTTTTCTATGGTTTTTGTCTTCACCGTTACGGTTACGGTTTTCAAATACAGAAAATCGCGGTTACGGTTTGGTTAATGATTTTTCCAAAATAACTGGTTAGCCAAACCGTTACACCCCTAATATTTTGGTAGGTTTGAATCATTATATTTAATGATATACTGATCGATGTGATGAGCCTATGATTAATAAAAACTATATTAAAGTCTTACCGGAGGGTTGGGCTGGTAGAGCTTTGTAAGTTAAGATTATATTGCTTTGCTTATTTGATTAGGATCGTATTTTCTTTTTAAGTTAGAAGTCTTTGTTTAGTAGGTTTACTTTACTTCTTAATATACATATGGGAGATGCTTTTATAAGAAATATCTCTCACTTTATATGAGAGATAGGAGATGTGAGGGCCTCTACCCCTATCTCTCAAATAAGGTGAGAGATATCTCTCATAAAAGCATCTACATATATATATATATATATATGAAAATTCTCAGAAAAGGGACCACTTTAAAAATGCCCATTTTTCCGGCCCTCTTTTTTTCATGGGGCCCATGTACTTTAATCAATCTAGAACCCCCCCCCCCCCCTCCTTCAACGTTGGAATAAAATCATGATAAAATAATGCCTCTAAACCATTAAATCTTAGGGCCAATGGATAAAAAAATTAGGATGATCTTATCGACTTAAGATTTTACGTATAGGTAGGCCTCACATAAATCTTTCCATCTAATAGACTTCTATGATCATCATGCATCTCAATGGGGTCCAATTAGGAGGGGCATTTTCTCCTAAAAAATGCCAGAATGCTGTGTAGCGCTCCCTATATATATTGTTGGATGTAACTCAATTTAGTAAAATAAAATGTACAGAGTGATTTTTATTTTATTTTGTTCCCTTTTACTCTCCTCCCTTCTCCCTCAATCAGTAGTATCGGACCCAGGATACCGATTTCGAGAAGATCAAGCATGTACAGTGCCGTGGGCAAAAATCATGACTTGACTGATTTCTCACATTTAATGTGACTCTTGGAGATCGTGCACAGATCTGAAAAATGATTGATTCGGATTGTGGCAATCCAGATCATCAAGGACTTGATTTCTGGGTATGGCTGTAGTGAAGGTGGGTCTAGCAAATAAGGTTCCAGACGTCGTTTGTCAAAGAGTCAATCAGAGAAGGCTCGGGCTCATGGTTTTGGGGGAGATCAAAGTGGGGTGTCTGATCTCTCAATAAGAGGAAGTTATAGGGTTGTTCCAAAATCAAAGAAAGGTCTTGAGAGATCAATATCAATCTCAAGTTAGGCCATTTGTTTGGATCTACTGAAATTAAAGAGGGGATTTGATATCAAGCTTTCTTGTTGTCGAAGTTTTTTAAGAGAGAAAGGAGATAAAAGAAAATCCTAACTTCTAGTTTCTATAGGAGAGATCGAGTACGAGCATGATACAATGGGTGAGGAGATTGCGGCTTTAATTGAGAATGAGACATGGGAGATGCTACCGTGTCCAAATGGTGTGAAGACAATTTGATTCAAGTGGGTCGTCAATTGGGATATTGATATGCAAATCTACATATATTGAGCGGTCACATGGTAATGAGTACTAGCAAAAGCTAGCGCTGCAAATAGAGAAGATTTTTCATGAATTACAATGGAAGTTTGGCGAAATGCATTTGGAGTCGATGCTGAATGAGGGTGTTGAGGTCATCGCTAACTAAGCACGCACACTGAAAGTGTTGAGCCAATTATACAGTGTATGTTAGGATCATATTGCTGGCCATATTTAATTGGGTTTGCTAATTTGATTAGGATTGTGTTTCTTATTTAATTTAGGAGTCTTTTTGTAACAGGTTTGCATTATTTTTTCCTATATTTATTGTTGGAGGTAATTCAATTTAGTAGAACGCAATATACAGAGTGGTTTCTATTTTATTGTGTTCCCCTTTCCTCCCCTCCCTTCTCCCTCAACAAATGAGACCTGTTTAGTTTAGAAAATAAAAAGAATCTATGGTTCTAAGAATGAAGATATGACCCACTTGGGAGTTGGTGGAGTAGGGCATAAGGTGTGGGTTGGCTCTCCACATCTTGTGTTTGGAACTACCCCAAATTAACCCGTGTGGGTTTAGCGGAACCACTGTAAGGATTAGTCCTGTTGGGTAAAAGTCCTCAGGCATACCCACATCATCAAAAAAAGAAAAAGAAAAGGAATAAAGATATGATACCAATATTGTAATAATTGTGATTTGTCCATCATATCGCTTGCAATAAATGATCCAGTGAACATAGTCAAAATTTAAATGAGCGGGGCCCCATTCACCACCCCCCCCCCCCCCCCCTCTTCATGACTTCGAGTTCAACCCTAATTGATGCTTGGGTTGTTTGTTTGGATCAACCCCCCCCCCTCTCCTCTTTCTTCTTCATGACTTCGAGTTCAACCCTAATTGATGCTTGGGTTGTTTGTTTGGATCAACACCCCCCCCCCCTCTCCTTCATTACTTGGAGTTCAACCCTAATTGATGCTTGGGTTGTTTGTTTGGATAGAATTCATTGGAATGATATACATAAGAATTCATCGCCTACGGTTGCGTTTGAGATTCAAATCCTTTGGGACTCCTCGTTAGATTTCCACTAAGTTGTAGAAAACACACTAAATCCTCAACTATAGAAATCCTCAATAAGAATGTCTGTTCTAATGGCAATGATCGAGGATCTTCAAATTTACGAATTTCTCACAAATTTCTCACTTGCTACCAAACGTGCCCTAAAAGTGGTTAAAAGTGAAGATCAAATGTGAATATCCAAAATGAGTATCCAATGAACTTTCCTTTTATGAAATATAGAGTAAGGAAACATGAGACGTGAATAGTCAGCCATCATCCTAGTAATTTAGATCCAAGGAAAGTTGACTTATTCACATCCCATCTTCCCTTTAATTTGTAAACATGTTGAGTATGGAGGTTTGGGCATCCGAGATGCTAAGAAAAATAATTTAGCTCCGCTAAGCAAAACTTGCTAAAATGTATAACTAATGAGGACCTTTTGAGTTCTAAAATCCATAAAGCAAAAAGAAAAGTGTTTGTGGCCTGATGGGCAAGGTGTATACTGATAGGAAGATCAATGGGGAGGCATTCAAATCTACCTTTCAGAAGATCTGGTCGACCACAAAGGGTCTGAATATCACCATTCTGGGTGATAACTTGTTCCTTTTTGTTTTTGGACACAGGCTGGAATGCCATAGAATATTGAGGCAAGGACCCTGGGCGTTTGATGGTCATCTTCTCATGCTGCAGGAGTATGATGGATCCGTTCAACCCTCTAAAATGGAATTTCATCATATGGATATATGGATTCATATCCTGGATCTTCCTTTAGATCAAATGTCTCGTTCCAGGGCAAAGGAATTTGGAGACCAGATGGGTTCCACGTTAGAAATCGCCGGGGAAGATGGTGAAGTCTTATGGGGTTCGTCTCTGAGTATTCGGGTTCGGCTACGTGTGGAGAACCCTCTGCGAAGGGTGTTCTTACTTTCAGCTGATCCGGAGAAAAAGGAATGGGCGGCAGTCAAGTATGAACGTCTTCCTATGTTCTGCTATTTTTGTGGTTGCCTGGGACATACAGATAAAGAATGCCCAAGGTTAGTTGATGGGAGCATCAGTCGACCTAAGCAGATGACGTATGGTCCATGGTTGCGGTTTGACCACAATAAAAAAGTGGGTGGAGAAAAGATTCAATCAAGCAGAATGGCGAAGTCTCAGGTGGCTAGATCTCATTCCCAGATCGGAGAAACTTCGGGCTCTGTAGAGAAAAGAAATCCTGTTATGGTCTCTGTAGTGGGAATTCAAGCAATGGAGGGTGGTTTGGAGAAGGCAAGGGGACAGGATCTAAAGCTTCAGAGTGTAGTTGAGGGAGATGGAGTAATGCATGAAGAAGAAAAACGTCCTGGTTTGGATGTTCATGCACACCAGCAAGCCTCGGTCAGGCCGTTGCAGGCGTCTGAATGGGACAATCGCCGGATCCCCGGTAATTGCGTCGGTGGGGCTGGAAATGGAAAGTAGCGATGATGCGAGGAAGTTGTGGCATGAGGCGGCAAATCAGCATCCAGTTAAGGATGCTCGCGTGGATATCCCATTGGAATTGATTTCTTCCAAAAAATCAATAGAACTTTCCAACATTCACAGTCCAGCTGTCAGTTACATGCTGAATAAGGAGGGCTCGGTGAGGGATTATTTGCACGTGGAACGACAGTCAATTTCATCTACGAATGGGTCTGATATGGAAAGGGCTATGCAGATGGACCAGGTCCCTGGTTCGGGTTCGTGGGGGCTGGATTCAGTGGGAAAGGTTCTTTCAAGTCAACACAAGACTCCTACAGGTGGGGCCCTACGTCAGTGGAAAAGGTTGAAGTGCCATGCAAGGGACAAGGAAAATTTGGATGTTGTTAAGGAAGATACACAGAAACGGGCCTTGCCTTCGGGACTAGCGGATCAAGATGGCTCAACTGCTAAGAAAATTAAATTGGTCGAGGCTGTAGGGATGCAGCCCGACCATAAAAAATGAGCTGTCTTAGCTGGAACTGCCGAGGGCTTGGGAACCCACGTGCAGTTCGTGGCTTGCATCTTCTGGTGCAAAAACAAGATCCTGAGCTTTTGTTTCTGTGTGAAACGAAGCTGAAGAAAGATCGGATGGACGGCATTAAAAGGAAATTGGGTTTCCCGAATTTAATTTCGGTTGACCCGATAGGAAGGAGTGGGGGTTTAGCTCTTTTTTGGAAAGACGGAATGGAGGTTTCTCTGTCGTCCTTCTCGAAGTATCATATTGATGTTCAAAGTAGGTCTGAGGAGCTGGGCTCTTTTCGCCTTACTGGTGTCTATGGAGCCCCAAATGCAGCTTAGATCGACAGTGTGGGAGTTTTTTAAATCTTTAGTGGGTCCTCCCCAAGCGTGGCTTATGATTGGGGATTTTAATGAAATTCTTCTTCCTGGTGAAAAGATAGGAGGCAGGGATAGAGAAGCTTGGCAGATGGGGGCGTTTCAAAATTTCCTCTCTGGTGCTAATATGAAGGACTTAGGGTATGAGGGGGATCCATTCACTTGGAGTAATATGCAATATGGTCAGGACTTGATTAAAGCTCGGTTGGATAGGGCGATATCTACAGTGGATCGGGTCTCTTTGTTTCCCCTTTACAGGGTTACCCATATTGCCTCTCACTGCTCAGATCACCATGCTGTATGTGTGCACTTTGATTCTCCGAGTGCTAAGCCTAAGAGGCGATTTTTCCGGTTTGAAAATATGTGGGCTAGGGAGGATCTGTGTGGTGATATTATTGAAACTGCTTGGAACTCCTTCTCTTCTAGAGATGCTCTGGTAAATGTGATAACCAAATTAGAGGCCTCAAAGGATCTGTTGCATGGGTGGAATCATAGGAAATTTGGGAGTGTGCATCGTCAAAAGAAAAATATAGCGGAGGAAATTGTTATCCTGAAAGCTGACAGTAAGGATATGAATGCTAAGGATAAACTCATTGCTGCCCAAAACCATCTTGATGAAATACTAAGTCGAGAGGAGACTATGTGGAAACAGCGGGGGAAGGCAGCGTGGCTTAAGGATGGGGATAAAAATACTGCCTATTTTCATCGTAAAGCTTCGAATAGGAAAAGGAAGAACAGAATTCTCAAGCTGAAAGACAAGCATGGTGTTTGGGTTACCGGGGAGGATAAGGTTGCAAAAGTGGCTGTGGACTACTTTGAGGAGATTTTTACATCCCAAGGGGCAGTGGACATGGAGCAGTGCCTGGTTGATATGCCATCTAGAGTGGACTCTTCTATGAATCAGATCTTAACAGGTCCGGTCTCCGATGATGAAGTCAAGGAAGCAGTCTTCAGCATTGGGCCTTTTAAATCTCCTGGGCCGGATGGTATGAATTCTTTTTTTTTTCCAGAATTATTGGAATATAGTAGGCACAGATTTATGTCGAGCTTGTAAGGCTTATTTTGATCATGGGTTTAGCCTTGATAGTATTAATTACACCTTAATCTGTCTTATTCCTAAGATAAAAAATCCATCGGATATGACTCATCTTCGTCCGATTAGCTTATGCAATGTTGTTTATAAAGCTATTGCAAAGATCCTGTCAAATCGGTTGAAGATGATTTTATCCTTGATAATATCGGAAAATCAGAGTGCGTTTTTGAAGGGTAGACAGATTGTGGATAATTTTATGGTTGCAGGGGAGGTTATCCACCATTTGAAGACTTCTAAAGTCAAAGGTAACCAAAACTTGGCCTTGAAATTAGATATGAGCAAAGCTTACGACATAGTTGAATGGGCTTTTCTGGAAAAAGTTATGAGTACTCTTGGTTTTGAGAGGAAGTGGATTAGCTGGATTATGGGATGTGTTTCTTCTGTATCATATTCTATTCAGCTTAATGGAGAAAGACATGGTCTTATTAAGCCCTCTAGGGGCCTTCGTCAGGGAGATCCTCTTTCGCCCTATTTATTTATTTTGTGTAGTGAAGGACTCTCGAATCTCCTGCATCAGGCTGAGCGTTCTGCTAGTTCTCTTGGTATCTCCATTTGCTCTCAGGGTCCGAAGATTTCTCACCTTCTATTTGCTGATGATTGTATGTTATTTTGCAAAGCATCAGAAGGAAATTGTGATGTGGTTAAGAATATTCTAGAAGTTTATGAAAGGGCTTCGGGTCAGAAAGTCAATGTTATGAAATCTACGGCCTTCTTTAGCTCTTGCATCCCGCGTGATCGGCAAATTCTGTTGGCAAATCGATTGGGTTATCGTATTACTACTAATATGGACCGGTATTTGGGATTGCCCCTTTGGCATGGACGTAAAAAAAAGGCGGGTTTTGATTTCCTGAAGAAAAGAGTTGAGCAGAAATTGATTGATTGGAAGGGTCGGTTTTTGTCAAAAGCTGGTAAGGAAATCCTTATTAAAGCTGTGGTGCAAGCTCTTCCTTCCTATTTTATGCAGGTTTTCAAAATTCCGAAGGGTATATGTACGGAGCTTCAACAGATGATGGCTAAATTCTGGTGGGGACATGATGATCTTGGGACGGGCATCCACTGGTGCTCTTGGGATGAGCTGAGCAAAAGCAAAAGAGTTGGGGGGCTAGGGTTCCGAAATTTGGAATTATTTAATCTATCACTTTTGGCAAAACAAGCATGGCGATTGTGTTTGAACCCTGGTTCCAATGGTGGCAAAAGTTTTATTCTCTAAATATTGTGAGGTGAATGTTTTTTTGCATGGATCTAATAAAATCGTTCAGAAAAAGAGCTCCTTTATCTGGCAAAGCCTTTGTAGAGGGAGGGAGTTTTTATCCAAGGGGGTCAGGTGGGGGATAGGCGATGGTCATGGTGTGAATATTTGGGAGGATGCATGGTTGCCTCGTCCATCGCGGTTCAGGGTTATTACCCCAAAGCCTATGGGGTGTATGGTGAGGAAAGTGGCTGACCTTATTGTTCCTATCCTGGGTATATGGAGGCTAGATCTCATTCATTCTTTCTTTTGGCCAGATGAAGCTAAGCTTATTCTTTCGATTCCTCTGAGCATTAGACGTCGAGAGGATAGGCTCTTATGGCATTTCACTAAGGATGGTCAGTATTTAGTGAAGTCTGGGTACCATGTGGGGCGTGATCAAGCAGATAGTGGCCTTCTTGCGGGTCCGTCTTGTGTGTCCGGGGAGCAATTGTGGTCTAATATGTGGAAGCTTACTATTCCACCAAAGGTCCGTATGTTTGCTTGGCGGGCAATGCGTGGGTTTATCCCTACTAATGTCAATCTTAGTAGAAGACGTATTCCATTAGATGTGAGCTGCGGAAGATGTGGTATGCCGGAGTCTACCACCCATGCTTTGAGGAATTGTGCTTTTGCTCAAGCAGTTTGGTTTGGGTCTGGGCTTTGTCTACGCACAGATGTGTATCAGGACTTACAACTGTTGTCATGGGTTATGGAAATGTTTCACGCCTTTAAGGAGGGAGGAGGTGGTGTAGAGGCTCAGCAACAGTTTCTCCTCTTATTATGGGGCTTGTGGATAGCTAGGAACGATGTGATATTCAATGGCAAAGTTTGGTCAGTTGAGGATGTGCTGTTCTTTTCAAGTAACTTGGGCAAAGTGTATCTAGATACAAACTTGATTCAACTTCCTCCCAAGCCGGTTGCTTTATCTTCTACAACCCAAGATGTTTGGTCTCCTCCTATGAACTTGAGATTCAAAGTGAACTTCGATGCTGCAGTTTGGCCAGATTCAGAAGAGGTGGGTGTAGGAATCATTATCAGAGATGCTAAGGGGCTTTTTGTTGGTGGGTGTACTAAATTCTTCTCAGTTGGGGGATGTGATGTTAGCCAAGCTGAAGCATTAGCAGCCAGGGAGGCGGTGCTCTTTGCAAAAGAGATGAATATTATGCACTTTACTCTTGAGGGTGATAACCAAGCTCTAATGAAGGATCTGATTTCAGGCTCTGTGGACCTTTCGATACGTGGTATGTTGCTGGAAGATATTCGTGATGTAGTATCGACTTGTGCTTCTGTTTATTTCTCTTGGGTGGGTAGAGATGGTAATAGATGCGCTCATGTTTTAGCTTCTAAGGCTACTGAATTTAATTCCGGGACACGGTGGCTTAATGAGCCGCCTTGTATCTTGTTTGAACCGCTGTCAGCGGATCTTGCTTGTAATTCTTTTAGGTATTTTGCTGATGGCAATGCCGAAGGTGAGAGTCCTTTAAGAAATATTATTGAATAGATGACTTTGTTCTTGTCTCAAAAAAAATATATATATATATATAATGTCCGAACAAATCACTTTGGGATGCTAAGTTCAGGAATGGTAACTCTTGGTTCCAAAAATATTTTGTGGATACCGTAAACTTTATTAATGATAACATTGGGTGGATCCTTAGTAATGGTGCAACTATTTTAGTTTGGAATTGCAACTAGATTCCTTGTGAAGGTGATTTTAAGAGGCCTTCATCAGATGTCTCGAATCCAAATCTTGTTGTCAAAAGACTTTTTGGATTAAGATTATAATTGGAATGTGCACTTTTTAAGAAATATTTTTAACAATAATGCGGATATTGAAGGCATTACAAAAATGTACATTTCCTGCCATATTAGAGGTGATGTTAGAATTTGGCCTTTTACAAAAAAAAAATGTTGTTTTGTCTACCAAATCAGCAAATATAATTCTACTCTAAAGGAAAGTAATTGAAAATGTACTTCCTCATACAATTGGAAGACTATTTGGCAGCTTCCCCTTAGGGATGGCAATTCCGTCCGGTCCGATCTGATCCGATCCGATACCCATTCCGTTTGGATATGGATTTCGGAGATATTTTCGGAGATCGGGTCGGATTCGGATATGGATTTTGAAAAAAATTTGGAGATCGGATCGGATGCGGATATGGAGATATCCGATCAGAATATCCGTTTGGATATCCGATCTCCGACCCGTATCCGACCCGTTTGGATATCCATTTAACCCTTAATTGCAGTTTTCCCCCTTATCTTATATAATATTATATATATTACACCATATATATATATATCAATATATTATTGGTTGAAATTTTGAATTAAAACTAATTTGGATTTAATTGGGATTTGTATGACTTGTGTAAGTGTGTTGAAACTTGAATGACTTTATTTTGGAAGTTTATTTTTGGATATATTTTGAATTGTATTGTCTTTTTAATGTTTTTAATGCTTAAATTATATTTTGGATTGTATTGTCTTTTTAATATTTTTTTAATAATTCGGATATCCGATTCTCCGTTTGGATATCCGATCTCCATTTGTAGACGGGGATGGAGGATAGAATGGATATCCGTTCGGAGATCGGAGCGGATATGGATACGGAGAATTGGATTCGGATATGGAGGCCCGATCCGACCCGTTGCCATCCCTACTTCCCCTCCCTCAAAAACTCTTTATTTTTATGAAAATATTTAAATAATATAATTCGGGTTTGTAAACTATTGCTTAACAAATCAATTTCAGATAATAACATATGCCCTAATTGTAATAAGGCCAAAAAAACAATTGAGCATGCTCTCTTTCATTGTGACCATGTCCGAGCCACCGGTTTGGTTCAAACTTTGGGTTCCTAGCCAACTATATATTATCCTCTTTTAAGATCATGGATTGGTGAATACCCTTTTTGGAGTGGTGTGATTCGACAAAGCAATCGAGCAAACTCTCTTCTAAAGCCTTGGTCATGGCTTTTTGGTGGGCTTTATGAAAAGGTAAAAATGATTTTATTTTTCGAGTACATCAAATAAAACCTCTTGCCTCCCTAAGTAGTGCCTTGGGTTTGATTGTTAATTCCAACTGTAAGCATGAAGAGGCCCACCTAGGATCAGTTTATCAATCGCAAAGCTTTTATATGATTTGGGATGCAACAGTTAGAGGATGTCTGTATGGTTTTTCAATTTGGTTTAATGGTTCTTAATTTGATGGGTGTAGGTTTTGTGGATGGCCCGAAGGTCGCTTCCTCAAAAAAAAAAAAAAAAAAAGTTGAGGCGAGGGCGATCCTTGGACCTTGCAGTCATAATCAACGCTAGCACTCACAATTTCTACAAAGTCTACATTTTATCTGATGCTTTAGAAGTGGTGCGAGCTACTAGCAGATCTTTCGATTGGTCTCTTCACCCGCTGACATTCAGTCTTTTGTATCTAATTTGAGTTTGTTGATCTTTTTTTTCTTTTTTTTCTATTCCTAGGAAGCTAAACTCTATTGCTCACGACTTATAGCTAAAAACTCTAATTCTATGGGTTTTGGGGTTGGGGAAGTTAATTAGGTCTTAATGTCATTGTTTTGGTTTGGTGTCCGTGTTGTTGTTATTTTTCTCTTTTAACGATATTTCTATTTTACCATAAAAAAAAGGTATTTTATATCCTTCACCCCTCATCTCTTAAAAATATTAAAGATGGAGCTCATTTGGCGATGAATTGCTATGTTTTCAATTCCTATATATTCTATGTAAACAAATAGGGTTTTTTTGCTTGCACACACACAAATATGCGCACATGCTGGGATCTATGTTCTGTATAAAGGTAGAACCCATTGAACTTTGTTAGTTCCCACGACCGACGCGTAGTGCATAGTGTGCACATGCACAGGTGAAAATTGTCCGTGTTGTTGTTATTTTTCTCTTTTAACGATATTTCTATTTTATCATAAAAAAAAGGTCTTATATATATAGGTGTTTTATATCATTCACCCCTCAGCTCTTAAAAATATTAAAGATGGAGCTCATTTGGCCATGAATTTCTATGTATTCTATTTCTATGTATTTTATGTGAACAAATATGATTTTTTTGCCTGCACACACACACATGCTCACACACTGAGATCTATATATATATATATGCTGTGTATAAAGGCAGAACCCATTGAACTCTGCTAGTTCCCACGACTGACGCGTAGTGCATAGAGCGCGCGTGCACAGGTGAAAATTATCCTAAACAAATAGGCACTCAATTGAGTTTTTTTTAGGATAAAAGCCCTCAATTTTATTTACAATTCTATTAGGCACCCTCTTTTAATACTTTCTACTAATAACATTGATCCTTCGAATCCACATCAAATAGAGTCCGATTTGACTTTAGTGTATCCTTTGTTCAAACATAGACCTCCACGGCTCCACATCTTTCCATCTCCTGGAGTAGCTAGTGTTGGCATTTGTGATGGGACTCACTTGTGTTTACATGTGGATGGACCCCACTCACAAAGATACACCCCTCACAAGGAGTCTCATGGTGATATGGATAAGGATAGTTTGAGTTTTATCCAACTCTCTATCTCTATATCATATCTACATTCAAATTCAAATTGAGAGAGATTGATCATAATCATCTCTCAATTCGAATTTAAATAGAGATCTCATCACCCTTTAGCCTAAGGGCTATATATAGACATGAGAGATACAGCTTGAAATAACTTTGAAGAATTCATCTTCCTTCCACTAGATCTCCAATTCTCCATCTGATCTTCTGCATCCAGGGTGTCCATCCTTGCCCTTGGATATTGAAGAGTGACTCATATGTGACTGACCTCTTTTGAAATAACTTTGAAGAATTCATATTCCTTCCACTAGATCTCCAATTCTCCATCATCATCTTCTGCATCCAAGGTGTCCATCCTTGCCCTTGGATATTGAAGAGTGACTTATATGTGACTGATCTCTTGTAGACAGTCACAGATCTCCACACCATTGCCTGATTCAAGCTGACACTGTCCTAATCGCGTTTGTAGCAGCCAACACCTATAGATCCTTGCTTCCGCAATATTTACTCCCTTCAGCCAGATGGGTGCCCCACAGCCAACTTGTGAGCTCGATTGTAATGTATACCCCTCCCCAAGGTGAAACATTTGCCCTGTATGGCAATGGCTCATTTTGAACCCCATATAAAATTACTGCACCATGGGATGTGAGATTGAAGGCTTTCATTCTTGTTTGCATTTCATTTAAATGACCAATATCTAACTCACGAAGTAGAATAGGATGAACTTTTTATACCTTGTATGAGGGATACACATATAAAAGAAAATTTTAAAAAATTTCTAAGACTCCCACAAGAAAAGAGGCATTTTAGCCCCACTTCCACTTTTCAGAATACACCTAGCTAGTGGCAAAATGATAGCTTGAATAAGTTTTTCTAGAAGTAAGGTCTATGACCCATCTATTAAAAATATAAACCACTAAAAATAAATACAACAGGCAAACTCCCCATGACCCTTGACAAATTTCATTTTGATAGGAGATGGGCCTACCATAAAAAAGATTGTGCATAAAATATAATCTTTTTTTTGTAATATTCTTGGGCCCACCTATTAAAATTCCTAAACTACTTAACATAAATGACATAGCTGTATGGGCCCTCGCCAAATTTCACTATAATATGAGATGGTCGTCCCGCCATCATTTGATTAAACATCAAGCATATATATCTTTCCTAGCTTTATTCAAGTTATACATGATCACGATAGTTCCAAAACAAAGTGAAGTGAGATTTTTCCCTTTCTCATGCAAGCAAGAGACATTTATTTTGTTCGATTCAAATTATAAACAAGTGAACCCCACTGGAGAGCCTCATGAAATTCTCTAAGATCAAGTCTCAGATGGTTTGTATAAAAAAAAAGTGCAGACTTGTTTGATTAAAGGAATTTTGAGAATTCTTGTTTGGTTTGTCCCCCAAGAGATTTAGAAAATATTCTAGTCAAACATTAAAAAGGCCAGAAATGTAAGAATTTCAAAAATCAAAATTAACTTTTTAGGAGTTTGGCATTCAAACAAAGAATTCTAAATGCTCTAAACACATGATCAAATCCTAACTTCGAAAATTTCTAACATTTCCAATTCTCATGAGAAATGCCTCGATACAAATAAGCCCTAAAGAAACAGAAGTGGAATAGATGAATTTGGGTGATAATGGTGTGTGGATTTTTTAAAATAAGGCCACTGTCATTTTCTTCAATCTATTAAAATTTCCTTTGACATTAAATCACATGAACCCTTTTATTGGCTGAAAAAAAGAGCGCTACAAAAGAGCAAAAATGTCTTTTAACTTTTACATACATAGATACATACACTATTTGTTCTTAAATAATCTAAGTCCACTATACATAATGAAATTTATCATTAGATTCTTAATTTTCATACATAATGAAAACTTTTTTTGGCCTATTTGGTTGCAATCATTTCTGACAAGATATCCTTGCCTGGAATTCTTAACAGTAGTGTAATTGTTGTCTCTAAATTCCAAATGCCTTGTTCTATGCTCATCAAAGCTTTACTCACTATTGGATTGAATATAAAAAAGATCTCTAATTCAAAGACTATTACACTTTAATTATGGATGTTAAATCAAGTAGTAGGATAAGCTGATGGGGCTATTTCTTGCACGACCTTATATATTCATAAATAGACTTTCCATCCATCCTACCCTCAATGATAAGCAAGCATCCAAATGGCCTCATGAGCTGGACCACATAAGCACATATGTGGTATTCTTGTCGATGAAAATCCTCCTAGATACATTGCAGATGATCAATGCCTATATGAGTAGATCGCATCACTATAATAAAAAAAAAGTGAATGTCCAGTTACGGGGGGAATGATTTATTCAAGAATTTGTAAACACTGCATATGTTATGAGCTACAATGACTCAATGAGTTTGTTTTTGCATCATCTAAGAGGATGAAACTTCACCATCTTGTATCTCCTCCCTCTTCTCTTGTTTGGCCCTTCTATGAGAGGATGAGCTCAATTCCTCATCTTGTATATCCTCGCTACTCTTCTCCTTTTGAGCCAGTCTCTGAGATGATGAGCCCAATTCCAATCCATCATCTTGTTTGGCCTCTATCTTCTTCTGCTCTTTGGCCTGTCCCCACATCACACTATAAAATCCAGCCACAATAATGATTCCTCCAATGACACTGCAAATTGAAATTGTTTTCACTGTGCTTGCATCTATAAGGGAAAATCATACTTTGACATGCATATGAGGTAAGGAAACTACACATAAAAAAAATTAAAAAAAAAGATGTATTAAATACCTGCTTTACATTGTCTAAAAATAAGAATTATGTACTAAGGGCCCATTTGTTCACATTGAATTGAGTTCCTAAGAATTCTAAGAAATGTATTCATAAAGGTAGTTAAAATTGAAGGGAGAAAAAAGGTGAATGTTACACCCCGACCCTAATTAATCTTGTTTAGTACTAATTAATTATATTTTAGTTAAATTAACTATGTTTAAATTACTAATTATGATAAATTAGTGTTAATTAATATGTTTGAGTTGAGTTGGTTGAGTTTTGAACCTTGTATAGTTAAGTTAAGACTGATTTGACGTCAAGGGCCTTTTTCGTAATTCTTGATTTTTGCATATTGCGTCGATTGCACGTCATTTTGGCATCATCACGTGTATCTTATCAAGCACGTTAATTCTCATATTGGGCCCTGCTTCATTTGAACAACCATTGATTAGGGGCATTCGGCGACGGGTCCCTGAACATTTCACTTTATGGCCTTAGATCCACAAAAAAAAGTCATAGAGCCAAAGGTCCCTCCCACACTTTCTCATACCTGAAATGTCTAGTTTACCCTTTCTTTAAATCATAACCCATGATTGGTGGGATATCCCATTAATAATGGCCAACTAACATTTAATTGCCCATGATTAATGGAATCCCCAGATTTTCAAATAAATTCTAAAAACACACAAATAAATTTAAAAATAACGAAAATAAGTTTTAAAAAATGTAATAATTTCAAAAAAATGCAATAAATTAAAAAAAATAATATATAATCAAATAACTCAAATAAATTTAAAAAGATGCAAATAAGTTTCAAAATATCTAAATAAATTTCAGAAAACATAAATAAATTTAAAAAGACTCAAATAAATCTCAAAAGATCCAAAGAAAATTTCAAAAAATTCAAATAAATTTATAATAACGAAAATAAAATTTTAAAAATGCAATAATTTCAAAAAACGCAATAAATTTGAAAAGACACAAATAAATTTCAAAAGACGTAAATAAATTTAAAAAATGCATATAGATTTCTAAAAATATAAATAAATTTGCTAAAAAAGTCAGATAAATCTTGAAAAAAAACTCAGATACATTTACCAAAAACACAAAGAAATATGACAGAAAACAGATAAATGTGAACAACACTCAGATAAAATTGACAAAAATTCGGATAAATTTGAACAAAACTCAGATAAATTTACCAAAAACTCAGATAAATTTACCAAAAACACAAAGAAATATGACAGAAAATAGATAAATTTGAACAACACTCAGATAAATTGACAAAAACTTAGATACATTTGAACAAAACTCAGATAAATTTACCAAAAATACAGATAAATTTCATAAAGACTGATAAATATTTGTCAAAAACGATATAACAGCCCTGTTGCCTTCAGTTGATGTGAGTCTATAGTAAGAAACGGAGCGCAAATCGGAGTCCAGATGACCCCTGACTATGGTTGCTGGGCTTCCTGCTGCAAACGAGTCAGAACCGACCCGAACCTGGACCTGGGCTGGTGCCTGACCCAACTGGGTCATCTTCCTAGTTGAGTTTCTGTAACAGAAACTCGTTCTGTTTTGTAAACAGAACCTAGGATGCTTTCGTCTCCTTCTCCGGTTAGGCCAACAACGGCGGATCTCCTGTATCCACATCGGTGATGGTGTGCGTAATTCTGGCGACGAAAACAAGGAGGACGGATTGCGGACCTTCTCGTTCTCCTCGGTGATGGCTGGGTAGCACCTGTCCTCTGTAACTCCGATCTTGGTGGCGGAAAACAACAGCGTGTACATCTCTGGTTCCTGCTTCGGTGGCAATGACAGCGGACGCCGACGGGCAGCGGACGGCAAGCTTCATTCGACTTCTTCCTGCAACAACCAGGCCAGGATTTCTAGCGTGGCCCACCTGATTGATAGAACACATCTGATCGTGTTTTCTTCCCAGGCGATGGCAGGATCACCTTCGTTTTTTTCTTTCCCTGCTTTCGACAATGGTCGATTCTAACAATAGCAAGTCCGGATCCTCGTGCTTCTTCTTCTTCTCCGGCAACTATCAGTCCAAGTGATCAAACCTCTGATTGTTTTTTTTCCCAGGCGATGGCAGGATCATCTTCGTTTTTTTCTTTCCCTGCTTCCGGTGATGGTCAATCCTAACAATAGCAAGTCTGGATCCTCGTGCTTCTTCTTCTTCTCCGGCAACTATCAGTCCAATTGATCAAACCCGATCCATAGAAAACCAATAGAGATCTCTCTGTTTTCTCTGCAACATGAACTGGGCGCTGCCCTTCTCCCTTTTGTGGCCCACCGAGATCAGAACTGATCTCCTTCTGTGACTATAGACGGCACAGCACGCATGCGAGGATCGACCCGGGATAAAAAATGAGAGAGAAGAACGACGAGGGATAATGAAAGATTTTAAATTTTAAATTTCAAAAATTTATGCCTAAAATGGTTGAAAGGGCAATTTAGTCCTAAAAAATGAGAACATGTGGATGCAGGGACCTATGGCTGCAAACAGTCTAACTGAGTGGACCATAGGCCTTAATAAGTTTTTCCTTGGACTGGAGGCTTGATACATTCACTTATAGGGACCTTTTGCTAATTTTGCCTTGATTAAATGGGTCATTATTTGACTTAAAATGGAAATGTCCAAAACTTAATGGACTTATTTACAAAAAGTCAAACCTTATCCTCTTTATAAACACCACTCATTCTTTTCTTTTCATTTCTTTCCTCTCCATTCCTGTATTCTTCTTCTTCTCTTCATTCCTCCTCCTCCAATCACTACAAGAGAAAGAGAGTGCATGTGTCTTGAGAGCTTAGATTGAGAATCCTCTTTATCTTCTTCATCTTCTCTTTCATTATAGACAAAAGACTCTCTCCACCTTTTCCCTATTTCCTTCAAATTCGGAATGATTGTATAGAGGTAAGCCATAAACCCCTTAAACCATGATTTTGAGTTACATTAGAGTCAAATAGACTCTTACACCCACATGCATAGCATTCTCTTTATTTTTCCATGGATTTCATTTTATTAGGGTTTCTGTTTTGGGGGTTTTTGTATCTTTTGGAACCAAGAAGTGTAGAGAAGGCTTAGAAAGCTTGGAAAGTTGGCATTTGAGGCAAGTATAAGCATGAATTGAGATATACATGTTGTTATCTTCATTTGACTTGAATAGAAATTCTTTCTCAATGATTTTATTTTCTTAAGGATGAATGGATTACATGGTTTTATGATTTTATTTGATAAATAGATTTGGAAAGAATATGTGTATTGTAAATGGGAGTAAAATAGCCTTTTAGTCCCGGTGGTTTATTAGAAAAAGTGAGGAATGGAATGAAGAAGAGAATAATACTCGAAGAATTTGAGTTCTAAAACCCTAGACAGTTCGCTCGAGCGAACCTGGGACCTGAACCCAAGCTCGAGCGACCAGCCCTCTGGATAGAGTCCACTCGAGCGAACCTGAAGCACTTTATTTGGGCTTCTTTTAAACCATTTTATGAGTGAATTATCACTCTTAGTCTATGTTAACCACTTTAATCATTTCAATGGATAATTTAAGTGTCCACCTCATTTCTATAGGAAAATTAGGTTTCCCTAGACCATATGTCTTTAGAAATGGAACCTTTAACCTTATTAATTTAGCCCAATGGAAATCAATAGCCTAATTGCTATGTCGAGAAGATTAATTAGGAGGTTCAATATATTTCATAATAAGTGACACCAATTGAGTAATGACGCGATGATCTCCTTAATCTATCTTGTATTGGATAGTAATAGTCTATGTGAATAATTAATTAATTAGTAACGCCTTTATTTCTTAAAATAAATTGTGTTGCATATTGAAGTTGAGATTTCCATTAATATCAATTTTAATTGATAAGTGGTTATATTATTCATATCATTTGATTTGATTATCTACTTTTCCAATTCGTTATTTGATTGTTGTACAATTATTCGATATTTGATGAAAGATTTGAATTGAGTAAGTATTCGATCATTTGAGATTACTATTTGATTTGATTTGTGAACAAGTACATAAACTTACTCAAATTCGATTCATTATTGATTCGATTTAGTTGGCACTACTTAGTTTTGACCTTGTGAAGCCCGACGGGGATAAACTTGGTTTAATTATTTGAGACTGCTGTAGTATATCGTATGGAGCACCGGAACTCCAGAACCGGGTAGCCGGCTAGCCTTTGGCCAGGCCGCTGGTGACATCCCAACTAAATTCGCTCTCATTGAAAGGATGAGCTTGTGTAGTAGCCAAATCTCTATATAAATTATTGATTTGATTTCGAAAACATGGGTTTTATCAATTATAGTATAATCATCTAGTTATTTCTTTACATTGATGTTTTATCAATCGATTGTCAACTATTTTATTCTAAAGTATTATGTAATTCATTTTTATTACCTATACTTGCCAAATTGTTGTATTTGAGATACTACTCTTGGTGTCACAGGGATCCAAGTTATCGAAGAGATTAATTATAATCACTCAGATTAAATATTTGATTGGTAAGTTTATCGGTTAGCTAAGACAGCTGAAGTACGTATCCGAGTGGTGATTTTAGTTGAGACTAAGTATTTTGTATTTCACTCAGTTTAAGGTAATGCACTTGACTAGTAGATTTGCATTTGTACTAGGATTATATCCCTTTGTAATAAGCATATAGTAGAAATGCATTAGAGTACTTATATACCTTGCATTTAAGAGATTTAATTATTAGTTTTATTTCAGATAAATTGTGATATAATGAATTGGATAATGGACTACTCATGGCTTTGATATTAATGTTGTATATGCTTCCGCATGTAAATATTGATTGACAGGTATTAGTGAGAATCCCTCACACGTAAAATGTGGAATTTTCTCCTTCGTGAATTCGGACTTGGTCCGGAATAGGTGTGAGTTCACAGGAGTACGCGTGTCACACCTTGGGAACCACCCTAATCAGGGAATTCTCAGGTCTGGGATGTGACAGTGAAGATCCACAATTTGTCATCAATTATTCTCCCCTTTAGTTGGAATTCAAGTTGGAGTTGTGACAAACATGGACAATTAGGGGAGGCATTTTCTTTCTTTTACATAGTGGCCCCCCAATTAAGACAAGTCTTCTGATTCCACCACCGGCGAAAAAAGTTTTATGCCAACTGTCAACCTACTTGACGAAGCCTTCCTCCTTTATCCAAACTTGGGACCAGCAGTTCCAACAATTCTCTCATAATTGAAAAGTTAAATTAAAGGGAGACGAAGAATGTATACCATTCATGACCCTATTAAATATAATCCTAGCAAAGTCAAAGATGCATCTACATCTTCAATTTATAACCTTCTCCCTTCAACTCTTTACTAATCCTTTGCTGGAAGCAATTTTATCATGAGTTCCTAAGAATTGAATTCCATGAAAAAGAAACTGTGTTTAAGTCAAACTATTGAGCAAATCTAATAGCAAGTTATTTAAAAGAACCAATACACAGTTCTAAGTTGGACTGATCAATAGGCAACTATGGTCCCCAAGGTTGGAGACATGGATCATAAATTAACTCAAGGTGAATGGTTCGATTCCAACAAACATATATCAAGTGTTTGGAAAAGATATAAGAAAAAAAAAAGAACTTTTTCAAGGAAAATCAATGACAATCTTCATGGGCTTGAATAAGGAAAAATATACCTTCCTAGAAAAAGAGTATCCCCCAAAATGAAGGTAGACGAGATGGTAGCAATTACAATCCCCAAGGGCTTGAACATTACCATAAAAATGGGCCCCCTCTTGCGTATGCACCATGTCTGAATAGAGAAGGTGATAACATTCCCAACGATTGCCTACACAAAAGCCAAACTAGCATTGCATCAAATTCATATACATGGAAGAGTGTGTAAGAGAGAAGACAATGCATCTAGCATCTATTTTTCTCTAAAATTGAATTTGAAAGAATTGAATTAGAAACGAAGGGAAGAAATTAACAACGGAGGCATCATCTGTAAGGCAACCTAGTTAATTATGGGATTTCATGGCCATCCATGATCCAAGGTCCATGTGTTTATTTTTGTTGAATATTTATGATCATAAGATCTATGTATTATAATTATTTTCCATATTTTGGTTATTAGCTTTTCCAACCTCCCAGCCACCCTCCCGGAAGAGGTGCAGGGCTTCCTCCTTCAGCAGAATAACATTATCCTAGCTAGAGATTTCTCTGCCCTGACTTGCTCTCCTGGAAGGGAAATTCCACTAGGGTTCTCACTCTAAAATCAGCACGAGACACCTTGAGGACTAGAACGGCTGCAATTGATTGGCATGGGCTAGTGTGGAATAACCTCATTAATCTTAGACTTTCCTGTTTCAGTTGGCGCCTTCTTCTCCAGAAAACACTGACCGATCTCATGGCAATGCAAAAAGGGTGCTCCTTGGCATCTAGATGCTACTCGTGTTACAGCAATGGCGAATATGATATTCACTTATTCTTTTCATGCAGCCTAGCTCAACAGCTCTTGTCATGGCTTCTCAGTCAAGTTAGCCCTACCCCTTTACCTCCTCTTTCAGCTTCTTCCATATGAACAACCTTAGTTCGGGGAGTAGATGTCCAAGGAAGAAAGTCTGCAGCGGCAATTTTCTTCAAAACCATCTATGTCCTTTGGTTTATCCGTAATGAAGTTAAGCATAGAAGCAAGCAGCCTTCATTGATGAAATCTCACTTAGTCTTCTTGGATAGTATGGGCGGGATGTTCGGCTCAGTCACGGGCAAGAGAATTCCTTCTCACCCCATTTTGAGGTCATTTTGGTTAGTGCCCCTCATGTTTAAGGGTTGGCCTTTCTTGCTGGATTTTTTGGTATATATTCTTTCTTCTCCTTGTCTTCGGGGCTTTGCCCTTCTTTTCTCCTTTTAATACAAATTTACCAATAAGCAAGAAAAAAGCTTTACCAACTTTTTAGCTTCACCTCAACAAAACTGAATATGATTGGTTATCAATAGAGTCGAGGCCCGAGATGTGGGCTACTCATATTTTGATTTCCTGTGCTCGGGATGTGGGCTATTCTTTTATGATTTTCCTGTGCCCGGGATGTGGGCTATTTTTTGTAGTCTTGATTGAATGGGGTATGCCCATTGGATACTTTCGATTTAAAAGCTATCCTTGTGTAAATTTTGATCTTTAGTGAAAATGAAACACCAACTTATCTTTCAAGAAATATAAAAAGAATCATATCACATGGGGTTCAACTTGGGCTGAACCAAACCCAAAACTGCATGGCCAATCCAAAATCATGCCCCTAACCCCTTCATCCGTGGCCCACAAGTTTAATGGCTTCATATTCAAAAAAATATTAAACCTTCGATCCAACAGTTCAGTCCATTCTGATGTGTGCAAATCCTTGGGATTAGTGACTATCAGGGAGTTCCTTATTGTTTGCTAGGTTTTGATGGGTTGCTAGTTGGGCCCCGCAAAAAAATTCTCATATAATAGGTGAGAACTAGTTCTCACTTGAATATTTTCCATATATATACACACACATAAATGTATACATACATGTGTATATGTAGGTATGATCATATGTAAGTCACATGATATTCAAAGTAATACATTTTCTAAGTTTTAAGCCCTTTGAAAAAGAAGACCAAACCCAAAAAAAAAAAGGTAACCAACCCAATTGAGCCAAAAATGCAATAGGGTAGGGACTAGGGAGTGTACAATGTGGTCAGGCTTGGATCAGGTTTCAGTCAGGTCAAAGTCAGGTTTGGATTTACAATTTGCATACTATAACATACAATGCAGGTTCAGCGAGGTTTAATTAGCAAATACTTTCCTGAGTTGCACCTATCACATCACGGAGTCTGTAAATTTTTTTATTAGTTTGCTTACCAAATATACTATTGCAATGAGCTCAATGTTAGAGCTTATTCTCCAAGCACTTGGGTTTCTCCTTTCTAAAATCAAAGTGACTATTGCAGATTGAAAGGCTGAAGAAAGGACGTTGAAAGCGACTATGGTGATCTCCCATGGATACTTTTTGAGAGTTGCTGCCTGAAAATGAAAAAAAGAAAATACAGGATTATGTACTTAGTTAGCCTTGTGAACCAAAAGATCAACACAGTTTATGCACTAGAGGAAGTATTTGAGGCTTGAGTCCTAACTCTAAGCCTAAGGAAAGTTTAACTTTCTTCGAGCACTTCAGCCCCCATAAAGAACGGGTCGGGCTCAGGTTGCGTCCTACTTGCAATTAACCGGCCAACCCAACTCAAACTCGATTCAGACCAACTAAGTGCGCATTGACACGCAGGTTCAGTCAAAAACTGATTTTGGAAAAGGACTTGGGTTGAACATTTTAACTTTCAGATTAGTTCGAATTGAACTTTCCAACCCCAGATCACAATTGGGTCCAGTTTGATTGGCCTTTCCAAGCTGTTAAGTTGAACGGGTTGGGTATGGATTGAGCCCAAACATACATGATACCTCCAGTAGGAAAGATTATCCATCGCCACCCTTAGATTGGCATTATAACAATAGCAATAATAACAAAAGGGTCCAGAGTACAGTAAACTAGAGATGATTATGATCAGCCACTCTGAAATACATTTGAAATCATCCACAGTTGACGTGGCAGGGCCCATCTTATCAACCTTCAATAACTGAAACATGGGGCCATATATATATTTGGCCATTCGGGGCATCAAGAAAAATACAGGGCTCCTATATTGCCAAGTGACTTAATTGGTGTTCTGATGGATCTTACCAGAAAAATGTTCCAAAATGAGACACAGATGCTAGCAGAAAAGATGAAAACACCTCCTAGTAACCAATTCTTCCTCTTTGCAGATCCTGGAGTTGGATGGTGTGAGGAAAGATGCAATGGGATGGAAGATGATGGTGTCCAAAGTGATGGCCCCTTGTATAGAGTGGCTGCCAATGCTCCAGAGATGCATACCAAGGTTCCCAATACTCTAGCCTGAGTGCTTGAGCTTCTTATATTTAATTTCTCAAACCTGGCACACCATTGATATGAACACAGATTCAAAATCACATAAAAAATATTTCAACCATTTTGTTAATTTGCTCTCTTGAATGGTTAAGGTTGAACTTAGTTTGGATGAGTGTTTGAATGAAACCCTTGTTGACTCATAACCCCTTGTGTTGCATTATTCTAAGAGGTACCTCTCACAGATGTACTAGGGACATTTTTTTTTACAACTATAAAAGTATTTCAACCATTTTGTTTGCTCTCTTGTATTTTTTTTTTTTACAATGGTTGTGACGATCAGATTGAGATGATAAATTTTTTTTCCAAATTAAGATGGTATCCATAATAAGACCTTTTCCATTATACTACCCTCACTTAGTTGGCAAATATATAAGTGGGCTCCACAAGGGACTTAGATTTTTATCTCTCGTGCGGATTAGCATTTTATATCATTTTTATAGGAAGGAAGAGGGAAAGGAAAAGGATAAAAGGTAGAATACATTGGGAAAGGACTCCAACTGAAGACAAGAACAGGGGCGGCCCTGAGTTTTCGGGGGCCATAGGCGAGTTCCTAAAGTGTGGCCCTACCCGTATACTAACCGATAAATGATAAAAAGATAAAAGATAATTTGATTATTTAATAAAAAATTAAATCTAAACTCCTTACCTACTCTTACCTGATCAGAATTGTGTTTCACATTAACTAATTAACACCAAAATTCAATTACAAAAACTAAGCACTACTGAAAAACTATTAAGTCTTCTTGCATTTCTAACTGCAAAATCACTAATTAAGTCTTCATAATCAAGCTTTTCTACCAAAGACTTTTCAATAGATAACATAGCTAATCCATTTAATCTTTCTTGGGACATAGTTGATCGAAGGTAAGATTTGATCAACTTTAGCTTTGAAAAGCTTCTTTTTGCATATGCAACGGTAACTGGTATAGTCAGCAGAATTCTGTATACAACCCATGCATTTGGAAAATAATTATCCCGTGACTTCAAATGATTTAGCACGTCATTGCTTTCTTTGCGTTATCTGGTAAAAGATCTTTTATGATTCTTAACTCCGAAAATAAATCTGTCCCATCAATATCAGAAACACCGTCATGTTTCAAAAATTCTTCAAGATTATTACAAAAAGCCTTTAAAGTATCTAGATTTGGAGACTTTAACTTCTCCAAATCAAACAAGAACCCAAAAATTTTCTCATACACTTCGAACTTCTCAAACCTACTCTTGAACGAAGAAATAGCTTGGTCTACTATAAATAAGAAGGAGTTAACTCGAAAAAATTATTCAGCTGATTGTGTCACCTCTTCACTAACATTCTCATTGAACTGTTTTTTCTACGAATGATCCGTCTTTCACAAAAAACAGGTTGAATTTCCATCGTAGTTACAATATCCGTAGCTTTTGCCATGGCTTCTTCGAATCCAGATTCTCTATACTTTTCATAAATAGAAATAAGTCTTTTCAATTCATGTATGGCCATATCAATTTATATGTCTTCAGTTTGAAAGTTTTTGCTAACAGAGTTAACAGCAAAAAGTAAATAATGTCAAATTACCACGGCAAGCAAAAACTCAAAACTTTTAATTTCATGTATCGCTGGTGACTCAGCTTCACTCTTTTTTTTAGGATCGTCACTATCTCGGCCAAGTAAACCAAATCAGCTCTTATTTTCGGAGCTTGATGTCTAACTGCACGAACACTGTCCACACGGCTCTCCCAACATATTGCTGACAATGACTTTTGCGAGAGACCTGACTTGGGCTTCACATCTTTGACATGATCTTTAAACACTTTCCACCTCTTTGTAGAAGACGAAAACAATGAATAGATTCATTGTACCATTCCAAAGAAGGATGTAGCTCTTGAACAAGAGTTAGTCATATCACAAAGAGAAAGATTCAAACTATGATAGCTACATGGGGTGTACAAGGCTCTAGGATTTATTTCAAGTAGTCTACTTTAAATTCCTTTGTGTTTTCCTTTCATATTAGATCCATTGTCATACCCCTGCCCTCTTATTTCACCAATATCAAGCTTAAGAGTCTTCAAAACATTTTTGAGTGCGTCAAATAGGCCCAGTCCTCCTGACGTGTCATCCATAATCAAAAATCCTAAAAAAAACTATTCAATCTTTGCTGCACTTGATGTAACATCCACAAATCGAATCACAAGCGACATTTGCTCTTCACGGCTAATATTTGGTGTATAGTCAAGTATTATTGAAAAATACTTGGGGAATTGGGGTATTGATTGTAACATATTTATCATCTAAACATTGATTTTTTTTTTCCAAAATTAACCAAGTGCTACAGTGGCCCACTGTCGGTGGGGTCAAATTTTTAAATTAAGTGGGATAAAAATTTTTTTTGAATATTATTTCATATCTCAGTGGGGTTAATTGACCCCACTACTAACCAAGTAGCGCCACCCTGCTTGGGGGCCCCCATTTGGGGCCAAATTTTGGGGCCCCAACCGGCCGCCTGTGTGGACTGTCTCCAGGGCCGGCCCTAGACAAGAACATCAAATATTCCCACATGTGGAGGTATGTTCTCCTAAAAAAAAATGAAGATGAGAAACTACCTATGCACCTAAGCATAATAGCGGAAAAGTTGATGGTCACTTCCATATGTTTGTCACTCACATCTCCTACCATCGTATGAATGTCTCAAGCCCTATCATCTTCTTTTTTAAACCCGACCCTCATATATGTCATTTTCCTATTTAGACCTGTGATCACATGTATGCCTTTTTACATCCACTGCCCCATGAATTGTCAGTAGTACTGGACCTAATTTGGAACTCATCAACAAAGTGTACTTCCATTGGATTTCATGTTTAGAATTATTTTTTTATTGCTTTCCAACCCCTGATGTTTAAGGGGCTTAACATCTACACCCTTTGAAATCCAATCAGCCAATGTTCTTTTTTCTTCTTCTTCTTAACCCCTCATGTGCATAGTTTTAGGGGAGGAAGAAGGGGTCCCCGTCCAGTGGCAGACCCAGGTACCAATCATGCCTGAAAAAAGATTAATTATTAAGACCCCCTGAAAATTATAAAAATTAAAGTGTTTTTCTTGATATTTATCTATTCCCCCGATATTTCTTTTACATAGAGCCCCCAAGTTGAATTTCCTGGGTCTGCCCCTTTCCCCACATACCCCCTAAGTTTTTTAAAAAAAAAAAAAACCACCAGATATTATCCAACTTCCAACTAAAGAGAAAGAGAGTGTGTACAAAACCCGAAAATAACTGCAAGAATGAAGGTGTAAACGGGAACCAAGTTGTTTAGAGTAGATGCAAGAGCAGGAGAGCTATAGCTGACTCCAGTGAGTGCAAAATATTGCATAACTGCTATCCTGTAAAAACAATGGCAAAAGGAACATAACAATCTTTTTTGTCAACCAAGTCAGAAATTAGAAGATCTTATCAAATTGTAGAGATGAAATATGAAGGATAAGCAGTTTTTTATATATCAAGAAATTGCATATATACCCAATGAAACCTAAGAAGAAGAACCAGCAAAGGAGAGGAAAGGTGAGCGGACCACGCTTTCTGCAAAGGATACAACAGTGAGATGTGACTCAGTATATGAGTGGTAATGAGTCTTGGTCGAGTTGCATGCATTTGTATCATAGTGAGTTCACTATGGGTCACATTCATATGCTCAATGCAAAACTGACTAGGTTGGAAAATTTAACCCGAGCCAAACCAAAATTTAAAGGGTCAACTGTACGCTAAATTAACAGGTTGGGTTGAGACTTGTTGGGATCAAGTCAGCATGTCCCCTACCATGCACTCAACCCATTTATTGAATGGGTCAACAATGTGAACCCAATTCCATCCCAAAATATAAAGGGTCAATCCGAATGCTAATTAAGGGGTCTGGCCTAGATGTTACAGAATTGCAAATCTATGGGTAATAAAGCTGAGGATTGGTTGAGAGTCTACCTTTCAAGGACATAGGAAGCAGGGAGAAGAATAAGAGCCCCAATTGCATTTGAATAAACAATCATCACTAATTGGCTCGCCCCTTTTGTCATGGCTGCCTTAAGTAGAGTTGTCACACCCACATCCAAGAACTCCATCAATATCATGGCCACATAAGGCAATGCTTCACTGAAGCGTGACCTTGACTCCATCTTTCTCTCTCAAGTTCAACACCTCAAATGAGCTAAAATTTTTAAAATAAATAAATAAATAAATAAACATCTCAGATGCGCGAGACCCATCACAAAATCCATACTGCAAGAACAATTCTATAACAATCACTTCGATCTGAAAGACAATAGCTAACAAAATAGAAACATAACCTACCTCCTGCAATTAATTCATACTCCTAAAAAGTATATGGTTTTCTACATGTACATAGCTCCCTCATGGCAAAAAAAAAAAAAAAAAAATCTTGCATAGTGGCTCCCTCAAATGAAAATTACCTAGGTCCGCTATTGATTACATTATTATCCATTTAAATAGGATTCACAGAGCTGACTTTAGGTCAAAATGTAGAAACATGGTATGAAAGAATTATAATTACCCTGGCACAACATGAAAAAATTACCATAAGACAATATGATAAAAAAAAATGAGGAAAAGAAAGATAAAATGCTAAATTGATTGGAAAATGTGGAAAAATAGGATGATGTGATCACCATTGCGATTTGGGATTAGATGTTTTTTTTTGTGCAAATGTGAAAGTAGTTTTGGAGTAATTCTATCAGACTCAATATCTTTTGATAGCAACCACCACTTAGGATGAACTTCCCACTTTGTATAGCACATGTAGTTTATGGATGATAATTGCTATAATTTCTGCAAGATTAATCGTAAGTTTCTTGTTGAGGCATGTCATGCCATTCCATATCCAAGGCATACTCTAAACCCATGCATGTGGAGTCTTCCAAAGATTTGAACTGTTCAAGTGATTGAATTGAGATCTTAATCATGCTTTATCAAAAGCTTTCCTGTGACTTTGCAATGAATCGTTGATTAGGGTACCTAAATGTTGAAGAGTGGGCTCCGCCCTAAGGGGGATATTAAAAAGTATTTCCGCTACCTCTGCTAACACCTTGAGGTTTTGGTATAAATGGTTAGCTAAAGACCTCGAGGCAGCGTTAGTAGAGACAACGGAAATACTTTTCAATATTCCCCTTTGGGTGAAGTCCACTCCTCAATATTAAACACAGGTGGGCACATCTTTTGAAATGCAATAATAATTATTCTCAACAAACCAAAATTTTCATAAGAAAAGGGCCACTCTCGAAGTTCCAAACATCTCAAGTAATGCACATGCGGTTTATCCATCACCAAATAATGTTTCAATTCGGATGGATGACAACATTCATAGTTGGATTGAAAAATCACAATTTAATTGCTCTTTTTAAATGCTTCCAATCAAACTCTCGGTATTTTTCACAATGAAATAGGATTTTGGGCATACATCAAGCCATAGATAAAAGTTCAAATTGATGGTTTTTATGTGGATAATTAATGTGACCAATTGTGTGCTGATTTTTACTCTTTCAAAGAATAATCATGCATTTTGCTTTTCAATGGTTCTGATTTTCAAAAAGTGGGCACAAAGTGCATGCATCCATATAACTTGATCTCCCTTGGCCACTTGACCACATCAACAAAATTAACCTTGTGTAACCACTACTCACTGTGTTTGTGCGTATCCATGAATAAGATAACCCCATCATATTCCCCACCCAAACCTATCCCCCAATGCAGACTGTTTGATCAAATCAATCTTAATATATACTGATGTTTACTGTCAGATGGTAGATGGGGCACATTAAAAGCACATGATTAAATCCTCTCTCTTTTTTGCTTCTCCCATCCAACAACCAATACCACTCCCATCAAAAATTTTGTTTTAAGGAATTCAATTGAGATAATAGATTTATAATATGAACTACTGTTCTCTAAAATGATAGGTTAGAATCTGTATTTGCAATAACCTATTTAGATGGATAGATGGCTATGATCATTCAATCAGGGAGAAATTTAGGACCATGCATGACCATGTCAGGTCCCTACCACCCACCTACCCCTTGACCTGATCCATAACTCATGCCATGGATAAAACCATACTGAAAGAGAAACATGAGACACCCCAGTGGTTAAGGACATCTCATCTCACACAGCCCCCAAAGACCAATATGTGGGCAAGCAGGTTATCACAGGAACACTGTGCTAATCACCTATCTAGCAAAGAAAAATAATCAAAGACTGATTTCTTTTTTAAAAAAAATTGTATATACAGACAGTAACACAATAGAGGAGTAGTAAGAAGAAAAGCACAGAAGATGTCACCTTTTCTAGTTCCAAGAGACTCTGTAGAAGAAAGAAAGAAAGAAATGGCCTCAGAGCGCCGTTGTCATCTTCTAGAGAAGAATGAGATGAACACAAGAACCAACACTTACTTCCCTTTGAGAGAGTGACTTCAAATATAGAACGGCCTGTTTATTAAGATTGCCAAATGTCCATTGCTTTTTACTGTAAAATGCAGAATATGTAAATGGCAGTTGTGGGATCTAGAATCTCCTTTTATGTAAATAAATAGGGGATCTGGATCCCTGTTTCGTCCAAAAAGGGGAGCCCTGTTTGGACGAATCAGGGGCCATCACATATGGAGGTGGAGAGGAGGCGGAGGAAAGAGAATATGGTTTTCTCTTTCCTCCGCCCCCCTCCGCCCCTGCATGTGGAGGCCCAGATTCAGTCCAAACAGAGCTCCCCTGTTTGGACAAAATTGGGGATTTGTTTCCAAAACGGCCGTGAGGAGAAAAAGGAAAGAGATTTTTATTAAAGGGGGTTGGCCATATGTTTAATTTCTTTCGGAGGCCATGGCTACCTCTTTCTCCCGTTCCACCACAAATAATTGGTTTTATCTCCATTAGTTATAAACTTAGAAATTCAAAATTTTCATGGTCACCAATCCAACCTTTATTTTGTGAATAAGATTGGTTTTATACCCCATTATTGGACTCATAGCTTGCCATGGGTGATCTTTTTTTTTTCTGTTTTTTTTTTTTTTTAATCAGCTTGTCTGTTATGAGAAGATCAATGTGAGGTTTTATTTTTTATTGTTTGGTAGAAAGATCAATGTGAGGTTGGGTTGGCATATGTATGTCCTAAAAGAAATTTTTATTGGTAAGAGAAAAAGGTGAGATAATGATTTAGATCAATTTGGATTTTGAAGGTGGCTTTATGGGTGTTTTGAGTCCATATCCTTTGAGGATTTGACTTGGACATATTTTGAATTAAAGGAGTAAAACTCTATTTGAGGACAATATATTGAAATACGAACCTCCCAAAATAGATGCCCTTTGGGTGGATGTGGCCTCCTCAAATTTAAACCCAATAGGAGAAGGATCGATTGACCATTTGATAAAAATAGTGACAACATAATCTTATGCATTATTCATTAACCACTTTTTTATCAGATGGTCAATCATACAATGGGGTCAACTCCTATTTGGAGTAAAATTCAGAAACACTCCATAATTGAAGAGTGCATTTATTGAGTGATTTAGATTTTCAATAGATGAGCCCATTGTGGAGTTTCACTCCTTTTGACACATGCTTTCTTTGAGTCAAAGTGTCGAGTTTCATGACTTTCCTAGAATCATAACAATAAGCACCAGGAAAAGGGTGAAACTATGGGCAAGTTTGTGTAGCACTATGAATTCCTACATAAAGTTTTCTGGGTAGTGTAGAAAATTTTTTCCGCTTTGCACGCTTTTTAGATATACAAACGTGAGCCAGGGTTGAGCATGCAAACCCTGTGCATAAATCGTGTATGCAAAGTGTCACAAACGCTTTCCAGGCTATTTCCTGCTATAAATGTCATGCATGTAAGGAGAAATGAGAGAGTCACGCAAGTCGCAACTCTTTATTTTGAGAATAGCTCTTTACTCAAGTGGTAAGGAGTGACACTTCTCACCTGATTGCTCGGTTCGAACCCTGGTTACCTACTTCTTTCCGTATGTGCTGATTTTCCTTCTAATTTGTGTGGGCTTTATTCCCGCATGTGTGAGCTCCTTTCACATTTGAGTGGGTTGTCTTCCCTTGTATGTGCGGGCTCTCACTTGAGTCTTAGTTCCCTTGGCTGGATTAAAAAAAAAAAAAACTCTCTATTTTGTTGTTACCGATCGCTTTTATTTTGGTGTGTGAACATCTAGATTGTTTATTTGGTGGGGCACACTAGGATGGGTAAAAAATTGTGATCATCTATCCCTTGGCTAATTAACATGTGGTGCTATTCCAACGTGGATTTGCCAAACAGCAGTAGCAATCCACACCTACCTACACTATGGTTGGAGAAGGGTGGTCATGGTCCGGGCCGAGCTTGGCCCGCATTGGGTTGGATTTTAACTGTGGGTTTTAGGTCGGACGGGTGGACCGGACGTTATCTATTGGCCCAATAATTAAATGGGTCAGCCTTGGGCCTATGCATGCTGAAACCATTAAAATTATCACAGAAGGAAATACATTTTTCACACTTGTTGGGGAATTGGGCCTCAGTTTAGGCCGCATGCTGGATTTGGGCTTCAACATTAGGGCTGATACTAAATGGGCCAAGCTTGGACAACCCAAGGCGGCCTCATCTCAATTCTTCTATTTGTATGTCGTTTAGATTTCAATGCAACTTCTATAATTAACATTTTATTACAGCCAATACTGTGTTGATACAACAAACAGAAGATGGAAGTCAACAACCTGGTCCGTTCCTGATAAATAGTCCAAATCACATGTGTAGATTATGTATATCTGAGCTGTCAATCTTAAGTGTGATTTTAATTATAATATTGTTGATAATGAATTCATTTTCTAGGTTTATTTATTTAATTTACTTTATCATAATTGTAATTTCATGATGATTGTGATTATGAAGATGATGATGTTGTGCTTTTCATCCTACCTAAAAGATCAAGCTATTTTTTTAAAGGGTTTCTATTCATTTTTCTAAGATGATGATATATATGATGTGTTGGCACTAATAAGCTATTTAGATCAACTAGCCAGATGATCTTAAGTGTAATGTAATCGGATGGGAAAATAATAATAATAGGCAAAATTAGCAAAATGTCCCTAGAGTTGAATGTTTCCAGCCTCCAGTCCAAGAAAATCTCCCAAGCATTAAAGAGGGTCTTTTCCTCAGCGTTATTTTTCAGTGAGTGAAGCTGGCTTATCTTTACGAAGGCATATCCAGTTCAAGCACCCCCAATGTGAACTCAACTTGCTCTTTCATTCGGAGAAGTGGTTCCATTGAGCTAGTGACAGAGGTAGCATGCGATTCAGTGGTCGGCATGAATATAGAAACAAAAAAATTTAGGTGCTCATGTGGATAGTCACCATAATTTCTACACATTATACAATCTAAGGTCATCATATTCAAGGTGGTGTAAATGAGTGATGTTACTTTTAATTAGAACAAGTAAGATATCTGTGGATATCTTTGGTCCAAGTATGAACAAACACTCCTTAATTATTGTTCAAACGTATGAATATAATCCGCTTGTGGGCGATTAAATGCTCCATGCGCTTGAACAATGTGAAACGTAAACATCATGATGGTACTATTAAGGCCAAATTTTAGTATTTAATTGTTAGGGTCACTGTCGTGAGAGCTTGATCTAATTAAGACTTAAAGTTTAAGGCTTAATGGTATAATTGTCATGGGATTAATGTATTGTCATGGGATTAATATGTAGATACCAGAATTCTATTTCTAGTCTGATGAGGGGCCAATTAGAAATAGCAACCTATGATAATCTCATTATTATATATTAGGGTTATGGTCCGCAATTCATTTGGCAAGTTTCTATTCTCTCTGACATCTCATCATCAGAAATAAGGTTTCTCTGTGTAGCCTTTTTGGACACAACCCGTCCATCAACCTCCGGCAATGGATTCAGGTATGTTTCCGCTTTACATCTCTCGCATACAACTTTGGTGATCAAAATTAACTTAATATGAATAGATAACATTATTATAAAATCATTCGTTATATGAAAGGTACTCAGTCCTCTGAAAAAGCTTTTTAAGGCCTATGGTCCACTTATTTAGACTTTTTACAGCCTTAGATCCCTGCATGCACACGTTTTATTGCCCTTGTAACTAACGCAACATGTAATGTTCACGATCACCGTTAAACAAAAGAAAGAGGCTCTTGGTGAATCCATGGCTCGGATCAGATCTTCACGATTACCGTTAAATAGAAGAAAGAGGCTGTTGGTGAATCCATGGCTCGGATCAGATCTCAAGGGCTTGAGTAGGGCTAGCAAACGGGCCAGGTCGGGCTTATTCGGGTCGGGTTATAAATGGATTTCTGCCCTTTAGACCCTCAACCCGTGACTGACCCGTTTTTAAAACAGGTTGCAGGTTTGCAGCCCACACCCATTAAACTTTGGGTCGGGCTAACCCGCCTAACCCGTAATAAATATGGGTCAAGTCAGCCCGGCCTGACCCAACCCGAGTAAGGTCGACGAGATTCGAACTCAAGACCCACTGTCTTTGTAAGAACAACTAAACCACTACACCTACTCACTACTCTATGAGTTGTTTTATCTTAAAAAATAATAAATAGAAAAGAAAAGGACTCTACATATTTCTCAGCAAGATTGCATATCTTTCTGGATCTCTTTTTGGCTAAGATTAAGGAAACTCATTATGATTTGAAATGGAAAAACTCTACATATTTCTCAAGTGGGTAAGAGACCGTAAGTGGCTAAGAGCTTTATAGTTAAGTTAAACGGGTCAACCAGGTTACGGGCCGACCCTAACCCGACCCGTTTCTAAACGGGCCAACAAATCCTGACCCGTGGGTCGTGGCCGACCCGTATATATGGCGGGCTGGGTTTGGCGGGCCAGAAACCGGTCGGGTCATCGGGTTGGGCCACATTTTGTCAGCCCTATCTGTTTCATCATTGAAATAGAAAGGAGCTTTTTTATCACAACAAACAGGAGAGAAGGAGAGAGAGTCAGGGGATCGGATTGATCCTCGGTGGGCGACGCAGACCGGAGTTGTAGTTGATTGTAATAGAGATATCGGATTGTTGCAAACATAGTTCCGTTTTCTAAAGCAAATATAGAGGACCGTGTCCGGTTTTCTGCAAGTCTCAAAAGGATCCGGAGCAAAACTCGATAGGTGAAGGATGTGTGTAGAGCATAGAAGTTCAAATAATAGCTCCGTGGACTAATCATTTTCATTTTAGTAGAGACCTAAAAGGAACGAGAAGTTACTATTTCTTCCATCATCTTTTTTAAGGGAAAAATCCAAAAGTGCCATACAAATGTCACAAGAATTATAGAGACATGTTCAATCATGGTTTTACCGAGAACGACACCCTCCCTATGGCTATGATGATTGACAAAAGATGATGCACACGGATTCGGTTTCTCAGTTTTTGCAAGGCTTGCCTGTTACATGTTTGTGAAAAAAAAAATTCCTCTGAGAAGAGTCACTCTCTGTTTGCTTGGAGTTTAATGTCTCGGCTACAAGAATATGATTACATAGGCTTTTTGGAGGTTTATTTCCATGGAAGTCTTTGACAAGATGTCATCCGCTTCAGCAACTCAGGTTTCTGCTGCAAATGACCATGGGGTTGGTCCCCAAAAACTCAGATAGATTTGTTCAGAACTCATATAAATTTGTTTTAGAACTCACACAAGTAGCCAAAAACTCAGATCAATTTGGCCAGAACTCAGATAAATTTGACGAAAACTCAGATAAATTTCACAAAAACTCAAATAAATTTCGCAAAAACTCAGATAAATTTGACGAAAACTTAAATAAATTTCACAAAAAACTCAGATAAATTTGTCAAAAACTCAGATAACTTACAAAAACTCAGAAATCCCTAGCCCCGCTGCATTTCTTCTCCGGACAAGGCTAACGATGATGGTGGATTCTAGTGGTTCTGTTTCTCTGATGCCAGTAGATAGATCTGATGACGTTCAAGCCCTGCAACGCGTCTTTCTTCTTCAACCACACCCAATATTTAATGACAAGAAAGAAAAATGAAGAACTTGGTACCAGAGCAGGTTTGATCGTTCCCTATAGATCTGACAACGTTCAAGCCCTGCAATGCGTCTTTCTTCTTCAACCACACCCAATCTTTAATGACAAGAAAGAAAAATGGAGAACTTGGTACCAGCGCAGGATTGATCGTTCCCTGTGTTTATACAAGTTTCATCCATTTCTAATATCACATCTCTTTGAGCTAGAGCCCACTCATCCTGTAAAATCAAGAAGAAGAGATAGCCAAGGTACAGGTAGAGTAATAGCTAGTAGCTAGAGGAAAAGGCAGAACATCTTTTCAACCTTTTTCTCTGCACTCCATTTCAAGTCAACATCACATCATCCTTTTAGTGTATTGTAACAACCTTTTTCTCTACACTCCTTTTCAAGTCAAAATCACATCATCATTTTGGTGTATTGTAGCACTACAAGCTTCGGTGATCCTTCAAAATGAATGGACGGTTGAGACCGCCCATTCATTTTTGTATCAGTTGGTGTTATATGAATAAGGCAAGAAGGAAGGGGCAAATTCGACATTTCAGGTATGAAAAAAGTGTGAGCTGGACCTTTGGCTGTATGACTTTTTTTTTGTGGACTGTTTGCAACAAAGTAATGCTCTTAGGGACCTCCGGTCAAAGCCCTCAAAATAATCAAAGGATATGTGAATAATAAAAGATACGTAAGCAAAAGAAAAAAAGGATTAGGTGAAAAAGAAAATCTTAGAAACTAGGCCTGTTTCTTTACCGGAATTTATGACTAGAATTTGGGAGGTTAGGGTTTTTTTGGACATAATGTGACATCTTGTCCTCTGACATTTGAAATGCTATGTTTATTTCATTAGAGTTTTAAATTCCAACCACCCAAAAGACCTTTTGGAATTCTTGAAATTCCACTCTCTGTACTATTTGTTGGAATTTAAAATCCTCCATTAAAATGAGGGATTTGGAATTCCACCTAAGGAGATAACTTTTGAAAAATTTGAAATTCTCCAAGACATGAATTCTTGAAATTTTGATCAAGAAACGGGCCGATGCCCATGAATTAGGTCAATATTGCCTTTGGATTTAATTCGAAGGGCGTGAAGTCCGAGGGATAAATAAATATTTATGCTTCATGTCACATCTCATGCCACACATGGAAATGGGTCCCATTGTGGATTAACTCTATTTGACTAATTTACATGATGCATCTCATGGAACTAATGGTGAAAGTATTTTATGCTTGATTTGAAGAAAATAAATATCTAGCATTCCTAATTTAAAAGTTCATTCTCAGATTGCTTAGGGATATTTCATTTTATATAGTTGATAAGTTTATATAAAAAGGAATTATAGAATTCTTAGTTCAATTTCTCAATTGGCTCCAATATCTTAATTAATTTTTTTATTGTACCTTGAAATAAATTAAGGAGAAAATTCTAATAACATAAAGTATAAAAATTATTTATGATCTCTTAATGTATAATCTTCTAGATAATAATCTAACTACCCAAACTCATAGAAAAACGTAATATACCTTGAGAGATATTAAAGTATAAATTATGAATCATAAAACAATGAGCTGGCAGTAACAGGATAACTTATTTCCCACATATGTTCAAGTTATAAATTATAAAATATTTTCATTAAAATCCCAAAGGAAAAAGGCTAATTAAAGCTATCCAAAATAAACCAACTAAACAAATTGCTATCCCAATTTATGTTACGAACTCCGGCGCCAAACTCGACATCTAGATGGCACCAATGGGCAGCCACTCGCGTTCAACCGGCGGCTCAACCGCCTCCTCCGCTCAAACCACCTAAAAAGCAACAGAATAGAAATCTGACACCAAACAAAAGGGTATTAGACACGACGGTCTAGCAAGCAAATAAAATAGATAATAGGATAACAATAATTTATAAAGATGATAAAAAGTTATTTAAACACATTTGAAATCTGAATATAAAAACCAATGAAGTAAAGTACATTTTCTGAATCATTTACAACTTCAAACAATATAACGATTCAAATAAAACAATACCGGCAATCCATATGTGCTATATTCTACTATTACCGAAGTAACAAGAGTAGACAGACAGAGCCGTAGCCACATATAATGGGACGGAAATATAGAACCATAGCCACATCAAGTGGGACTGAAATACAGAACTGTAGCCACATCAAGTGGGACCGAAATAAAGAACCGTAGCCACATCCAGTGGGACCGAAAAATAGAACTGTTGCCATGGTTGGTACAAACAGAGTCCCAACTGCAGTTGGCAGAAATTTAAAGATCATAAGCCGGGTGATCAGCCCGACAAGTTGACCTAAGTTTAGAGGTGCCATTTAAATAAAAACCTGAACCGATATAAATCCAATCATAATAATACATTTCCGAATTATTATCTAACCCATAGCCAGATAGAATGTCAATGGAATCTCTAGAAACAATCAGTCATTACTTTTTAAGAAACTCAATCTTTCTCATAAATCATTCGATTAAAGAAAGAAACAACTAAACACAAACTTATTATAAATTTATATATCACAAAATACATTTACCAAGAACACATTCTATTAAACGACTTGCGGGCTTTGCATACATGCCATAGAATGTTCATATTCTAATCTTGGATATATTCTCCTATTCACATGGGCATGGATTTCTCGTTAGGTACTTATTACAATAGAATCTCGATAATTTAATACCCAATTAATTAATAACCTCGCCAAAGTAATATTTTTTTCTGGTCCCGACTTGGGGACAATATGTTAAATTAATAATTCACTAAATTTATAATATAATAGAAATTTGAGAATTCATATAGACCCCATGCCATATATAAATTAATAATGCCTTAATACATATGTAATTGATTATACATTTAGGATGACTTCATAAAGAATGAATCAATTGTGACTTGTTGCTTCTTGAAATTTATGTCACATTGAATCTCATCTCGGACTTTTCTTAACATGGTAAGAATTTTTGGTGTTGTCTTCTTATGATGTAACAAAATTTAATTCAATGTCTTTGCTGCTTTGAGAGCTTCCTTTCGTGAAGGCGGCTCCATAGCATCGCTTTCATCTTCAACTTCATCACTTTGCTCATTTCCCATGATGTTCTCAATCATTTCCTCATCAGTCAACATCTCTCAAGTTGTGTTATTCTCTTAGGGTAGTTCAAGAGGTATTCGGCATCCATTCCATTACGATAATTCAACCCTTTGAATAAAGTACAACAATAAATATTTTGTTGAATTTTTTAAGAAAATAAATAATAGTTTGATAAATTAATAAGTTATTAATTAATGAATAAATTAATAAATTATTAATTTATCGATTATTTAATATCTCGCTAAATTAATAGATTTTGCCAGTCCCGAGGCTATTAATTTAGAGAGGTTTAACTGTATTACTCAATTAGATCACCAATCACCCAACTATTATTGTTTTATGGTCCTCTTAATTTTAGACCCACCAAAGTGTAATTAAAATAATTGGATAACTACTTAGCAATAGGTAAGCTCATAAGGGTACGTAGAGGATAAACTAAATAATGTTTGTATGTATCGATGCTTAGTCTCTGCTACAATAGCCCGAAAATTTAAGATTTCTCATATTTGAGAACACGCTTATAGCTATGGCAGCCATATAAATGAGGTGTCTAGTTTCATCATAGTTGTTACATTTTAAGTAATAAGAAACCGATGGATTAGTTCTTCTGAGTTAGCCAGATTGCATAACTCCTAATCAACCTATAGTTCTCCTATAGACCTTGATCTTATCTCATATTTCATTGATCATCCCATGCTCTAATGGAATTAGTTAATATACCCTTATTATATGAACACAATAAAATGGAAAAATATTTAAATCAAATAAAATTAATTATTTATTAATCATAAATGACTTTTAAGTCATAATGTCTAACAAGTATAATTAGTAGTTAGCAACTTAATGAATATAACAACAAGTACAACTGCAAGCTACAAATTAATACAACACGAAAACTCGTATAGGAACGGTTTTGGATGACCCCTATTTGGTTTTGGAATGGTTTTAAACCGTACCAAGTTTTTAATTTTGGAATGGTGAATATTGAAATGGTTCAGAACATTCATACCAATTACACATCCAAAAACGAAAATTACAAAATCTTCACTTTAAAACTCCATTCAAATTAAAAATACAAAAAGCACTAATAATAGTTTAAAAACTATGTCCAAAATATTTCACACGCTACAATGATGCAACTACGACTACCTCAGAGCTACTTGAGTACCTGAAACTTATAAAAAGAAAATCCAATTGAAGCAATTGCAATGAAAAATAATGAAAACCAACCAATATCAAAATGAGAATAAGTGTGGTAAATAACAAGAAATATAATGTTCTATTAGAATTGAAATATTACCTACAGTTTTGGAGATGCGAACAACTTTGGGATTGCTGATTTTGTTGTGGAGATTCCAACAATTGCGAGTAAGTAGTCCCTCCTCTCCTCTTGCAAGTGATTCTCATCAACCTTTTTTTTTATTTTTTATAACCTAGGGTATTTCTTGCCCAAACCAGTCTACGAGCCTTTGGTCCTGAACTCAAAGAACACTTTATTCTGGGCAGCAACCAATCGCTAGGAGCACATGCAAATCTTCTGGTCTACATGCATCGGGAATTGATTATAAATCTTAGATATTGTATATGAGAGAAACATTATGTAAGAGAAATATAATATAAACGTTATAGATATATGAAAGAGAAATAGAGAAATAACCATTTTTGGGCCCACATAGAATTAATCCATACGATTCTAAGATTAATCTCATCACCTCTAATGCTAGAAACTTAAGTTTCAATTTAAAAAGAGTGTGTGTAGACAAATATTTTTTCATTGGTAACTCCGAGCGGTAGCTTAGTTGGTCTAGGATCATGATTTGTACTCGAAGATTATAGTTCAAAACTGCATTACTATATTGAGGCACGATGGAATTTTATCCGACTTTCTCTCTTATATGGTAAATTATTATGGCCGAAAGGGCTGACCTTTGCTACCAAAGGGCTGGACCCACGCCGCATATGTCTACCCACGCCCACGCCCACGCCCACGCCCACGCCCATCTCTATCGAAAAAACCCCTCCAACTTCCATCCTCTTTTCGAGTTTCGACCTCAGCGGCTCAGCCTGCGCCCCTTCATCTTCCTTTGAGTGCACGATGGATCTCACCTTTAATCTTGTCGGACGTCTGTGATGATCTTTGGCGTCAGGTAAATCTCTCTTCATCTCTCTCTTGTCGCCTCTCTCTCTCCCTCTCTCGTTCACTCACCCTCTCCGCGTTCTCTGTTTTTAATAGTTACTTGTATGTCACCTCTCTCCCTCTCCCCCCTGTCTCCTTTCATCTCATTCATTGTTTTAGGCACTGCACAAACAAGTTAGGGTTCTGTTTGTTTGATTTCTGTTTCAGGGTTGGGGTTGGGGTTGGGGTTGGGGTTAGGGTTAGGGTTGGAGTGATTTATGGCTATCTTTGTTACATTACTTGATTTTGGGTTTTTATTTATTTATATATTGTGTTCCTGTTTGATATATGAATGAATGAGATTTGTCTGAGGCCTTCACAGGATCAATCATGATGGATTGGACGGTCCTGAGTTGAGCATCTTCTTTGTTAGGGTGTGATGGAACTTGGAACCAGGCCCGGCCCTGAGGCAGGGCAGTAAGTGCGCCTGCCCCGGGCCCCCCGGGCCCCCATTTTTCAGGGGGCCCAAAAACATTTCCTCTCCTCAAGAAGAAAATGTTTCCACTCCTCCAAATCCACCGACCTCCTTCTCAAACCCCTTAACCTTTCATCAATCGAACTCCTTTGAACCCCATCTCAACCAAACAGCAAGCCAAAAAAAAAAAAACAAGAAGAAGAAGAAGAAGAAGAAGAAGAAGAAGCAGCAGAGAACTGGACCGCCATAACCGGTTAGGCCCAAATCACCGCCATCGCCAGAACCGGCTGGCCCATCATCTTCGTGCTAGCATCTAGCAGTCAAGCACCATTAGTCCATCACCACTTCGGATGAAGCACCCAGGCTACCCAGTAGTCAAATCCCTCAACCATTCATCAATCGAACTCCTTTGAACTTCATCTCAACCAAACAACAAGCCCAAAAAAAAAAAAAAAAGAAGCACTCAGCAGGCCAGCACCACTGGTTGATTGCTACAATAGCAATCAAGCACCATCAGTCCATCACCACTTCGGACGAAGCACCCAGGCTACCCAGCAGTCAAACTGTCAAACCCATCAACCCTTCATCAATCGAATTCCTTTGAACCCCAATACCCCATCTCAACCAAACAGCAAGCCCAAAAATAAAAAAATAAAACAAGAAGAAGAAGAAGAAGCACCCAGCAGGCCAGCACCACGGGTTGATTGCTACTGCTGCTCCACGCCTCCACCGTCCACCCACCCGCCACGCCACATCTCTTTGTTCTGTACACTTCCCAGTCTTCTTAGTTCAGATAGAGTTCAGGTCGGGTTGGACCTGATCCAATGATCCATTCCGCTGACAAGCCATTTCCTTTGGTAACAAGTCAATACAGGTCAGGTGGACCCATTCACTCGCCTGAGTTTGAGTTATGCCCAAATCCAAAACAACAGTCAACAGCAACTTACAAAAAAAGCCACTTGCATCAAATTTATAGACATCAACACATGGGCCCATAGCTTATAGATCTTCTTCAATCTTCATAACATCCATATCATCGTTGTCTTGGTAGATTGGGGAGATTCCAAAATCCAAAGTGTGGCTTTTTTCAGTGCAAAATTGGTCGTTGTAGAGATCAATTGAAGGCAATTTTTTCATGATTAGAAAATCTTGAATTTGAAAGCATAATTAAGGGTTTTGCTTCTCAAAATGCAAGAAGAAATTATTTCAATAATACTTTTTTAATTGTGATTTTGTTTTTCAACTTATCTTCTAGATGGTGATGCTGGTATGAGAAATTATTTGGCCGACGATCTGGTACTCTTACCGAGATGTTGGTATGAGAGATTCATTTATTTATGTATTAAATGTATTTTATTTATGTATTAAATGTATTTATCATATGATATTATTTGGTTTTTAATGAAATTATTATTTTTGGGCTAAATTTATGAAAACATGTTATATATATGTGTATATATTAAAAAATTATAAAAATGAATAAATGGCCCATTTTAGTGATTCGCACCGGGCCTTTGAAAAGTCAGGGCCGGCCCTGCTTGGAACATGTGCTTTTGTTGTGATAAAGATCAATAGGAGAAAAACAATTGACTAATCTCTTTTGTTGATTTTGTTTTCATATACATTGTTTTCCTATTTGTCTTCATTTGTACTTTGATTAGATAACTAGATACATGGTTTTTTACTTCTGAATGCTGGTTAACCATCATTGTTCATGTAAAGTGATTTAATCAGACCAACTTAACCTTTCATTTTAGGCCACAAACTTAGTGATTTGATATGGATTTGTTTTAGCATGATTAACTCGGCCATTAATATCATTGGGTTAGTGTCAAATTGCCAATTAACTGTCATTAGGAGAGTATATTGTTGCATTACCAAGGGCCTGTAAATTTTGGAGAAATGAATAGTCATCATTTCAATATATATATGTGAGTTGATGTAGTTAAATATTTCGCATCTATTAAATGGACTACATTTTCTATTTTGCTAGTGTAGATGTGAAAAAATTTCTAGCAAAAGTTTCGCCCCACCTAAATGAAGATCCTGGGTCCGCCCATGGTTTAGTTAAACTGATCTATTTATTTGGAGAATAACCAAAACAACCAACTTCAAGAGATTGGGTTATTTCAAAAATCAGCAAACCACAATGAAGTTTTAAGTGAAGTAATGGGTAGTTAACATGACTGATATTGATGGTTATTGAATGATTGTTTCCTGACTCATACATGCTGAAGAAGGGAGGAAAAACGGAAGATGCCCCTTGATTCATTATTTCAAAGGCTAGTTGCCTTGTTACATTACAATGGAGTTGAAAGAGATTGGAAACAAATATAGTTATTGAAGTTTTGTCGTTATATGCAATTTATTTAACGGGCATAATGCTTGTATGTAAGCCAAGTGTATGGACGATGAAAGGTTGAACTTTTATTTTGGAAGGATGGAGATCTTAGATATAACTCCAAAAATGAATTTTTTTGGGACCTGAACCCATTTAGATGAATTGTAAGAAAATAGAGAAGAATTATCCAATGATAATGTGGTGGAAACTAAAAGTACATATTAACAACACTGGAAGAAAGTGTATGGAGACAAGATGAATTGAATTAGCAAGTGTGGGTTCAAATGGCAGGTTGTGCTAGACAGATTACCAAATACGTGCTTGGGGTTTCCAAGGGGAAGGAGAATTATACACACGAGGGAGTTTCTTGGTGGAATGTAGTTTGACTTTTTTTTTTTTGGGTGAAAGAGAGGCTATATTGAATTAACAAGTGTGGGCATGGCAGGTTGTGCTAAATAGATTACCAAATACGTGCTTGGGGTTTCCAAGGGGACGAAGAATCATACATGCGAGGGAGTTTCTTTGTGGAATGTAGTTTTTTTTTTCTTTTCTTTTCTTTTCTTTGTTTTTTGGGGTGGGTGGGTTGAAATAGAGACTATTGATTTCATGAAATCCATACAGATGCCAAATAGTTTAAGACCACTATACCGAACCAAGAGGGCCCGAGATAGGGCAACCAAACTATAGTAGCCAAAAGTAAAATACATTACATATGGACATTAGAGGGAAAAGAAAGAACCAAATCGACAATTGGCTTCCTCATTTGCTTTGCGCTTGATGTGGTCGAAGGAGAGACAACCTCTTAGATAGGTCTGCCACTTCTCCAAAGATATCCACAAGTTACCATGGCGGATTGTATTGTCCCGATGCCACCGAATGACACAAAAGGAGTCTCCTTCAACCATTAGGTGCTGAATGTTGAGACGTTTGGCTTCTCGAATAACGATTTAAACTGCCATCAGCTCTAATTTGTTAATTAAAGAGTGGCCTAGGTGGGATCATATAGGATTATAAGGTAGCACCTTCATCATGTCATAGTAATCCACGCAAACTAGCCAGTCTGGGTTTTCCAATGGCATTTCCATCAAAATTTAATTTCAAGAATTTGACACCCAAATGAGGGGGATATCATCGAGGAAACGTGCGTGACATAGCCGATAGCTTCTTAAGATTGTAGTCAAAGGAATGTTGTTAAATTGAGGCAAGGAGGTTTTCAAGAAGACTTCGTAAAATTCACTTTACTCGTTGGTTGAAGAATTGGTAAACTTCCCTTCAAAGAATTTGACATTTCTATCCTTCCATTTGGTCCAAAGAATAGCCAAGAACGAAAACTTCCACATATTCCTTTCCCTCTGAAACCCCACACCCGTCTTCCAATATTCTTAAAAATAAGTCAAAGTCTTAGGAAGCAGTCTGTAACAATCAAACTATTGGAGGTGTTATTTATGATTGGAATGGCACAATTTTGAAGAAGTTAAGTCTTGTGGATTCTTCGGATGCTAACAAATTTGAAGTCTTTGCTCTTTTGGTAACTGCCGTGAATTGTGAAGGCTGTGAGGGTTCAATGCTATCATTGAAGGTGACTCTTTTGGACGATTTAATGGGGTTTGAAGAAGTCCTCTTGGAGATTTTGGCGGATTGGTTGGAGGAGGTGCAAGATGATTTGAGACAGCTGGGCGCTTTATTTCTAGAGCCAGCCAAGGATCAAGATAGCGGTAGTGGTTGGCGGCCAAAACACTACGTAGCAGCCGGTGATATGTAGCGGCGTAGCGGAGTGATTAGAAAAAAAGGGTAATTTTTTTTTTTGAAAAAATAAAAAAATCTAGAATATTAGAAGATGTTAGAATTTAATGTTTGTTTTTAATTGTAACATGGACTCATGGAGGTCCTGTATCGCTGTTTGTATTCACGTTGATTACTTATTCCAACCTAGAAACTAATGAAATGCTTATTATCAAACTATGTCATCAGTATTATGCCTAGAATTATTGTTTCGGAGTTATGTTTTGGAATATGTGTCGTGTGTGTGTGAGAGAGAGAGAGAGATAGAGATAGAGAAACTTTTGTTGAAGTGAAATATGATTAGGGTCCAATTTCCTGTTAGAGTGAAATTTGGCTGGGGCCTATTTCCTATTAAAGTTAAAAGGGCCTATTTTCTATTAGAGAGAAATTTGGCCGGGCCCTATTTCCCTATTTCTAGTTAGAGTGAAATTTGGCACACGATCAATCATTACGGGCTTTAAATTAAACAAAAATATAAAAAAGTAAAAGAGGCGTGGGGCCATAAACAAAAAACAAAAATAAAAAGAGGACGCCTCTTTTAAGGCTGGTGAAAAGTCCCTTTCCACACATTTCATTAGTTTGATCGAAAACACGTTAGGGAAAGAGGAGTGGGAGAAGAAAAAAGGAGAAGGAGAAGAGTAGGCAGTGGCGCAGTGCACAAGGTGACAAGCAGGTAGCAGACATCGACGAGCTTGGCGGTGACCAGGCAACACACAGGTATGCCTCCTCCTTTTTGTTCTTCTACTTAATTTTTTTTTTCACTTGAATGCAAGCATCCATAGGGATTATTTTTTTATTCTTTTTATCCTTTCAACTTATGTAGCTGCTGTAGAGCCCATAGATGAGAAGCTTACATCCAAATAGCTTAGTAAGCATTGTCGCTACTCATGATTTTTTGGTTGCTACGCTACGTAGCGGCTGGTATTTTGACCCGTGGACTACTACCTTCATGCCTTTTTTCTTGTACTAACAATCCTTTCCTTGTTGCCACCATCAAGTCTCTTGCGCGCTTGTTCATACTAGTGTTGGGAAATTTTTTATTGACACTGTTTTAGTTTGGCCTCTAAACCAAAATATTTCGGCCAATTTGGGATTTTAGTGAAACGTTTCGGATTTATGTTTCAGAAAAATATAAAAATTAAAAATATATAATACATAGAGAAAAATCATCATCATCATCATCAAAGCCTTGCCCAACTATGTTGGGGTCGGTTAAATAAATTCTGCTTCTCCATTTTGCTCTATCTTGAACCAAACCCTCAAATAAACTGAACTTCTTTAGATCCATTTTTACTACCTCCATCCACATTCTCTTCTGCCTACCCCTTCCTCTTGGTGGGCTGTCAACTTGCATTGCCAAAATTTTCCTTACCAGCGCGTTATCGACTGGGGTTGGACATGCCCAAACTATTTTAAACGGGTTTTTTCTAATTTTATCCCATATTCTATTTTGGGGTATCCTTGACATAGCCGGTCCCAAGCCCGGACAAAGGAGGAGAGTTGTGCGTTAGGTAGCCGACAGCTAGCACAATACTCAGTCAGATTTCTTTATGGATTTGAGACCTAATGAAATTTCGTGGGGGCGTCCCCTACTTAACGACGCGCTGTATGGTCCGGGTACAGTGATAAGTGAGCAATGACCGTTGCATCGGCGCTCGGGTGCAGTGCTAAATAGGCAAGGGTCCTCACATTTTATTGGACGAGTGTGGGGGGTAAGGAAGCTAGTCCAAAATAGAAGGCTAAGATTGGGTACTTGGAACATTGGGAGCCTAACTGGGAAACTTATGGAAGTGGTGGATACAATTGAAAGGAGACGAACCGCAATTGCTTGCTTGCGAGAGACAAGATGAGTGGGACACAAAGCTAAAGAGATTGAGAGGACTGGGTATAAGTTATGGCATACGGGACTTAATAGATCGAGGAATGGGGTTGGCATAGTGGTAAACAAGGACTTAAAAGGAAGATGTAGTTAATGTAAAGCGCTATGGAGATAGGATTATTGCAATTAAGTTAGTGTTAAGAGAAGAGTTAGTGAACGTAATTAGTGCTTATGCCCCCCTAGGTGGGCTTAGGAGATGGACATAAGGAGAAGTTTTGGGAAGACTTGGAAGGAGTGCTGCTAGAGATACCCTAAGAAGGGATGGTCTTCATAGGAGGAGATTTGAACGGTCATGTAGGATGCGACGTAGATGGATACATAGGAGTACACGGGGGACATGGGTACGGTAATAGAAATGAAGAAGGGAAGGATATCTTGGAGTTTTCAGTGGCTTATGATCTCATGGTACCTAACACCTTTTTTAGGAAGAGAGAGGAGCATTTGGTGACTTATAAGAGTGGCTCATCAAGGACACAAATTGACTCTCTTAACTAGGAAAAGAGACCGCTTAGCTTTAGTTGCAGGTACGGAGCTTGACTTCTCAATATAGGTTGTTGATCATAGATGTGTCAGCTACAAAGGTGGACTAGAAAAAAGAAGTTGTATAGATGCTCAAGGACTAAATGGTGGAACCTGAAAGGTGATAAGCAACTAGCTTTAAGGGAAAGAGTACTAGAGGAAGATGTTTGGGCGATAGATGAGAGTGCAAATAATATGTGGGATAAGGTAGCAGAGTGTATTAGGAGGGTAGGGAAAGAAGTCTTAGGAGAATCCAAAGGGGGTGCTCCGGTACAGAAAGAGGCATGGTGGTGGAGCGAAACCGTCTAAGACAAGATAAGAGTTAAAAGAGAGTGCTTTAAAACTTGGCAAAATGATCGAAATGATGCGAACTTGGAGAGGTATAAAGAAGCAAAAAGAGAAACCAAAAAAGCAGTTAGTGAGGCAAAGGCAAAGGCATTTGAGGAGCTATATAGGCGACTTGACACTAAGGAAGGCGAAAGAGAGATATGCTAAAACCAGAGATCGGTGGACCAAGGACTTAAACCAAGTTAAATGCATTAAGGATGAGGATGAAAAGGTATTAGTAAAGGAAGAGGAGATAAAGGAGCGTTGGAAGAGCTACTTCTACAAGTTATTTAATGAAAGCAGTAGTAGTGACCTAGGAAGCACGGATACCTTAAAATGGGTGGCGTATCTGTATCCCGGACGTATCGGACACGGATACGCCTGGATACGCCATAGATACGTCTGGGATACGTCATTTTCGTATCAGATTATTTTTTTTTTATTTTTTTTATACCGGACACGTGCGGGATATGTCCCGATACGTTTGGGATACGTCCCGATACGTGCGGGATACACATGGGGACGCGTGACGGACGAGGAAATATAAAAAAAGAAGGGGAAGAGGAGAAAAATAAAAAGAAATGCAAGAGGGGAGAGCTGAAACCGCAGAAACCCTAGGGCATAGCCTCGCCACTGATGTTTCTCCTCTGACGACGGGAGCATCACCGGCCTTCATCCTCCGACGACGAGATCATCACCGGCGCTAACCTTCTCCTTCATTGCCTTCCTCCTCCGACGAGAGCAGCACTTTCTCCTTCTTTTCCATCGTTTTCCTCCTCCGACGAGAGCATCAAACCAAAACCGTTGCCATCGTCAAACCCTTGCCATCTCCGTCGCCATGCGAAATCAAACCCAAGTTGCTGCAGGGTGTGAAATCAAAAAGGTTACCGCTGTGCTGTGCCGTTTCACTTCCACCTTCAAGTTATTTTCTCTTCTTTCTTTCCTTTTGTTTCTTTTTTTCTCTTCATCTGTATCGTTGCTTTTGATTGCCTGCTGCTGCCTTTTTTTTTTCCTGTTTGCTGCTGTTTTTTTTTTTTTTTTTTTTTTTGTATAATGTCAGTTTTTTTTTTATTATTTTTTGTTTGCTTCTGTTGTCAACTTCTCCTGCTGTAGTAGATATATGATGCTGCTGCTGTTGTTGTTTCTTTTTTTCCATTTTTTCTTGATGATATGCTCCTGCTGCTGTTTATTTTTTTTTCCATATATGATATGCTGCTATATCTTTTCTTGATGATATGCTGCTGCTGCTGCTACTTCTCCTGATGATATGCTGCTGCTGTTGTTTCTTTTTTTCCATTTTTTTCTTGCTGCTTTATTTTTATTTTTTTCTTGATGCAGTGCTGCTGCTGTTTCTTTTTTTTTCTTTACTCTGCATCAATTCACAAATAATGTTAGATTTTTATTAAATGGTCATATAAAAAATATTTAAAATAAAAAAAAATTCAACGTATCCCCGACGTATCGTATCTTACTTTTTGAGAAATGACGAATATGCGTATCCTTATCGTATCGTATCTGTGTCTCGTATCGGTGTCCGTGCTTCATAGGTAGTGACATACAATTGGGGCGGCTTACCATTTCTAGAGAAGAAGCGAATTATATGTTCTATAGGAGAATCAGTAGGGAAGAAGTTAAAGAAGTAATGAAAAGAATGAAGAATGAGAAAGCGGTTGGGCCAGATGGTATCCCTATTGAGGTCTGGAGGTGCTTGGGGGAGGATGGCATTAGTTGGTTGACAAAGCTTTTTAATGTAGTGCTAAAGAGCAAGAAGATGCCTAATGCATGGAGGAAAAGTTTTCTTATACTCCATATTTAAGAACAAAGGAGATATTCAGAACTGTGCGAACTACTGCTGGATTAAATTGATGAGCCATATGATGAAATTATGGGAGAGAGTTATTGAGAGAAGACTAAGAAGAACAACAAACGTTTTAGAGAATCAATTTGGTTTCATGCCTGGGAGATCAACCATGGAGGCTATCTTTCTCCTGAGGAGATTAATGGAACAATATAGAGGAAGGTCAGAGAGATTTACATATGGTGTTCATTGACTTGGAGAAGGCCTATGACCGGGTTCCTAGGGAGATTCTTTGGAGAGTTTCTGGAAAAGAAAAGAGTGTGTGTCGCATATATTGAGGCGATAAAGGATATGAATGATAGAGTCGTGACATCTATAAGGACGACTGGAGGCGAAACTAAGGAATTTTCTATCACGATTGGTCAGCACCAAGGCTCAGCGTTAAGCCCGTACTTGTTTGCCCTAGTTATGGATGAGATTACAAGATATATCCAGGATGAGGTGCTGTGGTGTATGCTATTTGCAGATGACATTGTTTTAGTGGATGAGACGAGAGAAGGAGTGAATGCTAAACTAGAATTGTGGCGGAAAACATTAGAGACAAAAGGGGTTTAAGCTAAGTCGATGCAAACGGAATATATGGAATGCAAGTTTAGTCAAAGTAGGACACCTGGTAGCATATAAGTAAGTTTGGGCACACAAAAAGATTGTAGAGAAAGAAAATTTTAGGTACCTTGGATCTATGGTGCAACAGGATGGAGGGATTGATACTGATGTAAGTCACAGGATTCAGGCCGGGTGGACCAAATGAAGGAGTGCTTCGGGGGTCTTGTGTGATCGGAAAGTTTCCCTCAAGTTTAAAGGAAAGTATTATAAGGTGGCGGTACGACCAGCGTTGTTATATGGATCAGAGTGCTGGGCAGTAAAGCATAATCATGTCAAGAAGATGGAAGTTGCGGAGATGAGAATGCTAAGATGGATCTGCGGGATCACAAGGAGAGATAGGATTTGGAATGAGGAGATTATGGGCAAAGTAGGAATAGCACCGATTGGAGATAAAATGAGATAAAATCGACTGAGATGGTTCGGCCATGCTAGAAGGCATCCAACGGAGGCACCTGTTAAAAGGTGTGAAAGCATGGAGATTGCCAGGAGTAGGAGAGGGAGAGGGAGACTCAAGAGAAGTTGGAAAGAAACTATTAAACATGATCTTGCCTACATGGATCTAACGGAGGACATGACCCTAAAAAGATTTGATTGGCGTCGTCAAAATCCATATAGCCGACCCACCTAGTGGGAAAAGGCTTGGTTTGGTTTGGTTTGGATTGATGCTGCCTCTAAATACTCTCGAAAGCGCTAATTTCTAATTTTATCCTTCCTAGGTTTACCACACATCTACCTTAACATTCCATCTCTGCTACATCCATTTTGTGTACATGTTGCTCCTTGATTGACCAACATTTTGTTCCTTAGTCATAGCTATACTAATTGTTGTCTTGTAAAAGTTTCCCTTCAATCTTGTTGGCATTTGTTGGTGACAAAGCACTCTAGAAACAAGTCTCCACTTCAACCTCCCCGCTTTTATCCTATGTTCGACATTTTCATTAATTTTCCCATCCTTATTAATTATCGAGCCAAGGTAATGGAATTAATATCTTTGTGCTATCTCTTAGACTTCAATTCTCACAGTAGTTTTTTCTCTTTGTATTGCCTACTGAAGTTACAAACCATATATTCTATCTCTGTACGACGTATTTTAAAGCCTTTGGATTCTAAAGCCTCTTGCCATTTTTTGAGTTTTGCATTCACACAATCTCTTGATTCATCCGCTAACACTATCATTTGCAAACAACATACACCAAGGTGCTTCCTCTTGAATATGAGCTGTTACCTCATCCATAATCAGTGCAAAGAGATAAGGGCTTAAAGCTGACCCTTGATGCAAACTTATGGGCACTGGAAACTCACTCGTCTCTCCGTAAGTACTTCTCACACTCGTTACCGCTCCTTAATACATATCTTTAATGATTTAAATATAACATCTTGGAACATTACTTTTATTTAAAACCCACTAAATTAAATCTTTAGGTACCCCGCTATAAGCTTTTTCTAGATATATGAAGACCATATGCACATTTTTCCTCTTCGATCGATATTTTTTCATTAATTGCCTAAGTGAGAAGATAGCTTTTATAGCTGACGCCCTTGGCATATAAACAAATTGATTATCAAATATTTTAGTTTTCTATCTAAGTCTTTGCTCCATTACTTTCTCCTATAATTTTTCATAATAGTATGACTCATACATTTAATCCCACGATAGTTGGTACAATTTTGTATATTTTCCTTTTTCTATAAATAGGTACCACAACACTTCTTCTCCATTCATTCGACATTTTCTGTTATTCATATCTTATTGAAGAGTCTAGCTAGTCAAATCTCCCCAACTTCTAAGCATTTCAAATCCTCTATCGGCATGTCATCTGGACCCGAAGCCTTTTCTGTTTTCATTTGCTTCAATGCTTTCTTCACTTCTACCACTCTAATTTTGCAAAGAAAAGTATGCTCTGTTAACGAAGTATCCTTTCTTGTTTTGTGTCTCCTATATACAAAGATTAATATCAAAATTTTAAAATATGATTTTATACATTTATTTTATTTTCTAAACCAACTCATAATATTTCAGATGTATAATATTGCCCTTAATCATAACATTCAATGGCCATAAAGTTCAAAGCTTCAAATATTCATCACATCATGTGCACATATGGGAATAAATGAGAAGTTCATATTTAAATAGAGGCCCAATTGTTCTTTCAGAATTTACATATTACCAGATGACTTGATGAATGAATGGTTTGGAAATTATGTGGGTCACAGTTGATGGAACCATAATAAAAAAACTGCTGATCCAAACCCAGCCCAGTAGCCCAAAAGGGACAAAAAAAAAAGAAAAAGAAAAAGAAAAAAAGAGAAGCAGTGGCACTTTAAAAGGCAGGTTTTGAACATTGAAGTCAAAGATAAAAACAAGGAAAAAAAAGTCGTGGCATAATCGAGCTTTGGAAGAGGAAACAAAAAGGAAAAAAAGAAAAATGATGATGACGAAGCAGTAGCATACAGGCAGAGTTTAGCGGCAGAGTCAATCTTTGTGCAGACGAGCTGGAGCATTGGAGAGTCAAAAGAAGCAACAACATGAGGGGTGACGAGCAGGAGCAGTAAAGACAAGTGGAGCTGAGTAGTGTGGATGAGTGGTGCAGGTGCTTTTTCATTTTCTTCCTCATCTTTTTTCTATTCTTCTTTTTTGTTTTTTTTTTCTCTCTTTTTGGGTCGGACAAGCTATTCTTTTGCTTCTCCTCCTCAAATGAAAGGGGTGAAGTGAACTCATCTTGTCAATCGAACAAAAAGGGGCAAATGAGATGGGTTCGGTTTAAGATTTTTTTACTTTTACTTTTAAGTTAAAAAAAAGTTAAAAAATTACATTTAGCCCCCTCCTTTTTTATTTTCTATTTTAAAGGCAAACTACACATTGGTCGAATCCTGGAATTTCAGCTAATGCAGCCAAAATTCAAGATTTTGGTCCGAATTGCAGAAATTTGGATGAATAGGACCGAATATGGATACTATTCGGTTTAGCAGAGGGACCAAACTGAAATAATTCAGAAAATTCGGCAGAAACGAACTGAATTTCGTAACACCAGTTCATACTCACTTTAATGCAGCAGAGTTATGAAGGGAAGAAATATGGACATAAAGTTAAACAAAGGAACTTATTAAGCCAACCTTAGACTGAATGGTTAAGGGTAAGACGAAGATGATGATGCTTAACTCATGATCTTGTTGTGAGGGATTTGGTTGACCACATGCTAGGGACATTGGGCGTCGATGGAGAAATGGTTAATAGAATGCCGTGTTGTCTCCTTTCTGACATTCACATATGTGATGCAGTATGAACCATGCCTAAGAAGTCAACCACTCAACCGAGCCAACCCATTGACCTATAGCTCAAATCCAATCCATTGGGTTCAGTCCACAGGCCCAATTTGACCAAGAGCTAATGTGGAGTTCTGATTTTATCCTATTTTCTATTTTCTTTTATTGTCTGATTAGGATTGCTGATATTTGAGTTTCCTCTTTTATTTATAATTCTTTAATTGTTTTGTAAAGTCTTAGTGTCCAAGTAAGAGAGGGAACGATCTTACTCTATATATAGATGATTCCCCATTGTAATTGCTTATGCTTATTATCAATTAGAAGATTTTTTTTTCTGAGTTTTTTCTTCAGTTATGGTGTTTTTCATATCTTAAGTGAGCCATAGTACTGATGGATTCATTCAATCCCTTGGGAGATTGATTGCTTTTCCATCGAGGATCTAGGGCCGCGCCACTCTGGTATCAGAGCGAGCAAAAAGATTGGCAATTATGAGGACAAGATTTGGTGTGATGTGATCCGTATGAATATCGCTCATTCTTTTTGGATGACCGATGGCTTTTTGATCGGGAAGTGCACAATGACGAGGAGAATGCATATTCCTTTCCGTGGAAAGAAAAATGGATTAGGCTTTTTCCATTGCAACCAACAACAACATTTCTGTCTGCATCATCACATTCAATTGAAGAACCAGAGAGTGAGCAAAAAGATGAAAAATAAATCGCTGACATTGAGAAGCACGATCAAAGAATGGAAGACGTCATGACAAACTCAAATGAAACATCATGTAGCACTCCTAAGACGGATAATGCTTCAGAAGAATTAGAAGAGGAGACCCGAATTATTCGTGGATAGTGGTGATCAAAAGATGCAAGCAACAAAGGAATCATAGACAAATATTGAAGTCCTGTATATGGTTAGAACATCCAGTGGAACTGATTATAATGCCTCTTTCAGAGTAGTCAATTGGATCATTAGCAGACAATTGCATTATTTAGGAGGCATCAAAAGAAGAACCAATCATTGAAGTCCCCCTTATTGACTTCATCTTCATGGATCAACGATGGATATTCAAAGATTGTGATCTATTAGTACAAAATTAGCAATTGGAGTATCTAATGGTCTGATCACACATCTGAGCTAAATTCAAACATCGGAAGAAGACCACCTCCAACGTACTTCGACATGGAGGAAAAGACCGCATCAAGCTTCCAAGACATATACGAAGAGAATAGAGATAAAAAAAAATAAAAATAAGAAGTTTGTGTGATGAATTTCCGATCCAGGAGGACATTTACTGAACTTGAGGTTAAGTTCTCTCCAAGACGGGGAGAACAAATGCAGACCAGACCATGGATTGGCTTTGATGGCAAAATATTCTGCTCTCTGATGCCACATGGATTATCGCTTCCGACTTCCAGTGTTTTAATCCAGGTCTCTATGACTATTATTAAGCAATTAACTCGCCAGAGTTGAGTTTTTCCAAGCTGCGGAGAGTTTATGCAGTACGGACCGGGCCTAAGAAGTCAATTGGGCCAACCCATTGACCCATAGGTAAAACCCGGTCCATTGGGTTCAGTCCACATGCCCAATTTGACCGAGAACTTTTGTGGAGTTCTAATTTTATCCTATTTTTATTTTCTGTTATTGTTTGATTAGGATTGCTGATATTTGAGTTTCCTCTTTTATTTAGAATTCTTTAGTTGTTTAGGAATGTCTTAGTGTCCAAGCAAGAGAGGGAATGATCCTCCGCTATATATAGATGATTCCCCATTGTAATTGCTTCTGCTTATTATCAATTAAAAGATTTTTTTTTTTTTTTTTTGAGTTTTCTCTTCAATTATTGTGTTTTCCATTATCTTGAGTTTGCCCTAGTGCTTGAATCCATTTTGGATTCGATCAATCCCTTGTGAGATTGATCTATTTTCTGATCGAGGATCCATGACAGTGCCGATATGTTTCTTTGGCAAAGTGTTCAATGCTTATGGAACTTATGGAGGGGTCCCTTTAAAAGATCACACATTGGTCTAAGACAATAGCATTGTTAAATGTCTTAAAGTTCCTGCAAAGATTGAGGACATGTTCACATATTAGGTAGTAGACTTTGGCAAATGGAGGCCCGGCACTTCTCATCTATATTAGGGATCATTAATGACCATTCCGTCTAGAGTTGAAAGAGGAGTTAATGGTGATAAAAAAAGTGGCCGTGAAGGGATATTAAAGGTGTTATGATGCATTTTGTGCTTATCAAAAAATTGTGAAAGATTTTGATAATGGCAATAACCTGTAGCACAATTGGAAGATCTTCACTGTTGCAACTGTGAGGTTGCATGTTCGAGTCATGTTTCCATTTGTAAGGATAGAAAATGCTAATAGAGGGCATATTAAAAGTTGTTATGAATCATGTTGTGCTTAATGATGAGATTGTGATAATTACAAGAGCACCTGTCATAGTTGAAAGGTTCTCATTGTCACAACCAAGAGGTTGTGAGTCATTACCATTCAACTAAAAAGAAAAAGAAAAAGAGAGAGAACGATTTGAAATTTGTAGTTGGAAGTTCATTGCTTTTTTAATTTTTATTCTTCAAAACTCTTATACTATGAGTACAACATCAAATTCATTAAAAAAAGGAGTGGGATACATATATTCTGCAATTCTCATTTTTTCATCATCTTTGTTATCTTGAGTTTTTTCCTAGATATCGCATGGTATGCGCCTGCCGTTACCTTTGATGCGTCAATTTTTTTCATTTTGAAAGAGATTGCCAATCTCTTTGGGAATTGTTTAACAAGGAATGTACTCATCGTGGTCATACTAGACGAATACCGTTGGTTTTGGTGAAACATTGGGGTAGAGGGCAACTAGGGTGTTTCAATCATTGTAAACATGATGGGTATGGTCATATTCGTTTTGCTCGTGGAATTGAAGTTGAGGTGTTTCAACGTCTATTTAGTTGCAATACCAAGCATTGATGCCATGACCCAAAATGCGGATTTCAATAGAAGTTCATCTTTCATGCTGTGAATGTAAATTTTCTGCGTATATGAGATTAGGTGAACTCGAATTGCAGCTGAAAATTTTTATTTTTCAAAATATCAAACGTTAGACATTCATAACTGAGCACAAGTGAAGTAAATAATAAACCTAATTCATTAATCAACTTTAATTGTCTAACCGATTATAAACTAAATAAAAAATCATATAAAAATCTTAACCAATTCTTGGGTCATATTACATTTGTTCAACTTAAATTACAACTAAGGCAAAATTAGATGTTCTCTTTGAGGATTCTATGATGTCTCTAGACTACGTCAGCCGTACTCCACTCTTTATACTTTCGAGGTTCCCCTTCGATTTTATTATCCTCCTTAGGATTGGCAACTCGCTCCTCACCTGTAAACTGCCAAGGGAGTGGGTTAGGTTTATGAAGAAATGCCAAATTACGCAAGAATAGAATTACATCATAAACAATAATCATCTTGACAGTGCTAAGGCAATAATAAACTTCTATACAAAATGGCAATCCATATGAGCTGAACTTGCCACAAGATATTATATGGCCCTCCAATTATTGTGGTGGCAACAAGAACATAAGTTGCCACTGTCATCTTGAGAAGATGAAACCTAGAACATATATATATATATATATATATAGAGAGAGAGAGAGAGAGAGAGAGAGAGTGGCGTGTCCCCTTAGGGTAGACTCCATCTCATATATATATAAGGGTTAATTACCCTGTTTACAGAATCCTTATACAATTAAAATGCTAAATTATAGCTACCTAATATGGAAAGTGTACCTAAGTTAGGACGAGACTAATTGTAACTTAACTAAAATACAAAAGCTAACTTAAAATACAATTATTGGGCCCAGATGTGCCTGCGCAGATGGGCTTGATTGACACCCCTCCTCAAATTGATGCTGGGGAGTCATATAACACCAATTTGGTAACCAGAAACTGATGCCAAGGCCTAGGAAGTCCTTTGGTGAAGATATCTGCAAACTGAAGCTCAATAGGAACTTGGGGTAAAGAAATGACTTCACTCTTAAATTCATTCTGAATAAAGGTAGCACTCTACTTCAATATGTTTGGTGCGTTCATGGAAGACAAGATTTTCAGTGATCCTGAAGTAGGAGAGGATTGAGCAAAGCCGAGTTCCGAAAGAAGTCTTCGGAGACATAAGATTTTAGAACATGCGGAAGACATTGCCGTATATTCAGCCCCTGTGGAAGATCGAGAAACACGCTCTTGTTTCTTACATTTCCAAGAAATTAGAGAATCTCCGAGATACATGCACCAACCAGTACTAGACCGACGTGTATCTTGACAGCCCTTCCCCGTCAGTGTCTGCATAAGCGGTTAACTGAAGAGGATTATCCTTAGGATAATATAAACCACGAGTGACAGTGCCCAACAAATACTGGATAATGCGCTTGACAACAATCAGATGAAGTTGTCTAGGAGATGTCATGAATTGGCTCACAAGATTGACAGCATAGGAAATATCCGGTCGAGTGATGGTGAGATAGACAAGACTACCCACCAAGCGCCTGTAGGTATGTTGATTATGAAGAAGGTCACCATCATCTTTACTCAATTTTAGATTGACCTCTATCGGTGTATCTACGGACGAAGATTCATGGAGATCAGTAAGCTCAATAAGATTAGATGTGTATTGTATTGATTAAGAAATAGGCCTTTAGGAGATTGACGCACTTCTAACCCCAAAAAATAATGCAAGGGGCCCAAATCCTTCATATGGAAAGAATCCCTGAGAGATGCTTAGATAGACTTGATCATACCATCATCAGTGCCAGTGATAATAATGTTGTCAACATACACAAGGAGAACAGTAACACGAGTAGATGTTGTTTGCAGAAAAAGAGACGGATCGTAAGGGCTTTGAGTAAAGCCACTTGTGTATAGGCGACCCCTAAAAGTTTCGAACCATGCCCGAGGAGCTTGCTTCAGACCATAAAGAGACTTCTGTAGGCGACAGACAAATTTCTTAGATGGAGAGGTGACTCCCTGTGGTATCTGCATATAGACCTCTTCTTTCAGATCCCCATTTGGTATAATGGCTAAGATTTAGAGGCAGTAATGGCGAGAAGTAACCGAACTGTAGTCATTTTTGCCATTGGTGCAAACATCTCCTTGTAGTCAATCCCATATTCTTGCCTATTTTCAAGTGCCACGAGTCTAGCTTTGTGTCTATCGAAGGAGCCATCAGATTTAAGTTTGATTGAGTAGATCCATTTGCAACCTATGGGTTTAACTGTTGAAGGACAATCCACAATGTCCCATGTGTAATTCTAATCCAATGCATCCAATTTTGCCTTCATAGCCTGGTTCCAACTATCAAGTTGTACTGCCTGTAAATAAGAACTTGGGATAGTGACAGAAGAAAGGGTTGTCATCGTAGAAGGGTGGGTGAATCCGTACCGCTCAAGTGGTCTAGAAGGTCTGGAGGAGTGACGCAGGATATGGGGAGTTGTGGAACCAGTTGTCGGCGGAGGATCAGGAGGACGGGCATTTGCAGCGGTAGGTTTTTTCCTGTGATGATAAATAAAGTCAGGATTAAACCTAGTAACAGTTGTTTTATCTGAAAAACCCGGTAAGATAGCAGGAGAAGATGGATGAGGACAATCCAAGTGAGTTTGGAAAAATACCAATTTTCAATGAAAATAACATTACGAGAAACCCGGATGCGACGACCAATGGGATCATAACAAACAAAACCTTTTTGATTAGTAGCATAATCCAGAAATGCACACTGGCGAGATTGTGCGGTTAATTTTGTTTGTTCTGTGGGGGGTAGATAAACGAAGCAAACACAACCAAAGGTATGTAGATGATCAAACACAGGATGATGACCAAACAGTTTAAAATGCGGTGTTAATTGAGTAATGGTAGGTGATGGAAGACGGTTTATTAGATGTATTGCAGTGGTGAGAGCTTCAGCCCAAAACGAGGAGGAACTGATGATTTAATCAATAGTGTTCTAGTTACATCAAGGAGATGCCTGTTTTTTCGTTCCGCGACTCCATTTTGTTGTGAAGTATACGGACAGGATACGTTGAGAAATGATTCCTTTAGTCTTCAGGAAAGATTGAAAATCATTGGAAACATACCCCCCCCCCCCCCCGGAAGTCTGAGCTCAAAGTTTTAATGCAATTTGAAAATTGGATTTCAACATAGCTAACAAAAAATTGAAATACATTAAGAACATCAGACTTAGAATGCAATAGATAAACCCAAGTAAACCTGCTGTAATCATTAATGAACGTAACAAAGTACTTAAAATGGCCATGAGAAAGGTGAGGAGCAATGCCCCAGACATCACTGTGAATTAAGTCAAAACATTCAGTGCTCCGTGTTGTGGAGTGAGGAAAAGGTAAAAGTTTTACTTTTGCCTAATTTACAAGCATCACATTCAAAATAAACAAAATCAATAGTTTTATTTATTAATCCAGATTTAAATAAAGTAGACATCGTAGAAGCATTCGGATGACCAAGTCTATTATGCCACACAACCGAGAATTATTCTCAAGAAAAAAACAAGACAACTGGTGTAAAGATTTATTCTCAATAAATGTAGACACTAGTAGGGAAAACAGTCTGCCACACTTATGCCCCCTCGCGATCAATTCCCCCGACTCGTTACTGCACAACACAACTAGAAGAAGAAAAAAATGAGACATTGTAATTTTCCTCAACAAGTTGATCCACAGAAACTAAATTAGTAGCAATATGAGGAGACACTAAAACATTGGTTAATGGTAATGGGCTAGGAGTATCACCAACAGAGGTGATGGGAAGATGGTCCCCATTGGTAGTTTGAACAGTAAGATTACCAGTGTAAGGAACAACATGTTGTAATTTTGTGGGTGAAGATGTCATATGGTTACTTGCGCCAGAATCTAAGTACAACGTATGAGAAAGGGACGAATCAGTACCTGAGATGTTCATGGATGCTAAGGCATTGATAATCATTTGATTTACTATATCAGGAGTGGGAGGAGCTGGGGACGTAGAGTGTGCTGAGGAACTAGGCTGTGAAGAAGAATCAAACTATAGGGAACCATTGAAGTCAGATGGCGCATATTGTTGAGAAGTCACTGTGTAAGCACTAGGAGCTGACTGTACTGTGTAAGTACTAGGGGTTGACGGTGCATAGTTGCGGAAAGTAGAATTTCGAGCATTTTTCCGACATTCTTCAATAACGTGACGAATGGCCTTACAGTATTTGCATATATTAGCCTTGCATTGATTTGCATAATGACCATATTTTTTTACAGTTATAGCACTGAACTTTATTGATATCCTGAGAAGGTGGTCTGGTTGTAGCGGCATAGGCAAGTGGAGCCTCAGTAGGTCTCTGTTGTTCCAGGGTTGTTTTGGTAACCAGACGTTGTTCCTCTCGCAGAAGTTCCTGAAGACGGTCATCTAAGCTTAGAAGAGGAGCCCGACTCATTAAGTTTGATATGACGATATCAAAATCCGGGCGAAGTTTCATGAGAAACTGGTCCCGATGGGTATTTTGCTGTAATGGAAGTAATTCTGGTAGAAGTGGTATAGACACAGTTGCAAACTTGATCTCATCATATTCAAACCACAGTCGTCGAAACCCATTGTAATATTCCTGTATAGACATGGTGCCTTAAGAAAATTGGGAGATGTCTAGCTCCAAGTGGAATTGTCGAGCATGCTACCTTGTTGATAAATCTTTTTAAGTTAATCCCACATCTCATTGGCAGATTTGCAAAGTTTCAGATTGAGAATAAAATGGGGTTCAACAGAGCCTAGTAACCAAGTTTTGATTTTAGCATCCTTAGTTTTCCTGGCTGATATCTTCTTGTTATCGTCCTCCAGTTTAGGTTCAGAACCATCCATGTAGCCCCAGAGTTCTTTCCCTTCCAAGTAGATTTGAAACTGGAAGGCCCACAATGTATAATTTTTCCCATCAAAACGAACTAGGGCAATTACAGATTTCTCCATTAGTAGCAGAAACAACAGCAAAGAAAAACAGCAGAAAAAAGTGCCTTGAATTTGCACAGACTAGCGCACAGAACAGTGCACAAAAAACGTCCCTGTCGGCAGAGTGATTAACAGTATGTGGGCCCCACCTGGTGATCTCTAGACAGATCAGAGATTGGGGATGAATGAAGAGTAGTTTTATGCAACTACTGGAAGTAGCCTCGATCAAAACTACTTTAGATCCAAAATTTTGGACGGTAGAGATGGAATCAGATTGCTGAAATTGAATTTCCACAGAAATCGATGGTAGAGATGGAATCAGATTGCTGAAATTGAATTTCCACAGAAATTGATAGTAGGCCTACCTCTGATGAGAAACAATTGCTGAAAAAATCACCATAAAGATTGATAAATCCAGTCGACCAGCATGGGATGAATCCGCAGTGGGGCTGTTGAAGATCTCAGGTGGGCCACGCCTGATCAGAGATGATCAGGGATGATCGGATGATGCACTGAAGGCTTCCAGAACTTGGAAGATGTCAAGGAGGATGTACAGATCCTTGTGTTGAAGAGATTGACCCACTAGGACGTGTAGATCACCATTCTCTGATACCATGTCATCTTGAGAAGATGAAACCTAAAATAGAGAGAGAGAGAGAATTGTGATGAATGGTGTGTCCCCTTAGGGTAGACTCCATGTCACATATATATATTGTATATATATATTATATATATATATATATAAGGGTTAATTACCCTGTTTACGGAGTCCTTGTACAATTCAAATACTAAATTATAGCTACCTAATATAGAAAGTTTACCTAAGTTAGGACTTGACTAATTGTTACTTAACTAAAATACGAAAGCTAACTTAAAATACAATCATTGGGCCCAGATGTGCTTGATTGACAGCCACAAGATATTATATGACTTTCCCATTATTGTTTTTTATTTTTATTTTTTTGGTGTGTGGATTTATTTTTGTTGGGGCGGGGGGCACAAGATATTATACAGCCCTCCGATTATCGTGGCAGGAACAAGAACAAAACTGGTAGTCCTTAAAAAAAAAAAAAAAGGAACAAAACTGGTAGTCTGATACCCAAGATTCCTTACAGGAATTTTTTTATGGCCAGCAGATCAAGTATTACACCAAGTGATAATGATCGCTTCTAGCAAGACTAATTTGCAGTTGGTATAAATAAAGGCAAAAATCTCCACTTAGCAGCGTCCCAGCCATGCTAGATTGTTAACAGCTTAGCGCTGCAGACTCATCAAGATTCTAGATTCAAAGGTTTTTGACAAGACTAACAATAGACAAATTAATAACCATTAAGGGAACTGCTCCAAATACAAGCAATTACATCAAATTACATGCTTCAATCGAGTGGCCTTACAAGTATCAAATTACAAGAACTTATCACCAAACTTCTAAGAAAACTAGTGACTCCATTTGCACTTCAAAATTAATTGGGAACATTAGGTTACATGTGCAAACTCAAAATACGTCAAATCTGCCAATTCACATGTTTTAGGGAAAGGATTAGGGGCCAAATACAGAATTTACAGACAGAGACAGTTTTTATTGGTGACCTTGCATAACTTATGACTTATGTATACGATGTCCAATTTTGTTGATCTATATATGAATCTCGTACTAGTCGATGAGACAAAGCCATTGAATCATAGAGCGTCAAAATCCTACATCGTTTGCCATTGAAAAGCGGGCTGAACACTTGCTGCCTTTTTCCGGAAATTACAGTTTTGGCCCTTTTAAATACCCATGTATACCAATTATCCCTAAAATACATATGGAATCATAATCTCACCAAAAATTAGGGTTTACTAATTTGATATGTTCACATGTGATATCTCAGTGGGGCCATTTTATTGAAAATCCAACCCATTCTCAAGTTAGCATATGAAATAAACTTGCCCTAGTCATATTACTGCTAATTTAAGTCATATTACTACTAATTTAAGATAAATTAAGTATCGTCATAATAATTATATGAGGAAATTACCCACCAGACCCTCATAGGGCCCTATACGTCGCTGGAGGTGCCACGTTTATAATGGACACGGATAAGGGCCATACGGTGCGTTTTCGTATTTTTTTTTTGTCGTTTAGTGGTATTGTCGATATCGACCGACAACTCTAATATCTTTCTTCTTCGCTAGGGTTTCTTCTCCAGTTTTCCCTCTCTCTCCTCCGCTAGGGTTAGGGTTTCTGCAATTTTTCCTCTCTCTAATCTCTCTCCTCTATAGGGTTTAGGGTTTCTGCAGTCTCTTCTCCATCGCTAGGGCTAGGGTTTCCGTAATCTCTTCTTCATTTCTGATCTGATATAATGGAATCCATGGATGATCCTTCGTCGAAGAAGCTCAAGGTGGACGATAACGGGGCCGCTTTCGCACCATCTATACAACTGACCCAGAAGACGCCCGCAAAATCATCGAGCCCTTGTTGACCGAGCAGCTCCTCGACATCCTCCAGTCCGCCACCCTCCGCCACCCCGACGTCCAGAACGCCGTCCGCGACCCCGCCCTGCGCAAGCTTTTCATTCGCGGCCTCAGCTGGGAGACCACCACCGACGTCTTCCGCTCTCACTTCTCCTCTCTCAGAGGAAGCTCTTCGTCGGGAAGTCGAGAGGTTCTGCGCTGTTTATTTACAGGACGGTGGAGGCAGCGAGGGCGGCTCTGGTCGAGCCAATCAAGAATGTGGACGGGCATCAGCTGGTCTGCAAGATAGCAATTGATGGGAAGAAAGGGAAGCTGGGTGGAGGAATTCAGGAGCTGTCGGGTGCCCCGGCCAATCAAGAATATGGTGCGCCGGGCGGGCTCTCTTCATATGGGGGATTGGGTGGTTTCTCTGGCGGTAACCAGGTGTTGGGGCTTAGCCATTACAATCTGAACACACCTTTGTAATCTTCGATTGGTGGGCAGGGGCTGTCCTCTGTTGGGAACCAGGTCCTGGTTTGGGTGGTGGTTCCTATGGTTCTTTGCAGTATGGTGCGCCTGGTCCTACTGGGTACAGTGGGAGATCCTTCTGGAGGGATGCACTAGGGTGGAATGGAATTGTTACTTTGTTAGCCGTTGTTGGTTGAATTGAATGATGATATTTGGGATTGCAGGGTTGAGGGTTGGGCTGGAAATTACTTATAGAAGTGAGAGAATGTTTCTATTGCACTTGTGGACATTTATGCAAAATGCGGCTTGATTGGGATTGTTGGTGTTAGTATTATGGGTGCTTTACATGCATGTGCTGATTTTGGTGATCTTGAATAGGGGAGACAAATACATGAGCTATTGCTGCGAATCGGACTTGGTTCTGATGTTTTTGTTATGAATTCTTTGATTGCCATGTATTCCAATGAGACAAAATGGGCGTTCGAATGATGCGTTGAGTCTCTTTTGCAAGATGCAACGATTAAATGTGAAACCAGGCTCTTTTACCTTGGTGAGTGTTATTCCTGCACTTGCAGACATATCGGTTTTGGGCCAAGGGAAATGGATCCATGGATATGCTATTAGAGCATGCATTGACAACAATATTTTTGTGATGACTGCACTTGTAGACATGTATGCAAAGTGTGGAGGTGTTCATATTGCACGGAAACTTTTTGACATGATGGATGAGAAGCATGTGACTACGTGGAACACAATGATAGATGGGTATGGAACTCATGGGTTTGGGGAAGAGGCAGTCAAGCTGTTTGAGGAGATGAGAAGAAGCCCTATCAAACCAAATGATGTAACTTTCTTATGTGTTCTTTCAGCCTGTAACCATCTAGATAGCGGACATGATGTAAACCTTTTGGATGTTGAATTGGGTACATATTGTGTACATTTTTTTTGGTTTAATGGATTTTTATTTTTGGAACATAATGGATTCCTTTGTAGAGTTACTTCTGGTGTTATGGTGCAGGTTAATTTACAGGTTTTGTATCCCCGAACGGAGCACTGATCTCTGCCATCATCCTTTTTTTTCCATTTGTTTTAAAGTGGTCGATATCGACAATAAAAGTGGTCGATACCGACAATGACTGTATTTTTTGTATTTCAGTTATGTTGTCGATATCGACAATAAAAGTGGTCGATATCGACAATGGCTGTATTTTTTGTGTTTCAGTTATGTTGTCGATATCGACAATAAAAGTGGTCGATACTGACAATGACTGTATTTTTTGTGTTTCAGTTATGTTGTCGATATCGACAATAAAAGTGGTTGATATCGACCATTTTGCGGTGAACCCAAATAAAAATTGGGTTTTTCAGGATGGAGAAGAGGAAGAGGGGGGGGGGGGGGGGGGGGGGGTGGTGTTGCCATTTTCACTGCTAGTTTTCCATGTGAATGTAACTTTTTACTTTTATGGGGGGGTAAGGTTTCTTATGTGGAAAATGAGTTGAAAAGGAGAAAGCGTGAATGTAACTTTTACTTTTATGGGGGTAAGGTTTCTTATGTGGAAAATGAGTTGAAAAGGAGAAAGTTCGGGCTTGGAGGGCTAGATGTCTATGAAAATGAGAAAAACCTGGGGTCTTTAGGTGATTCCCAAAACGGGGTTTCATCTGAAAACATGGAAGAAGGGTAGAAGAAGAAGAAATGAGTATGATAGAATTAAAATCAAAGGAGAAAACCCAGAGTGGGGAAAGTGAAGAAAATGTAACATATGGTAACATGTTAAAAATCCCATAAGAAGGTAGTGTTAGAAAGGAAGATAATCGACTGCAATACGAGCCTTTCTACCAAGCATCTGCGGTGCAGGTAACAACACTGCTTCCTGGTTTGTAATTCACAATGGGTCGGACTTACATTCCAAGGAAATCAAAATCCCCAATAACACATACAAGGTTGTTCTAGAGATTTATGTGGTCGGATTCACAATGGGTCGGATTTACACCACCCTCCCCCTCTCCTCCCTCCTCCCACCTCCTCCTCCTCCCCTCTTCCTCATGAAAAACCCAATTTCGTTTTGGTACTTGCAGAATGGTCGATATCGACCATTCGCTAAATGACAAAAAAAAAAGGGACCTGAGGACCCCTCTCGTATCCAACGTGAAACGGGGTCCTCGTACCACGTATAGGGCTTTACCGGGCTCTACCAGGTAAATTCCTCTAATTATATTATATGGTCCCTACCCATATTTGAGCCTTAAATTAAGATATATTAAATTTCCCATTAATAATTACATGGGTCCTAGCCTTATTTGAGCCATAAATTGAAATCAATTAAATGTCCCACTAATATTTACATGGGTCTTAGCCATATTTGAGCCATGGATTGAGATAAATTAGATGTCCTACTAATAATTACTTGGGCCCTTCCCAGCTGGGTGTTGGCTTAGTGGCTAGGACATTGGGTTTGCTCGTCGAAGGTCCTGACATCGATTCCCCCAAGTGTTAACCGTCCCCCGTATGTGGGTGCGGGCGTGGGGGGCCCAGGGATCAGTCCTGTCATAGGTGGGGATACCCTGAGATATAAAAAAAAAAAAATTACATGGGGCCTAGCCAAATCTCCTCCTAATATACCCTAGCTAAGTTTCACTTTATTAGAAAATAGGGCCATAACCAGATTTCATACTAATATTTGTCTTAGATAATGAAAATCCGCATTGTTTCACCGAAATTCCGAATCAACCGAAATATCTCAGTTTGGTGGCCAAACCGAAACACGGTTCGAAATAAATTTCTCAACTTTGGACTTCATGTTCCTTTCTAGGGTTTCATGCCCTTTTCGCATCTGTAGCTCAATAGGGAATTCATGCATTCCATTTTTGGGCTTAGGTTAGGGTTTTCCAGAATTGAATCATATCAGAATCAATAGGGAATTCATGCATGATCAATTAATCGGGCTTGTTTACTTGCATGATATGTTTGATTCGTCGATTTCCTTGCATTTGATCGAAGCCCTAAGTTGAATCTCCTTATCCTCCTTGTTTTCCCCATATTTTTCAATAAATTAGGGTTTCTAATTGTGCAGAGAGAGAGAGAGAGAGAGAGAGAGAGAGAGAGAGAGAGAGAGAGAGAGAGAGAGAGAGAGAGAGAGAGAGATGTCATGTAGGGAGTGTGAGAGGGATACAGAGATGGGCGAGTGGAAGAAAGAGAGGGTGAGATGTGCGAGTGGGAAAGAGAGGGAGAGGGGCACACAAGCCCTTTTATTCATATGTGGTTCCCTCTTTGTTTCTGGTTAGGAGTTTCTGTTTGAGTTGAGGCCTATCTCTTATATTCCATCCTAATTTGGACTCTATATGCTTATTCTAAATAGTTAATGTCTATTTACTCATACCATAATTAAGAGTTCTAGTTCTTCATCATGCCATTAGCCGCAACTTAGTTGCATCTATCACCGTGGATGGCTATTGCCAATTTGCCATTGAGATATCAATCAAGACCAACTGACCTATTATTATTGGCCGCCCAACATAGATGGGCTCCTAGTGGGTTTCATCATAGTTCATTTAATTATTTTAATTAATCCTAATTAATTCTTGAATGGGCTGCATTTTATTAATTGTTTAATTAGTTTGGAATTCATTAATCATGCCCAAATCAAATCCTAATTGTGCCATTATTTCGAACTGACTGAATCCCACGTATGGGACTAAATTTGTTATTTTATTTACTAAATTAATTTAAATATTAAGTACATCTAATATTTGGGGTCTGGTCCTTACAGTTGATAATTATAGATTCTAACAGATTGCCTTTAGTTGTTTTTTGCAAACTTGTTTCAAGGTTTCCCATGAAGTTTGTAGTAACATCGACTATGTTCATTAACTATGAATTTTGACTTGGGAACCAAGTCTTTCAATGAAATTAATGCTAACCTTAACAATGCTCACATTTTTCTGTAGACCAAATCTTGTACAACTGGAAGGAAGTGGCTATGTTGTAGCTCTGTTTAGGGGTTCCTGTATTCCCTTTGGTCCCTGTTTTCAGGAGATCCGATGCTGTTGTTCTCTTTTCAGTACAAGTCTCTTGTACTTTATGCTTTAATGAAATTAACCATTAAAAAAAAATGCTCACATTTTTCTATGAAGCATAATTTTCATCTACAAAGATTCATAGATTGGTTGTAGTGGTGTGGATTTGTTACAATTTATTTTGATAACGCTGCTAAACAACCTTAGATTAGTTTTGATGTACGGTTTTGGCCTACAGATGGTATATATTTGGTCTTTAAAATTGGAGTTGAGCTAATGAAAAGCCAACTAGTTAGAGATCTCATGAATTACATCATGAGTTGGAAGATACTGCGAAATGGGTAATCATTCCTACGACCTTTGAACTTAGACTTCTTTAAGATGTAGAATGTATCCTATTTTCCTCACCATATCATTATCAAAACCTTATCCTGTTAATACGGGTTGAAACAGAGTTCTACTTTAACTCAGCTCTTAAAAATCCAACCAAGATAGTACGAACTAGAGAATCTACACTTTGTTTGTGCTTATTTGAGGGGCTTATAAGTAGGATCCTGTAACTTTTATCAAATTATTGTTTCTCGTGACTTCTTTTGTGAAATCATAAACCTGAATCCCTTTGTTGTTGATTTTATAAATGTCATGATCCTTCTATCCTCATCCTGTACTTGAATTGCAAAGTTGCAGTCTTAGTTCGAAAGGATGACCATGCTCTCTATCTTCTCTTTCCCCAAGGCACATATCTGTGATCTCCGGCAAAGATCTTAAATTGCTACCTCGGACATGATCTTCCATGTAGGGTTTAGCATGTCATATTTCTCGATGTTTCCAAGCCTTAAAAGGTTTTCATATTGCGTGACCTTTTGACATTTTGCTTTGGTGACATCTTACTTATCAAGCTCTTGATATCCTATGGTCATGATCTAAAATTTGCTTTAAAGTCTTATTTTGCTCTTCATCCTTAAAGTTTCGCGTTCATTCACTTTTTACTTCTATTCTTTTTCATTTTAGGTTCTCAAGGACAATTGACTTGAAAGTTGTCTACTTCAACCTACAAATATGCCAGCTACGTCTCCTTCTGAAGAAGCAAATGAAGGACATGACCCTGAATTCAAGTGGGGTAAAAAGAGAGGTGTTGGCGGCCCAAAGAAGGATATCCGGTTTTATGAATCTTTTACTTATGATGGGATTGACTATACCCTTTATGATTGTGTATATTTGTACAAGGAAGGTGAGCCGGAGCCTTACATTGGGAAGCTTGTTAAAATATGGGAGCAGTCAAATCACAAGAGGAAAATAAAAGTCCATTGGTTTTTTCGCCCTATCGAAATTTTGAATTGGTTGGGAGGTGACATTGCGCTCGAGAAGGAGATATTTTTGGCATCTGGTGAAGGTGTGGGTCTAGCCAACATTAACCCTCTGGTAATGAATCTTTGGTTCAATTCTTCAATGTTTTGATCCTTTTCTCTCTCTTTGCTCATGGTTAGATATTCTTTTTGATCCTTCTGAGCAATATCTTCGTTTAATAATGGAATATTACATTTTAGACTCATTTGGTGATCAATCTTTTATCATGTATTTTCTAATAATCCTCCTATTTTTGTTTATTTTATTAATATTTGTTGGGTCGTTTTGTTTTTTTGAAGCACCTTCCCTTGTTTTTCCAATGTAGCTTGTCTTGTGAATTCCATCACTATTATGGACACTAAATTTATCGCTAGTTGGCGTGAAATCATAGATTGCTGGGTGCAATGATCATCAAGGATCAAAATATTGGTTGCGTTGGGCATAGCGACAAATGACCAAAACGCTACGTGGCGGTTGCGGCAATATGTAGTGGTTGAGGTGTCCGCGCCCCCAAGATTAGGTTGGATCCTAACTCGATCCCAATGGTGTGAGAATCGAGGCCAATTAAAATTTTCCTTCTAATCACACTTATGGCCCCAATTCTGGGTGGATCGAAGTCCACAGTGAGGTTATGAATGATGATCAGCCACCATAATCTATTTGCGTAAGCATCAGCACATACAATCTGCGCAGATGGTAAAACATACACCATAAAAACAACAGAGCGGAAGTAGTACAAAAGTGCATAAGTTCAAATAAGTATTAAGGTTAAGTTATGGCCCACAACTACCGGGCCTCCAAAATAGAAAGGGCATTGGCCCAATGTAATAGTCCAAAGGTCTAAGGGTGTGTATAGCTCTTCGGCGCCAACCTCGATGACTCAAACTACGTTGTCGGCGTTCCACTCAGTATATCCACCATCTGGCGGAATCTCTTGCTCCGCCTCACACTCTTGCTCGACGGGGGTGTCGATACCTAAGCCCCAAATGTAGCATCATCAGAGAAACTGACAAGTAAATAAATGAGTAACGAGTATAACATGTGCCAACAAGGAATTAATTAATACATAAAGGAGAACATAAATAATAGATGAACAAAATCATGACTACACATCGTAGCAACCAGGCGCTCCACATGGGCTAGCGGAATGAATGTAACCCATGCAAATCCGTTCAAAAATGATGCAACCCAGGCGAACCCGGTCAAAATGATGCAACCTAGGCGAACACGGTAACCTAGACAAGTTGGGACGGTGGCGTACGTCTACCTCTCGATTTGCATATTGTAAGTAAAAATGCATGTGTAGCCCTACTCACGGGGAGGCGTCCTAACCATGGGGGCTAAATCGGTCTAGTGGTGCCTGTCTCAAGGATCCAGAGCTACACACCATGGTTTAAAAAGATCGGCTGAGTTCGAGTCGACTTGGACTCAACTCGGTATAGTCGACTCAGACTCGACACATACCGAGTCGAGTCCTATGGGACTTGGACTCGGACTCGAAATCATGGGACTCGGCCGACTCAGCCATGCGATTTGGCCGACTCGAACATGCGACTCGGCCATGCGAGCATAGGACTCGGCCCTCTGAACATTTTATTTGAAATTGGCACTCGGCTCGACTTGGCCGAGTCCCATGCGACTCGGCCGAGTCGACTCGGACTCGGCCATGGCCGACTTGGGTCCCTCGTCCGATTTTTTAAGCCTTGACACACACACAAATATGCACACACATCCCCCAAACAATGCGTCCTGTTAGCCTCACATTGGGTGTCCCCCACCACATCGTCAAATAGAGCCACAAAGAGGGAACACCCTAAGGGCATATCAACAAATCAATAATAAGTTGGCGAATGAAATAAGGATATGCTCGAGTCATGTCTTATACGGAAGGTCCTAAGCTAACCTCGCCTATCTGGATTATATAGTTGCAGGGGTCAAGGGGAGTATGCACTAACCATCCGAGGGCTAGGGTTGTCCATCACACATAGGGCCCATATCGCCTAACACGGTGGTTGCATGGTTCGGGATGCCTTTTGTAAGCATTTGGTACTTCTGAAGATATTAACACCCTGGGGGGCCGACACCTCCCACATAGCCCAATATGGGTCCCATGTGTGTTACCGCACAATCCACAAGGAGATGCTAAGCTCACTCACCCCCTTGCTAGAGGTCCAATTCATATTCATTAGTTAAGTGGGTCAAGGGTTATAGTTCCAGGGTAATGGGCCCAATTTCCAAAAATTCAGAATTCTGGAAGGTATGTCCATAGTTGACCTTGAGCTTTTCACGGTCGTCCGTGGAGTCCTACGGTGAGCTTCACGGTCAACCGTGAGTCTAAGAAGCACAGACACGGGACACGGACATGGATACGCTGACACGACATTTCTCAAAAAAGTAGGACACGGACACGTCGGGGACACATTAATATTTAATAATAATAATAATAATAAATCTAATCATATACTAAAAGATAATATCATTTTAACTTTGTAATCAATTTAGCAATCAAATAAATAAAAATCCAAGTACCAGTGTACCACTGTAATATTTCCCCCTCCTTCATTAAGTTTCTCAAACTTGGTTACATATTTCCACAGAGGCTTATTTATATCTTCTTCATCGGAGGGGTGTGAGCTAGAGCCAGGAATGGAACTCATTCCTAAATTCCAAAGGTGAAGAAGCAGCTGATAAATAATAAAAGAATTATTTGATATAAACAACAACAGAAAAAAATAAATAACATCAGCATTAAGGACATTTGCAGATTTGCATATTCGTAGTGAAACAAAAAAAACAGCATCAAGGAGGTTTGCAACAACAACACAACAAAGAAGAAAACAGCAAAAACAGAACATCTAATGATCAGAAAAACAACAGCAGATTACAAAAAAATAGTACAGAAACAACAAACATATTTGATGAGTCAAAAAAAAAAAAAAACCTAGTTGTAGATTATAAAAAATAGTACAGAAACAACAAACAGCAAAAACATATTTGATGAGCCAAAAAAAAAAAAACAACAAAATGTTTTTCGCTACAAAAACTGAAAAAGAAAAAAGAAGCAGCAGCAGAGAAAGGAAAAAAGAGCAGCAACAAAAAAAAAAAAGAAAAAAAAACAGCATACCTGATGAGCAGAAGCAGTACCACGAGCGAAAAAAAGGAAGAAGAAGCAGTACCACAGCAGATCTTCTTCTTTTCTTTTCTTTTCTTCTTCTTCCTTATTCTTCTTATTCTTCTTCTTCTTTCGTTAGGGCTACGGACGAATGGGGTTTTTTCTCTTTCGTTTAGGGCTGGACGGACGAATGGGGTTTTTTTTTCTCTTTCGTTTAGGGCTGGAGCTGGATGGACAAATTAAAAGAGCCCCCTTTTCTTCCTAAGTTGTAACTTTTTACAAACAACCCCTCCCCCCCGGCCCCCTCTTTATTTTTACTCTAATTTTATTTTTTTTTCCAATTAAAAGAGGCCAGTGCGTCCCTAACGTGTCCCAGCCTGTCCAACTTGTGTTCAAGCGTGTCAGTGCCGGACACGGACACGACGGCACCGGAGAGGTGTCCGTGCTTCCCCGCCGTGAGCTCACCAAAAGGGCAGTCTGTCAGGTGACTGTCCTACGATCTATAATAATCCTGAGACATTAAGGCTTCACGATTGAGTAATTTTGAGACCATAAGGCTTCATGGTCGATCGTGACTCCAACGCGGTCGACTGTGGAGCTTCAGAAACGACCCTGTTAAGGGTCGGCCTGGGGTGTTTGAGGGCCATGCATCCTCGATTCCCGGGGGGGTTTCCACCACTTCCTAAGAGCAGTCAAGGGTCCCTATTCCACCCATTTTAACACCATTTCAAAGCCCATCACATGCTCCGCCATCAATGCATCACCAACCCCATTCACACAATCCAACACCATAAATGAGCTCGTCAAGAGGCATCCATCATAGACATAGTATTAAATTCAAACCAATAAACATGTATAACAATTTATTCCTATTTATTCACTTGTGTTAGCTTAGTTTTGCAAAAACCATGGTTGTCAAGTTCGTTTCAGACGCCGTTTCGGTTTGGTTCCAAAATGAAACATTTCGGTTGATTCCGACATTTCGCTTTCCAATTTAGAAATTCGTTTCTAAAAATATAAGAAAATTACATATATATTAAAAATATATAGAAAATTTAGTCTGCCAGCAACAACCATCAATTTTCAACAACATTGTTGTAAAGGAAGAACGGACTGAACCATAGCAATATTGTAACAGTGCTAATTCAACTTTATTACATTTCTCAAATTAAGTGGGCCATCTGAGATTGATAAATTATAATATGGTTTCACGAAATTTGTATTCTAGTTTCAAATCAAGAGTAGCATTCGGGTGGGCCATGAAATTCTGTAACAATGCTAAATGGCAACTGACCTTCAAAATTTTCAGTGGGCCCAATTACGTTAAATAAAAACCAAATGGGTAAATCATCCATTCCACCAGAAACATCATACAGGAAGAACAATTAAAAATTAAAATGGCCTAATATTCACTAGTTATTCCCTAATACAACAACATACTTGGCAAAGAAAAAATATGGTCAGGATCATGCTAGCATTAATTTTAATATAAGAAGATAAGAAAAGGCTCTAAAAAGACATGGCACATCATTATCATGGAGGTCATGAGAAGGGAATGATAGAAATGATTTCACTCTATGGTAGCAATTGGCAAGCCATATTGAAATGATTTAAGTGACCAAATTAAGTGGGCCACTTGAGATTGATAATTTATAAAAAGATTTCATAAGACATTTTTTTTTTCTAATTTTGAATAAAGAGTAATATTGTGGAAACCCAATTTTCTGGTAAAAAGATAGATCATATCATCTTGCCTAAAGAATTGTGACAGTTAAACTGAACTCCACCCAAGAATTCAAACCAGAATAGGAACATTTTGGGAACCTGCCTAGTTTTAGGGATATTGGTCAACTTAGGCTGTGGTGTCCTATGTGGCCCACTTGATGCAAGATCGGGTCCCCATATAGTTGTGGACCCTTGGGCGACCCTAGGGATGGTGTTCCCTTGAGGTTTGGACCGTTGGGTCCCACCAGCCTTTTGGTCCAAAGAGGCCAGGCAGAATTACCTATGAATGGGTCTATGAATGTTTTTTTTTTCCTTCTTTCTGGCGAATGGTATCTGAACATTCGGCCATTCTGAACGTTAGGCCTCCCTAGGGTCTATGAATGGTTTTTTTTTTTCCTCTAACGAATGACATCTTGAATGAGATTAGTTTCTGACGAATGGCATCTTGATTCAATTAAATCAATGGCTAATATAAGTGGGCCACACATGACCTCTTTGTATCACAACAACCCTCTTCGCATATATTCTATCACAAGACCGAAGACAAAGCAGAAACGGGAAAAAAGCAGAAAGTGAAGAAAAAATTGGAAGAGGATGATGAACAGCTGAGCAAGGGATGAGCCGCATGATCGTACCTGAGATCCGGAATTTAGCCTTCCTTCTGCAGCAAAGAAGAGCTTCGGCCGGGGTTTTGATAATTGATACACACCGTAAAGGGTTTCGACGAGTGCAGAGAGAGGCAGAGGCCCAAAACCTTGTTCGTCCAGTGATGAACTCCAAAGTAGGGAAATGAGATGCAAGGATGAAAATAGCGCCCGCCGCCAAACCGCTACGAAGCGGGCGATACGTAGCGTAGCGGGGATACGTAGCGGCGTAGCGGTGCGATTTGAAAAAATCGCCAAAAAAATCTGAAAAATTTCCAGAAAATCCAGAAAATTGTAAAATGAAAGAATATGTGATTCTTTTGCAAAACTAAGTAAGAAAAGGGGGCGTAGCGGTGCCTTCATTGCATGAAACCTGTATCGCTATTTGGTTATAAAATAATAGCATTGATCAATTTTTTTATATGTATTTATATTGGTTGGCTATTCTAAGTTAAAAACTAATAAAATGTTTGTAAAAAGACATGTAATTAAAATATCATCAGTATCATGCTTTAAAAAATATAACATTTCATAGTTGTATCGTGAAATGCACACACACACATATGGAGATGGAGATAATTTTTCTATTAAAGTTAAATTTGATTAGAGCCCTATTTTCTATTAGTGTAAAATTTGGTTGTGGCACTATTTCCTATTATAAAGAGCTTTGGTAAGGCTCTATTTACTAATAGAGTGAGATTTGGTTGGAACCCATCTTCAATTAGTTCGAAATTTGGCTGTGCTTTTTTATTTTTGAAGTTGGCTATCGCCCTATTTCCAATTAGAGTGAATTTTGACGAAGGCATTAATTTCAATTAAGTAATATTTGGCTAAGGTATGACTTTTTTATTTTAAATTTGGGCCTCATAATGGAGCCCACCCGTGAAAAAAAAAAAGACAACAAGTTCTTTGGCTTTTCTTCCTTTGGATGAGACCATTTAATTTTTTGAATGGTTTTTTTTAATGATTTTTTTAAGTAGTTTTATAAATTTTTTTGGATGATTTTTTTAATCAGTTTTTTAATGATTTTTAATGGTTATTTTTTTAATGGTTTTTGAGTATTTTTTTAATGGGCTTATTTAACCAATTGTGTATATATTTAATTTAGGTGGGTCGTGAATCTCAATTTAGCCTTGGGACATTTGATTAATGGTCCTTTTTTTTTTTTAATCTAGGTGGGCCCCACTATTGGGGCCATGAATCTCACATTAAGCCCTAAGGGAGGGGCCCTTCTGAAGAAGGGCACGTGCTGGCCCTTTTCGCCATGCGTACAGAGCATGATAAAAAAGGGCATGTGCTGGCCCTTTTCTCCAGAAGCATCGAGGAAAAAAAAAAAGAGGAGAAAGGAGGGAAAGGTAAAGAGGGAAAAGGAGAAAGGAGGGGAAGGAAAAGAGGGAGGGAAGGAGAGAAGGTGAAGAAGAACGATGGAGATGGAGGAGGAAGAAAAAAAAGAAGAACAACGCTGCGCCGCTGCCGACACTGCTGCGCTTGCTCCGCTGCTGTGCTGCTCCGCTTGGGACGCTGCTGTGCTGCTGCGCTGCTGCTGCCGCGGGCGGCGGCGACGGTGATGCTGCCTCCACCATCAGGTATGTCTCACTCCTCTGCAACTCATTTTTTCATTTTTTCTTTTTTCCTTTCTTCCTCTGTATCTTTTTTTTTTCTTTTTTTCTATTGTTTATTCAATGGTGATACAGTGGGGTAAACGAGAAGAGAATGGGGGTGTTTTTTAACCCATACCGCAATGTAGCGGCCGCTATGAGCCGCTACGGCACTGTATCGGTCGTAGCGGCCGATACGGACCGATACGGGTGCGATACCCGATATTTCCAGTGTAGCGTGGCGGCCACTGCCGCCACGGCCGATATATGCTACGCTACGTAGCGGCCGATATTTTCATCCATGAGGAGATGAGGTAGTTGAAGAGTTTTTGGTTGATGATGGCATTTTGGGCTTGGATTTATAGACGTTGGGATAATTAATAGCTGCAACCGCTGCATGCATCTGAGCAACCAGAAACGAGGGGTCTCTGGAAATCTCAAGCCTCTATGAAGAAGGTATTCCAACCGTTGCCTTATAAAAAATAAATTCTCTTAAAATCCCTTTCGCTATTTCCAATTTTTTTTTTTTAACGATCAACCTTGGATTCGGGCGAATCTTAGGTATCGGGTGTTGTTCGTCTGAAATTGGGGGATTTGTTCCGAATTGTTTGGTTTCACCCGAATTCAAACGAATAAACGTCTGAATACACCTGGGGTAGTCCTATTCAGTTTGTTATGCTGACTGTACCGAGATAAATAAGGGATTTCGCCCGAAACGAACCGAACTTGACAATTATGGCAAAAACCCCTTTCTTGGCGCCTAGGATTTCCTCAGTCCTTGCCCTTCACACTTCCCCACCTCAAACCAAGTTGAAGACCACCCTCCTACATGCCAAAAGAGAAGAAAGAGCTCACCAAATCATGAATGCATGATCCTAGTATTGAAGAAGCTAAGCTAAATGAGATTAGGGGAGAGAGTGCTTTACCTAAAGGTGAAAATGAGGCTGGAGGATGATGAAGGAGATGGTGGGGAATGGCTTTGGAGCTTGGGGAGCCTTGGAATCCTTTGGAGTGCCTTAGCTTGATGATGATGAGGAGGAGGAGTAGGGAGAGTGTAGAGAAGAAAATAGATGAAATGAGGTGAAGGGAAAAAGGGGTTTTAGGGTTGCAGAGGAAGTTTTTGGGTAATTGCAAATGAGGCCTCTCTCTTATTAAGTGGGTTTGGGGAATTTACAAGGGCTTGGGCTATTAAGCAAATGGGCTCATGGATGGGCTATGGGCCATCGAATCATGATGGCCCTACATATGAAATGTCATGCATCAATGAAACTCCCCAATGCACCCATTTGCATAGTTTCAAAATCGGAATCGTATCGCAAATCGTTCATACCCATGAATCGAATCGTAGGATTTTTTATTTTTCTAATAAAAATAAAAATAATTAAAAATTAAAAAGAAATTATTCATAACCATCCATTTTTCCATTTATAACCGTATAAATATAATAACAAGTAAGTCCATCATACAATCATATCAAGAACATTGAGACAGATATATATATATATATATGAGCCGATCCCAGGGAGTCCTTGTTATCCCCCCAACCCCCATCCCCATGTGGGTCCCCAGGTGGGCCCCACCACACACTTGAGCTTACCTTATCCTAAGCTTGGGCTTAGGAGAGCTGACACATGGGGATGGGGATGGGGGGATTTCAAGGACTCCTTGGGATCTTCCTCTCTGCAAAAAATTAGCCTCAACAGTAATTTCTATCATCTCCATATGGGCCCAAAAGTTTAATGGTCAACAGTCTATTTGGATCGATACATAGTCAATCCAACGGTCCAGTAAATTCGGATCTAACCGAAAGTTGGTAGACATGTGCAATTTAGGAGGGTCATCTGTTTGGTCCGTTTGGATGGACCAAAGGTGGGACCCACAAGCATGAGCTTACGAAATTTTATTCTAAGCTTGAGCTTAGGAGAGCCTTGCTCATATATATATATATATTGGAAATATTCATGTGCATCTATCCCTCTACCACATTATGGTGAGGGACTACATAGTGGGGCCACTTTATGATTCATCCAAATCATCCACACACATGGAAGAGTTTTCATTAATCCGATTGGATTGAGGGTCAAAATTTTCCTTTAATATAAAGTTGTTAAATTTGTGGGTCACGGATGAAGGGGTTAGAGACTTGGGATTGACCTCAAACTTGACATATGGTCTCATCTCATATGACTCTTTCCATCCTCCCCCAAGTCCCATGATCAATGGGGCCCTAGGTGGTCCCAATTGAGTTTGTCCCTCACCATATGGTGAGGGAAGGATGCACATGAATATTGCCCATATATATTTACGGAAAATTCTAAAAAACGCCCCACTTTAAAAATGCCCCTTTTTGCGCCCCTCGTTTTGGTCATAGGGCCCATAGTTGTGTCAATCAAGTCTTTTCACACACACTACCCCCAATGAATAGTAACAAGTCCAAGCTTTGACATTCATCCAACGTTTCCTCACCATTGGATTGAAATCATAATAAAATGATGCCTCTAAACCATGAATTTTAAGGGCCATGGATCAAAAGTTTAGTATGATCTTATGGGCTCAAGATTTTGCATGTAGGTAGGCCTCATATGGATCTTTCCATCCAATGGACTTCCATGATCATCATACATCCCAATGGGCCAAACTAGGAGGGGCGTTTTTTTTCTAAAAAATGCCCGGGCTCTGTGTAGCGCTCCTATATATATATGAAATAAATGATGTGTAAATAGTTAAATAAGTTTAAAGTATCAATATATATATTTTTATTATCTTTAAATCAAAATATAAATATAAAAATAAAAATAAAATCCAAACCATCAATCATACAGTGTAGGATCTCTCTTGAAGTTAAAGAAGCGTTCATGAAGAAAAAAACCAAAATAGATTAAAGAAAGAAGAAGATATAGACAAGCCCCATACGTACAGTCGAATGCTTTAGTTAAAAACATGCTCTTTATTCATCTTTAAAACCTTATTGAAGCCACAAAAATTTCTTAGGATGTTTCTTTAACTACTAAATAACATTTTAAAAATAAAAACACTAAAAGAACGAAAGAATAAAGAAAGAAAAAAGGTAAAAGATTATTAATATTAACTTATTGGCTGCAGCTATTCTCTCTTAAACCGAATTGCTTGAATCGTAAGATTCGATGAAACGAGTATCGAATCGTAGGATTCACACCTGAATCCTAATATTCATTTGTAAATGAGATTCATTACAGAGAAACGAATCGTTTTCCTTAAGATTCGGGATACGAATCATAGGATTCTTATAACTATGCCCATTTGCACTAATATCTGAAATTGCAAGCTAACCCACCTATTTTTCCTAAATTGCAAAACACCCCTTACCACTCTAATCCGGGCCTGGATCTCGAAACTCAACGGTGATGACCTCTCCACTAAAACTAATGTGCTAGGAGCTAAACTCGATTAACTAATCCTAATTACTGTAATTAGCTATAATCCCTTAATTAAGGCCGGAGCCTTACATGCGGCGTAGGGCGTAGCAGTGTGAATTTTTTAAGTGATAAAAAAAATTCGAATTTTTTGTAGCAACCTATCTTGTGTTTTTTAGTGGTTTGGGACCATATAAGGATAGAGATAACTTTAGGAAAGGCCATCATAAACTCCAATGCGGAGAAAGTAACGCAGTGCCTAAGTTGGGTCTTCAACTGCAATGAATGTTTCCTAAGTTGGGTCTTCATTCCTCCAGTGCCGGGGAATGAATGTTTGATCCTCGAGTCATCATCACCTTTTTAGGAATATAAGCTTTATTCTTTCCATTTTGCACAATAAGATAATGAATCTCTCTCTCTCTCTCTAAATGAGTTCTTTTATATTGTTTAAATGCTTTTGGCTTAGGATAGACTGGAATGCCAAAGCAAAATTCATGTAGCTATGCTCAACATAGTTGGGACATTGCTTTGATGATGAATTGCTTTTGGCTTTCATATTATAGATTGTTGAATATTGAAGTGCCTTACTTTTCTTGCTTAAACTTTATCTATTTCACATTTTGATAATATTACCTAAGAGTTCTCTTGAAGGTTGCTAATTCTTGAAGTGCCAATAAAAATTGGTTCTATACATGACTCAGGAAGTTCTTGTTGGCAAGTGCAATGTTATATGTACATCAAAGGATGAGAGAAATCCACAGCCTTCTGAAGAAGATATTAAAACAGCAGATTACATTTTCTTTCGGACATTTGATGTTGGAAACTGCACAATATCTGATTACATGGGAGATAAAGTTGGTGGAATTGAAGGTATATTTTATTCTTGAGGATATTGTTTGGTAAATGCTCTAGTATTATGATTTTTGAATCTTAGGATATTTTGTAGAGATGATCAGTACCGTACTGATGTTTTTTTACCGCTGATTTGATCTGTGCTGGTCCCACCTTTAATTTATCAAAACTGAGCATATCACATAGGCACCTCTATATTGTAAATGGCCCAAGTTTCTCTCTAATTTGGGTGTACACACTGTTGGACAGTTGGACTGGTCATGTGTAGAAGACAAGTATATATTTCACACATGATCAATCCAATGGTGCATATCATTCTGACTGGAATTAAATTTGGATCTGTCCACATACATAAGGAGGCGTATGGTTTGAGCAAATTAGATTAAGACAGATGGGCTCTTCACAGGTTAAATGAGGTGTTAGCTGCTGTCAACACTATACTAGCAGCAACCTAGATGAATCATCTCTCATTTATTGATGCCGAATTTCAAATTCTCACATCCATTTCTTGTCTCTGTTCTAGTTGAGCATATTTTTAATCGGAAAGATGTGATAAAATTAGTGACTACGACCAACCTCGAAACAAGCCGAAGTGATGAAAACAAGAATGTGGTTGCAAGTAATGGAATGTCATTGTCACCTTCCGCACTCGATTCAACGGTATCTCAGAATGTTATTGGAAGAGCTGAAAATCCTGGTCTTGAAACAGGTTTGGCTGCATGAGACTTGGACCTGGTTTATTATTTTTTAAGGTATTTTATTGTTCTTCTAAATGCACATAATGATTGTGAGAATTTTTTTCCTTTTTGTGTGCAGATGTTGAATCAAACTTAACTGTTGGCACGAGAATTAAACACAAGGAGCGTTTATCAAATGAGGAGACCACAAAAGCACCGGATATTGATGCCAATGAGATTAAACCAAGTAACTTTGCTATTAGTACTGTTGAAGATGAAGAGAAACTAGAAGCTTTGTTTATTTTAATTTTTTTTTTTTTGTTACGTTTGATATTGGATAGTGAACTAAAACCAATTAATGATTCAGACGTATCAGGATATGAGACTTCCAAACAAGAGGGGATCACCGATAATTCATCAGCACTTGACAAGGAGAAGAATGGAAAAAGCATGCAAAATCAACGGTTGGCCGAGAGGAAAATGCCAAGGCCTCTGAGCTTCTTATTGAATATAAATCTAAAGAACGACCCTCCGAAGAATCAAGTATACTGGATGTAAGGTCTCCCAAGAAGGCGAGGATTAGTGATAATTCATCAGCACTCGACAAGGAGAACAATGAAAAAAGCATGCGAAAGTCAACGGTTGGCCGAGAGGAAAATGCCAAGGCCTCTGAGCTTCTTGTTGAATATAAATCTAAAGTACGACCCCGCGAAGAATCAAGTATACTGGATGTCAGGTCTCCCAAGAAGGCGAGGATTAGTGATAATTCATCTAACCCGTTGAAGGAACCGGAATCTTCTATCTCTCATCCATCTGCACTTGACAAGGACAAGCCCAATAATAAGCTACAGAAGTTGAAAGTTGTTTCTGATCATCCATCTGCACTTGACAAGGACAAGCCCAACAATAAGCTACAGAAGTTGAAAGTCGTCTCCGATCATCCATCTGCACTTGACAAGGACTGTGATGGTCTAGTTGTGGAAGTTTCTCGAAGGCCAGATGCTGTAAGTTATCCATACTAGTTTTTGCTTCTAAAAGTTGGATGCATTCACACTTCTTATGTCTCGTATTATTTAATTTGCTTATTTTGATGTCATGGACTACATTATCTTATTGAAAATGAGGAAGGTAAGTATTCCCTCATTAATTTCAAGTGTCTACTGTCAAGTGACCACCTTATAGAATACAAGTATACAACCACTCATGTTTCTCTAATTTATTAGAAAATAGAAACTTGGATTAGCCAAGATCTATCACACCTCTACCACAAAAAGAAGAAAAAAGACTCTTAAGCGCTGAATAATCTAATCCTGATGATGCATGCGAGCAACAAGAATATGTGCTAAAAACAAGAGAGAGATAAATGGAAAAATAAAATAATTATACTAGAAGAAACAAGCATATATTTGATTCAGTACTATGGGCTTGCATCCATTGGCAACCTGGTAGCATCCAAACAGACTTCCTTCAGTCAGTTCTTTTTGCCTTGGAGCAGTAGCCTGGTAGGTTGGATGAGTAAAGCTTCACTATAACAAGGAGAGATTGCAAGTTGTAGGATTTATATTATCTGTATTTTCAATTACAACCAATTCATTGTCTACTGCAACACCACCATTGAAAGGACCTTCATATAATTTTTTTAAATAGTGAATGCCCTTGATTCACCATTGAGTTATCGTGATTTGTAGTTCCATAGTCGTACACAAAAAGATCTTCTCTTTCAACAAACTCCCTTTTTCTCAATTTAAACTATATATAAGAAAGAGGAATCTCATTATACATTTAGCAATTAATGACGAGAGTGGACGATTTAGTGAAGAACAAAAGAGAGAGGAAAAGCTCTAGATTTAAAGAGCTAATAACCATTTTCATGGACAACATGCTTGCAAAGACACAAGTTGATTCATTTTCTCAGGTCTTTAGTAGGTTCAACTGTATCTTTGATATCTTCATTCCATCATGAAGGAAAAGAGAAAATCTTGTTGTGCATTTGAGTTGTGAAGAGGAATGGGAGGAGCATAGAGCTTACAAAGCCTTGAGATGGATCTATGTGGATGGTAAGAGTGTTGCTAGTGAAAAAGCTGATTTTGGATGGCAAACAAGCCACATGCTAAAAATAGACATTAGAAAGGAAATCATCGGGTCCTCGGAAGTTTCAGAATTCTAGAAATGCTGAAGGAGATAGCTAACTTGTGCATGAAGGTTTAAAAAAAAAAAAAAATCTGAGGAAAGAGACACCAGCTATGTTAATATCCTTGAGGGTCTTCGGTAGGGGGGAAAAGAGATTGTAGGAAGTAGAGATGGACATGTGCTGGATGAATTACTGAATAGTGTAGGAAAATATTCCTACTGAAAAAATGTGTCGTAGGTCACATAAAAGGAGGGATGGTGCAAAAATAACCAGACTTGGGTATTTGTCATTAAGTACATTAGAATATTCTATCTTTCATTTCCCCCTCTTTTTATTTTTTCGAACTTAAAGCAATTAAGCTATTGAAGGGTGAAGGAGATGTTTGGTAGTCGGCTTTTGGCAGTATAGAGCCATGGAATCCTATGGTCAACAGGAAAAGAAGAAGATTGTTATTCAAATGTTACTATATTCCTCTTCATGCTTGTTCGGTGAGAACTGTTGAAGAATAGGTTGATTTTTAGACAAGGAGGTATGGATTTGCATGTCAATTTTGCCAAGAATTTGCTTGTATTACCAGATATTCCGGTGGTGATTGATGCAGGGAAACCTCTATTGCGGTCTATGAAAATTGAATCAGATGGTTGATGGTATGTTGTCAGGGTCATTGAAGATGTGTCCTTGGAGAATGAAATGCACAAGGACAAAGGTTAGAGGGGGAGTCTCAGTTGAATGTCACAACCTCCAAGTTTTGATTTAGGACAAGGAGTGGCAGCCACTGGAGGAAGATAACCGAGGATATAGGGTCTTCCATGGACAAGCAAGAGAACTTGAGGATGACATGGAAGTCATCTCTACCATCCATTAGTTAATTGGAGAGACCTTCATTGATTGTGTGGCCGTCGAGGTAAACTCAGTGTAAATAGAAAAGTTGGGCTATCACACATCTTTGGAGGAGAGACAGAGAAGAGAGAGAGAGGGTGAGTGGAATAAAAAAAGAAAAAAAGGGGAGAGAAGAAGAGAAGGGGCGGGGGGTGTTAATGTCCGGATGATATGGGGTGTGTGTGTGTGTGTGTGTGTTAATGTCCGGATATTCATATCATCTGCTTTCCATCCTAAGTCTAGATTTTTATGGGAACTGATACATGGAGTTGTCAAAATCCCCCTAAGGAAGAACCCAATTATGTGTAATCATTCCAAAAAAAAAAAAATATCCCCCCTAAGGAAGAACCCACTTATGCACATAAATTGAAAGATGTCTTCCTAGAGGTACTGAGACCTTTTTTCCTGTGAGAATCTTGAGATGTGCCATTCTACCGTAATATGAATTGTTAGATGAAGAATCCTCATCTCATAGGACAAGGTTAGGTTGATCTTCTTAATCTCATTTTCAGAACCCTTATTGAGTCTGTGGGCTGCATAGATGTAGGTAGTCAAAAGCTGGGAGAAAGAGCATAGTATTGACGAGATTAGACAAAGATCCTTTGATAAAGGTCCAGATAAGCATCTAATGGACAAGGGAAAGCTCATCGAGAACTGCCTAGTCTAGATCTTAAATTAGTAGGAAGAAATGGGCTTTTTGCAGGTGAGTTGGCCCATTCTTGGCCAAATTTTCTTGGGAGGTAGTGGAGAGCAAAGGCACTGTTAAATAGTTTTTTTTCTTTGATAATTTTTTAAAGAAAATTAGAAAGAGAAACTGTCCACGTCAATAAAAGACACTCCGACCTCTGCTAGAGCCAAGATTTCTTTAAGGGTAATGAAGAAAAACTTGTTAATCTAGAGCTTTAAGAAAGAACTAGTTCATTCCAGAAAAATTGTAGAATAATCTGAAGATGTCCCGCTCATGACCCCTTTCCCCCTTATATGGACCTCTTAACAATTATTCTAATAATGACTATGCATTGGAAACAAAAAGTAATTCCTTTGGTCGTCTTAGAAGACCCAACATTAACGATATTTAGCATAGAAGACTGACCAATTAACTTTCCTGTGTAGCCTTTAAGCTTTCTTCAAACTCCTGGAAATGTCAAGTCAAAACACAAGCAATAAGGAAAATGGCATTTCAACTCTGATACAAATTGTGACGCGGATCTCGCAAATATTCCGATTCCAGCGAACGATGAGGCATTAATTCTTTTGACTTCTTGACTCTGACTCTTTCATTCTTGACTCTTGGTTATGACACGTGACCCTTTGACACAAAAAGACAATCAAGCTATTCTCTTATTCTTATTCTTTGAAATGCCTAGGTCAACTATTCACATTCTAAAGTTTATGCTTATAAAGTCCGTGCATATGGAAATAGATGATCTATGCAATCATTGCATGAATTTTAGTGATTATACCAAATATATGCTCCCTAACAGGATACTGTTCGCTTTAAGCTATAGGGTCTTGCAAATGGACGTTAGTTCCACCCTCAACATATCTGGCACGGTGTTGCAACCTTGAGGTTTTGGGTTCAGTTGTGAGTTCTATTCAAGATAGACAGAAAAATATTAAAGCTATGCAGCAAACTCTAGAACTCACAGATCAATAAAAAAAGGAAAGAAGGGAAAGGTGGAGTAAATGGTAAAAGTAGAGAGAAAAAGTTGAATAAGAGAGCAAAGGGTAAGGAGATTGTTATGGGAGGCAACTAAACCAATGAGAGAGTGCATGAAATTTGTAGGTGCTAGGGCTAGGTATTAACGAGGGGGTTAGAAGATTGGTAGAAACAGAAATGATTGATATCTACTTTACTTGATTCGACTAAAGTTGTAATTCTAGGGATTTTTCTCCTAGAAAGGAAGTTGTGAAATTGAGAAATAGAAGGAAGAGAAAAAAATAAGGGAATTTGTGAAAAAAAAACTTAGGGCTGGTTGCTCACCAGTCCATATACAACGTAATAAACTCAGAAACAACTATATCAATCTTTAAATGTTTAGAATGCCAGCTTGGAGAAGCCGCCTGATAAATTCTTCATGGAAACACCTTTTATAAGAAAATCAACCTCTCGTCTTGTGATCTTGCAAACTTAATGGATTTCTTTTATTGCCACCGTTCCATGAATGAAATGACATTTTACTTTAGTATGCTTTGTATGCTAACGATATACGGGATATGACACATTTTGCATGGTTGCTATATTACAATAATGCAAGATCATGGGATTCTTTATATTTGACAACTGCTTAAAGGCTTTACAGTGGGTAAACGTGTGTGGTAACTCACTTGCAAGGCTAGATAGTTACCTCTAAGGTATCTAGGGGGGTTAATCCTGCTGAAAAGTGTTTCCGCTGCTCCTACTAACGCCTCGAGGTTTTGGTTGGATTGATTAGTGGAGGAAATTTAGTATGATATTCCAAGATATGCAACCATCTTGGACTTGATGGGGCAGAGAAAGGAAAAGAAGCGAGCCACATGGAAGAATTTTAACTAGAGGGTTAATATTGGTAAAATGGCAGGTGTTGGCGTAGGAGTGGAGACAGGAAATGCGAATGAGTTAGCAAATATATAATTGGAGGTAAGGGTTGACTAGTTCAACTTTCACGCCCTGAAATTTTTGGAAACCTGAAAATTTGGGGAGTTTTTTCAACCATAGTGAATAGGGTAGATTTTGCACGGGAATTTTTTTTACTCGATTGTAATGACCCCGGTCCACTGTTGACATGATATTGTCCACTTTGGCTCATGGGATTTCAACCCAATATTGCCACACGGTTTTAAAAAGCCTCATGTGGGGTTAAGGCCAGACCACACTTATATATACCCGGGATCAAGACTTGGATGTTTCCGATGTGGGACTTAGGCACCACATGAGGCCTTTTACAACCGTGCGGCAAGATTGGGTTCCTATGAGCCAAAGCGGACAATATCATGTGGATAGTGGGCCTGTGTCGTTACAATGATATAGGTGCAGAAAGTAGCATTTCATTTATCACTAAAAATTATTTATATCTACTGTTCAAGTAAAGTGAAGTCCAAGTCTAAAATTCACAGTAATCCACTGAACATTAAAATTAATTCTACTATTACCTTTACATTATGAATTTAGACAAATGTCCATAGAACACGACTACTAAAACTACTAAACCTACTAAAAAACAATAAAGATAAATCATTAATCTCCAAGCTCCCCTTAGACCCGAAATCCGGCTCTAGGCAGACTCTACATATGCGAATCCATTGTTAGCTCCTGTGATGAAAATCACGGCATAAGTCCCATATACTTAGCAAGCATCAACCTTATATGACATGTGTAAGAATAAGTCTCACCTTTTATTGCGCATTTCTAATTTGTGTAAACTAACCATCAATCACATATAGCATTAGCTGGCAAATTAAATTTATCACTAAATAAGCAACAAGCAAACAATGATGAATTAAACTTATGCATTTAAGCATTAAAAAACATCATTTAAAGTTATTAAAACCAATTTAGCAAATAACAATTTAAATTCATTGATCTAACTTGCCTTAAACGGATACTTGACTCGTACTAACCAATGGCAAGAGACATGTGAGACAGAGACTCTGGATAGACAATCTGTTCGTGTGTTGTCGGTGATTTGACTCACCAACTAAGAGATTGGAACTCGCCCTCCCGATCATGCCTTCGGTGCACACCCCACCGGGAAAGGTATTTGCATCAATACTGGTTTTCATGCCAATTTCATTTCTATTTCCTTACAACACACTGTGTTTAAGGATTTCGATATAGGTCCTCATCATACAAGTGATATCAAACATCCTCCTCAGAGCGGAGTGACAACACCCTTGATGCAGACTAGGCAAATCTGAAACTGCATTATGTTCCACTGTAATGTGAGCTTTTACTATAACTCCATGCGTTAATAGGGACTAGCTATTGCCCCCTACCACACATGGCAGTGTCGAACATGGAATCAATGAATAAGACTGTTGTCATACTGGATTTCCATCTAGGTCCTCATCACACAAGTGACATCAAACATTCTCCTTAGAGCGGAGTGACAACACCCTAGCTGCAGACTAGGCAAATCCGAAACTGCATTATGTTCCATTGTAGTGTGAACTTAATTATAACCCCACGCGGTAATAGGGACTAGCTATAGCCCCCTACCACACATGATAGTGTCAAACATGGAATCAGTGAATAAGACTGCACGACAACATTGGAAGAAGTCTGACATTGTTTAATTGAATCAGTCACATTTTCCATATTCTTCAATTCATGGAACACAGTTGTGTAGTATAATATCATTCAATCACACATTTACTTTTCAACATAAAAACTCCAATATCTAACATTATTCTTAAAACAAATCCATATAAATACTGCATTATTCAAGTAAATCAGTCCACTCATTCATGTTTCCTTGGAATCTTGGATACACCAGTATATCCCTTTCTGAACTGTCATTTGATCATCACTTCAATCATGTATTCTTGTCAATAAATGGAATAGGTGTTGAAATCTTATATACATGATTTTGTGAATGGAATTGGAGTTGAAATCTTATATACATGATTGAAGGTGTTTCCGCTTATTAACATGGTATCATAGCCAGAGGTCACGAGTTTGAAACTCTTGGGAGGCATGTTACCTCTATTTGTCTCTCCGATTTGTATGTTCCATCTATTTGTTGGGTTTCAAATTCGAACGGCTTCCCATTCAGGGGAGGGGGGTTTAATATAAATTGTTATGCCATTCACTAACAGCTCGAGCTTTTGGTGCTACTGGTCATTGAAAGAAGTGATGATCAAATGATATTTGAGAAAGGGATATACTGGTGTATCCAAGATTCCAAGGGAAACATGAATGAGTGGAGTGATTTACTTGGATAATGCAGTATTTATATGGATTTGTTGTTTGAATAACGTTAGATACTGGAAATTTTTAGTAGCTTTAGTAGTATTAGTTTGTCATGTTATATGAACTTTTGTGGAAATTCATAATGTAAAAGTAATAGTAGTATTAGTTGTAGTGTTCAGTGGACTTTTGTGTAAATTCATAGTGTAAAGGTAGTAGTAGTGGATGACTGTATATTGTGGACTTGGACTTCACTTTACTTAACAATAGCTGTAAATAATTTTTGGTGATATATGAAATGCTACTTTGTAGGCTATATTTCTTGAAAATATATTGTAGACTTGGACTTCACTTTACTTAACAATAATCCACTATTGTTGAAAATAACTCTTTGAATTTTTAGGTTTCCGGAAATTTCACGGCGTTACATATTTAGGTTTATCCCTTGGGTCTATATGAGATTTCACGTCATGAGGCACCCAATGGTGCAGAGTGGAGAAATTAGCTGGGTGGAAGAGGGTTTTAACCTTGGGAGGATTTTAATCTAGGCTTCACTGACCAATCTTTCGTGTTTTATTTTTCTTTATTTTACTTCTCATTTTTAACTAAGATGAAGCTAGATTTTTTTATATAGCATTGTAGAGATGGAAATCTTAGGGTTGATTAATAATATTGTGTGGGTTTTATCCCTTGGAGGTGTATCCTCGTGTAGAAGTCTTTGCGGAGACCTGATATTGTGCTTTGGCACTTTTCCACCTTAGGGCATGCAATGAAAATTGTGGGCCGTGTGTGTTGAGGTCTTCTGAGTGGATCAGTTATTGATATTTATGTCCTAATCTATATGATGGGATTTTGAGGTCTTTTGAGTGGATCAGTTGTGGATATTTATGCCCATCAGATGACGAAATTTTGCGGTCCAAAGCACTAATAATTTGAAAAGGTGGTTTAATCCAATGGTGAGAGTAACTCTAATCAAGATCAAATTCGTGTGTGTGATTTTTTTTTTCCATATATATATATTTCTTAAGGAGGGGGTGTTGGGGGGCGGGGAATGGACCATGGTGGGCCCAGGATATGTAGGTATTTATTTTAGTTAGTGGTTATAAACAATGGTCCCTGTAAGATGATGTTTTAACTATTGATTTTAGAGCATTAAAGTTTTTAAATTGTAATATTCATTTAGATGGTTTTATTAACTGATCCATGGGTGATGATGGATGACTTTCAAATGGGGACACTTGGCTACGCGCGAATAGTTTTGTTTATGAGTTTGGATTGATCTTAAGTGGGGTTCACACAAGGATGCTTCAAGGGCATTTTTGCAGCAATTAGTAATGATGATTTTTCTGAATTTGAGGTTTTGGTCTTGTGTGTTGTTTTATATATAGTAGTCAAAATATTGTTTGTTTAGGCTGAGTCAATTGAAGTTATTCAGTTTGGTAACTGTACTGAACTGAGCAGCCCTTGACAATTCAGTCAAAATCTGCAATTCGGTTGAGAATTCATTGGTTCCAAACATCCAAAATTCTCACTTTTGGCCAAATCTTGGTGTAAATGTTTTTTTTCTTTAATTCCAGTTTTATTGACAAAAATGCCCACCATTAGGGCAAAAGGTCAAAAGTCTTTAGTGGCTCTTTGGGTGTCCATCAACCCGTCTTTTAAAGGGTACTCCTTAGATCAAATAGTGTATCAATGGAAAGAGCTGGCCTTTTCTTAAGTAGGGCCTTAGGTGGTTGGTTTTGAGTTCTTGTATTTATTTTGGTTTCCTGTTTCTCCTTGTCAGTACTCATCTCTTGTACTGTTTGCTTTCACTAATCAAAGTAACCATTCAAAAAAAAAAAAGTCAAAAGTCTTTTCTTTTTATTTTTATTTTTATTTTGGTATCTTATGGATAGAGATTTTAGCCCCCCTACCTAAAAAAAAATAAGGAAAAATCCCATCAGGGAAAAAAGTCTGTTGATATGGCTTGCTTTTTTCTTCAAATATATATATATATATATTACTTAATTTTTTATTTTATTTTTTAGTAAATGATGCATCCTTAAAATGTTAATATGTTTCCGAAACATAACTATGGAATGGAATACTGAAATCATTCGAAAATGCTGAAACTTGCTGAAATGTTTCAATTCTGAGACAAATTGAAACAACTGCATTAATGATATTGATAAATATGGTTTTATATTCAATTGAAAACATTTTTTTATTCTTTAGTGTATATTGGATTATTTAATGCCTTGTAGGTAGATGTCTAAATTAGTATTTTAACCTATCTGTGTTAAATTTTTTTAATCATTTGCTGACTTGTAGTTTCTTTTCCTTCTTTGCATGTTTGTTTTCACAGGATAGAAGCAAGTGGTTTAAGGGTCTTGTGAGTACTCTTCCCTTACATGGATTGTGCCTCTTTTTTAATTTTGGTGAAATGCAATTATGGCTTGTTCTTTATTTTTACTTGTGTTAAAAACTGAAATAATTATCTTGGGTGCTTATTCGTGTGTGGCAAGAGCTTTGAATAATTACTAGCTTGATTAAACACTTGGTTGGCTTTGTCCAATCAGAACTATTACGATTATTTGTTTTTCTTAATTAGCTAACCTGTCAAACAGTTAAGCTTATCAGGTTTGTTAGTGATGTAGTGCAGATCAGGCCATAGTTAACTGGGCCAAATCATTGACCCATAGGTCAACTCGTTACATTGGGTTCAGCCCACAGCCGCAATATTGACCGAGAGTTACTGTGGCTTCCTTTTTTATCTTATTTCTATTTTCTATCATTGTTTAACTAGGATTGCTAATATTTGAGTGTCCTCTTTTATTTAGGTTTCTTTAATTGTTTAAGAAAGTCTTAGTGTCCTTGGAAGAGAGGGAACGATCCTACTCTGTATATATAGATGGACAACCCCTCTTTGTAATTCATGTTTATTATTATCAATTAAAGATTTCTGAGTTTATTATTCAGTTATGGTGTTTTCCATTATTGTAAGTGTGCCTTAGTCTCTGAATCCATCTTTGGATTCGATCAATCACTTGGGAGGTTGATCTATTTTTCAGTCGTGGATCAAGGCTGTGCCAATTTAGTACCAGAGCTGAGGATCATGAAAGACATCAGTGATTCCCGGATCTTATCCCATCCATCCATTCCATCCTCCCAATCTCCAAACCTACCTCACAGTATCCCTCAGCCACGCCCGAACGCCCAATCCGAAACCCATCACCACAACCCAAACACCTGAACCTAGTCGAAACCTCTTCAAGTCCAAAAGTCACTGCCCAAACCTACTTCCCCAAACCCTACAATCTAGGCTGTAAATACCGTCATTGGACCACCCAGAACCCCAAAACCATCATCTCGACCCTACCGAAACCGAAATCTCCAATTCCCAAACCGAAAACTCCAATCCCTTCCAACCCTAGCCCAATTCCCCAAATTACCTACAACCAAACTGTAACCAAGCTGACCCTCCCTCTGTAAACCTTATTGATGAGCAAAAAAAAAAAAAGAGTGAGGTGAATCGAGTAGAAGAGAAGAAAGGTTGCAGAAACATACCTAGCACCTGCATCGAGCTCCATTGCAGCCATCAAAACCTCCACTGTTTTTGTCGAGACCACCACCATCATCAATGAACAGAAGCAGTCTTCACCGCATCATCTTTGTTGGCTGCCGAAGCCATCGTTGAGGTTAAATTGAGACTGCCATTGTCTCCACTTCCAGATCAAGAGCCCACTCCACTGCCTCGCTTGAAATATCAGTGAACAAAAGCCGACCTTTTTTTTTTTCCTTTCTTTCTTCTCTCACCAAGTTCAAAGAAGAACAAAAGACTACGCGAGACCTTCTCACATGTGTCTACTTTTAACATGAGTTGAGCCTATTGTTGGGCCTAAGTTTTGATTTGAACTGAACCCAAACAAAAAGAAATAAAAAGAAAAAAAAATTGTCTGGTATGATCTCTTCTGTCAATGGTATTTGGGGTGCAAGTTTATGCGTGGGAAAATTCTGTTGAAATCTGTTTTTTATGCAACTCTTTGGAAACTGTGGATGGAGAGGAATAATAGACTCTTCAAAAATAGAAGCAACTCTGTGGAGGAAGTTGTCGAGTCTATTGTTTGGTCTGTATCAGAATGGGTGAGTGGGAAACAGGAATTTGATGTGGTCCCTCTAGAAGATATTAATAGATCTTGGGCAGCTGTTGTTAAAGTGGTTCGACATGCTAAAAATAAGCTCCAAGCTACTTGGTTGTCTCCTCCTGTGGGGCTTCTTAAGCTTAATTTTGATGGAAGTTTTGTCTAGCTAAATCAAGGAGGTATCAGAGGTGTTATAAGGGATTGTAGTGGTAGTGTCTTGAGGAGTTTTTCAGGGCCAGTGTTTTGTTTAGATGCTAATGAAGCAGAGGTTTATGCTCTTCTAGGAGGATGTCGTGAGTTTTGAAGCTTGGTAGGATGTAAAGCAATTATTGAAGGTGATTCTTTTTCAGCTATTTAGTGGGGTTCTGTGAAGATTTCTTATCCTTGGAGATTGGCGGATTGGGTGGAGGAGATTCACGATATTTCCAAATAGTTAAGAGGCTACTTTTCATCATGTTTTAAGAGAAGCAAATATAGAGGCGGATGATCTAGCGAAGGAGGGGATTTTTCGATCTTCTATTAATTTTGATGTTTAATCGTTTTGTATTTTTGTAGGAGTTGCGTTTTTGGTTTGTTTCTTTTGTGTCTGTAAGCTGGTTTTGGCCCTGTGTTTTTTTTTTTTTTGGTAGTAATAAAAATTACCATTATAAAAAAAAAAAAAACAAAAATGGCCTGTGAACTAGATTAGATGGTCCCTTCTTTCGGATGAATTAAGAAAGAAAGGAAAAGATGATGTTGACCAAGTGGAGGGCTTGTTGGCAAGGGGAAGAACAAAAGATAAATGCTCCAATAACAAGGGCAAATGTAGACTCAAATCTAGAGCAAACAAGAAAACTGTTGAATGTTATTATTGTCATAAGAAAGGGCAAATCTAAAAGCACTGTCCCAAACGTAAAGTAAATGTAAACAGATAGATGATTCTTCCCAAGATGATACGACCAATGTTGCAAGGAGTAGATCAGATTATGATTCAGATAGTGCATTTCTGTGGTCGCCAATAGTATTCATCGTCAGGATGAATGGATTTTTGATTCAGGTTGTTCCTACTATAGGTGTCCTAATAGGGACTGGTTTACCACCTATAGAGAAAAGCACTGTCCCAAACGAAAAGTAAAGGTAAACAAATAGATGATTCTTCCTCAGATGATACAACCAATGTTGCGGGGAGTAGATCATATTATGATTCAGATAGTGCATTTTCTGTGGTCGCAAATAGTATTCATTGTAATGATGAATGGATTTTTTATTCAGGTTGTTCCTACTAAATGTGTCCCAATAGGGACTGGTTTACCACATGGAGAGAAATCAACGGTGGTAGTGTCATGATGGATAACAATGTTGCATGTAAGGCAGTTGGGATTAGAACAATCAAAATCAAAATGTATGATGGAATCGTCAGAACATTGGCAGAGGTTCGGCATGTTCCTGATTTGTAGAAGAATCTTATTTCTTTGGGTGCCTTGGACTGCAACGGTTGTAAATTCCCTGCTGAAGGTGGAGTTATGAAGGTTGTGAATGGTGCTCTGGTTCATGTGAGAGGAAATAGAGTTGGAAACTTGTATGTTTTGTCCGGCAACAAAGTTTCAGGTAGTGTTGCATTGCCTTCCTTAGATGACCATGAATCCGTTTCATTGCGGTTATGACACTTGCGCATGGGTCACATGAGTGAGCAAGGATTGACAGTGCCGAGCAATTGGAATTTGTTATGTGGCACAAAGACAAGCAAGTTGAATTATGAGAGAAATGCATCTTGGGGAAACATCGCAGGGTCAATTTCTTGATTATGTTCATTCAGATGTGTGGGGTTGTTTAACGTTTATTCCAAGGGTGGGTCTAGGTATATGTTGACTTTCATTGATGATTATTCAAGGAAAGTCTGGGTTTATACTTTGAAGATGAAGGATCGGACCTTTGTTATATTCAAGCGATGGAAGGCAATGGTTGAGAAACAGACCGGCAAGAAGGTGAAGAAGTTGAGGACTAATGGCAAGGAGTATAGATCGACAGAGTTTGAGCACTATTGCAAGGATAGTAGCATAGTTCAGCATCACACCACATAGTAACTCCCCAACAGAATGGAGTTGTAGAGAGGGTGAACAAAACGATCTTGGAAAGAGCTTGTTCTATGTTGTTTACTCTAGGATTGTCCAAGGACTTTTGGGCTGAGGTATTACATGTGGTAGACTACTTGATTAACAAATCTCCACACTTAGGGATTGGTAGTAAAACACCTGAAAAAATGTGGTCAGGTAATCTAGCTGATTATTCTAACTTGAGGATCTACGGCTGTCCACCTTAGCACTTTATTCTCATCGTCTATAACACTTAAGGCTCTGTCTTCTTCAAATCTAGAGTATACAGACCATTGTTCTCACTACCACCACCAATCCTTTGTCTTGTCCTCAGATCCTGAAAAATGCAATAAGATGGATAGAAGGTGACACAACAATTGAAGCTTTTAGTTAGAGTAATGACAAACATAAAGATTAAATGAGAAACGAGGAACATGAAGAACAAATGACAAAGAGATGTCAGTGAGACTTGGATAGCTCCTTTCCCAGTTACAGGAGCATATGAACAATCAGCAATTCTCACCCTCCTTTGAGTGTTAGCATTATATGATAAAAACTCCGAACATATTCCTGTCACATGATCTGTAGCACCTGAATTAATGACCCATGTGGATAAAGAGGCAAATGCCACAGGATTATGAGAGGAGGTTGTACCAACAAATGAATCTCGAGTAACACCTTCCAATGCAGTTAATCACTGCCGAAGAATCAAAAGTTCATCTTTCCAATGTTGATTACATGTCTCTTGCTCTGTATTATCATTAGAATGCTCTACTTCAGCTATACATTCTGAGGCTTACCTTTCAAATCCCAACAAGTCTTTCTAGTATGCCGATATCTCCCACAATGGGTGCAGTAAAGCAGCTTGTCACGATCGGTGCCACGACCACCACTAGGAGGTCCACTACCATGACCACTGCCACCACCACGGTTACCTCCACGACCATGACCACGACCTCTGGCTCTGCCGCCATTATACCCTGCATTAGTTACTATGTTGCCCTCATTACTATTTGCAAGAGCTGACTGATCAGACACTACATCTTGTTTTACATTCATAACCATTTTGTGACTTTCCTCTTCTTGTAACAAGGCAAACACTGCACCTATAGGGGGTAGAGGATCTTGACTTGTTACTTGTGCATAGATCTCCTGAAACTTGGGGTTAACACCCCTAAGTAGTTCAAATATGTGTTGATCTTCTATTAATTTTGCTTTCTTTGGGCACAACACTATTTCTTGGCACAATACAGTTCATGAGTCATGTACAACTCCAATTCTTTCCATAGAGCTCTAAACTTGGAGTAATAATCACCACCGGACAGACTTCCTTGTTTGAATCCCACGATTTCCTTCTTTAATTCTAGAACTCTAGCATTATTCCTCTTTTGAGCATAGGCAGTCTTGATTAAATCCCAAAGTTCTTTTGCGGTTTCCAAATATTTGAAGCTCTTTGCAATTCCTCCTTCCATGGAATTTAGGATCCAATTCATTACTAACATGTTTTCGGCGGCCCAATCTGAATATTTGGGATCATTTTTGTTTGGTTCCATAATACTCCCATCAATGTAACCAAGTCTCCATGTTCCTCCGATAGCCATTCTAGCCGAGTAAGCCCAATCTTTATAATTGATTCCATTGAAGAGCTTGTGTTATTTTAACATTCAAATTTGCAACAGTAGGAATTTGGGGAATATTTGTAGTATTCGAATTATCACTTTTGGATTCCATCACAATTTGAAATGAAGAAAAATTATATTCAGGTATAAATTGAATTCAAGAAGATGAATCTATATAATAAGGGAGCTCAGTTTTTGAATTCTCCATATTTTGGACCCTTGGATTTATGTTCATAAAATCTTAGGGATATTTTGGACCCTTGGATTTAAGAGGGGAATGAAAAAGGGGGCTAAAAGTTGGAGAAATTTACAAGTTTTTGCCATCCCCATCAAAAGCACGTCCACATCTTGGTTTGTACGGCGCAAAAAGGGGCAACAAGTTTGAGTTATTTACAGGTATTGCCATCCCTTCTTCATTTAAAAGAAAAGCAAGAGTGTTTACTTTCTTAATGTTCTGCCATTGATAAAAAAGGTGTCAAAAAAAAAAAAAAACCTTCTTTTGTAAGGGAGCTCAGTTTTTGAATTCCTCATATTTTGGACCCTTGGATTTATGTACATAAATCCTAGGGCTGAGATTAAGAGGAAAGGGGTCGAGGGGTTTAAGGGGGTTTGAGAGTCCTAAGATATGGGACACTACTTCCTCAGATCCCTGGACTCTTTCTCCCTTATCCGGGCGACGGGTCAAGGAGTCCGGGCCAGGTCTGGGGTTAGGTTCAGGTTAGATGGGTTTAGGTTGGATTTGGGTTCGGATTGATTTGGGCTAGAGTTTGATGGGTTGGATTGGGTGAGGTTCAGGTCATGTCTGACGGTTTAGTTAATGGCCCAATCAGGGTCTGGATCAGAGGTTTGGGGCCCAAAAGGTGGGCTGCAGTGGGGTCCGGTCTGGGCAATAATCACTGAGACCCAGGTTTCGCAGATTTTGATCCGCCCGTCGGATTTCAAAGTTCTATATATGGATGGAAAGTCCTCGATGAGTAGATCACGATGAGCCAACTTTCGGGGCGATCAGGGGTCTAGAAGTGATAGGTGATTTTTCAGGTGGGCACCCCGGGGGTGCGGGACCTGCTATTATGATTTTTGACCGATGTCGGATCTCTAAGTTCTATATATGAATAGAAAGCCCTCGACGAACAGATTGCAATGAGACAATTCCTAGGGCATTCAGAGGTCTGGGAATAATAGGTGATATTTGACTCGGAACCTAATCAGGACATCGTTAAATAGGGTGGACCGAATTACCCCTCATAGGATGCCAAAATTCAGGTTAGTTGTTAGGTGGTCAAAAGAAGAGTAATTAGATTTAGTTGTGCTCAGAACATGGTGCGCCGTGCCTTCTGGTGCGGGCAATCACTAGTTCTCACATACCAATGATTACAAAAGCCTGTTGTAGACCACAAACCTTCACCAGAAACTCAGACATGAACATCAACAACCCACACATACGTGTTGACACACAGTAGATCGCCACAGAACTTTCAACAAACGCATCACAGATCAGCGAATACACCACAAATCAACTCAAACTCACCACTTAAGCCTCACATAGCACTGTCGAGACTTACAAACTTTGTCGACCCACAAACAGAGGCTGTCCATTAAGTCTCCAGGACACCCATTGTCATTTTCCTCCCAGCCGAACTTACACCCATGTTCAGCTAGGTCTTGTTTCCTCCAAGCTGCGCTCTTCTTCAAGATCTGTACCCTTGTAGTCCTTTTTACACAAGTCTTCTACTGCCAGGAAGGCTCTGATACCAAGTTGTAAACCTAGATCTTCCTAGATCTAGGGTTTTATATCAAGGTATGAAATAAATTCAAAATGGGAAGGAAATAGACAAGAGTCAGAAAGAGATGGAAAATAGGAAAATGACAGAAGAATCGATTAACTTAGATGGTCAGACTACTCTTGTTATAATGTTATTTCACTATGTTTTGAAATTACAAAACAGTCCCTTAAGTTTCTAGTATTTACATGAAAGTCCCTAGCACACCACAAATTACAAATAAGTCATACTCCTTGACTTACAACATAAATGAGGAAGAAGGTGAAAAGGTAAAAAATGGGCATTTAGGGCTGTCACCCGAGAATTATCGGTTCACACAGATATTAGCGATATTTTGGGGGGCTGGTACCGAGATCAATACCCCCCAAAATATCATCTCGGTATCTACCGATACCGGTTCGTATCGGGTATGGGCCGTTTTTTATATCCATGGTATAACCAATCATCATTCAAAAATTCGGATATTTTATTCATCCTATAATTACAGATCCAACTAATTTTCATAGTAGTTAGTACATTGATAAGATCACATGAACATCAAATAAAAAGAGTTTTGTGTAATCAGCCACTATGGAATTATTACATTACTACAATGAAGACAGAGTCGCATCAAAACCATCACGTTAACGACTAAACTTCGAATGTTTAATAAAAAGGGTTTAATGGGTTTGTCCAAGGCCTAGTCTCCTAACAGGGGTTTGACCTTTAATGGCTAAAGGTGTGATGCACAAAATCCTATTAAATCATCACAGGTTATAGGAAACCACCATACTCATCTAGTTTAGTCATCTCTCATGTATGTTCATGCAATGATTGGTTCATACCATCATAAACTGAAAGAAAAAGAATAATTGGTATTGAGAGTACAAGTATATTAGAGTATCTACTCACCGGAATCGTATGTTGGTCCCCTTCTTCTCTTTATTGCTCACTTAGGTCTTTTAGTTCTTCTAAATTGCTCACTCAGTAGGGCTAGGGTTTCGGTCTGTAGGAGGGAGGGATGGAGGGAGGGGATTCTAATCTTATTACATGCGAATTCTTCATGGGTCCCATCTCTCATAGCTAAGAAGATTAAATCCCTGTGGTTTTTAACTATGGGTCGTCCCAAGTTCTACTACAATTAAAAAAAAAAGGGTGCTACAAAGGTTTCCTTCAAATCTGAGAAAAAAAAAGGGTAGGCCACAAGGCCCTACTAAGGGGTGGTGGTACCCATGAAATCTTATTTTCTTCAGTTGCCCAAATGCCTCTCTTGGGCCTACCGAAGAGAACCAAGTTATTATTAATAATAAACAATAAGATTGTTATTTGTTATTATCATAATAATAATAATAACAAAGATAATAATAATCCAATTATAATATTCTTTGTATATTTACAAAATAGGATATATATATACATATCCAAGAATATCCACAAAAACTTAGGGAATTAAATATATATGAATATTAGAAAATATTCTAGCCCCTAACTCAGCGTCTGGGGTATTACACACCATCTGTTTGTTGTACATGATGTTTGGATGGGTTATTCTGGTACCATAATCTTTTCACTTCTTTTCTTTTTTATCAGCCTTGGGAGCAGAGGTTGAAGACTGCTCATGAACAAGGAACACTTGTCTTGCTAGAAAATTTCGATCCATCTTACAGTTCATCAGAAATTGAGGTATCTATGACACCCTAGACTATTGTTTTGAAGGCATAATAAGGTTCTTTTACTATTGTGCTAGAAAAATAACTAAATTGTAAAAGGGATAAAAAATTAATGTGTAGTGTGGTCAGTATGTGCTACTAAACTCATTTGTTTCTGACGTTTGGGAATATATCATCCCTAGATTTTTAATTTATTGTCTGCAGTTGGACTTGCATGTCACCAGAAGCTGGAAACACACTTCTGCTTAATAGTTAAAGAATCATCACCACAACCAAAATTTTGCCCTAACTATGTTGGGGTTGGCTACATGAATTCTATTTCTTCATTCCGACCTATCCTGAGCCAAATCCTCAGATAAGTTCCACTTCTTTAGATATATTTTTACTACTTCCATCCACATCCTTCTTGGCCTACCCCTTTCCCTTGGTGGGCCATCAACCTACATGGCCAAACTTTTCCTTACCGGCATTGCTGGCCTGCATTGGACATGCCCAAACCATCTCAAACGGATTTCTCTAATTTTATCTCCTATTGACGCTGCCCCTAAATGCTCTCGAAAGCGCTCATTTCTAATTTTATCCTTACAAAATCTACCACACATCCACCTCAACATTCTCATCTTTGCTACATCCATTTTGTGCATATGTTGCTTCTTGATTGGCCAACATTTTGTTACATAGGCCGTAGCTGGTCACCTGCTTTGTACTTTTCCAACCACAAAGCTTATATATGTTATCCTACTTTTTTCTATCGATAAATTGAACTCATATTAACATTTTTTGCCTTAAGACTCATATTAACTTAATCACAGAAACTCCATGAGCATTCGTATTAACCTGATCACATGAACTCTATTAAAACGAATCACTTTTCAATTTTTCATTTTGAATTCCAATGGATTTTGTTAGTTTTGCACTTTCTGTACTTTTACCCTTTGCATTACTTTAATTGGCTTCTGGTTTTTACGGCTGTATTTCTATGCTCAGAGTGCAAAAGCAACAATTTCATTTGCTAGTTTTTAGTCTTAGCACAGTTGACTTTACATATTATCTATACTATTTCCAAAGCGCTTTCTTAGAGCCTTTGCATTTTCAGTTACTTTATTTTGTATTACCAACAGGTTAGTTAATTTCAAGTGCATTGTAATATGTTGTTGACAAGACTTCATATGGTGATTTACACTCGGTACTGTTTGAAGCCATCAGAATGTTTTTTTTTTTTTTTTTTTAATTTGTTTATTTGTTTTATTTATTTTTATAAAATTTCAATTGTAGAGATTTTTTTTACTCACCATGTGGTTGGGATTTTCGTCCCTAGGTCATTTTATGCAATATATGTTTTTGCGACAATGAGGGATGCTGCATATTGTGGTTGGCCTTTTGATATGCACTTCTGTTTCATGTTGTAATATTATATGATTTATGTTTCAGGATATAATCTGGCATGGTTTTAAGGAAAATTGCACTGCTAAAGTGATACAGCGGACTATGTTTTTGAGTCCACATTGTGGTATGAGATCTTTTAATTGTTAGGTGCATTTTGTTACTTTATTTTATGTTAATGAGATTTTTTATTGTTCTTCGCCGTGACAATAAGGCTGGTAGGTTGATTATTTCCACGAATATAGTTTCATTAGTAAACCCAATCCTTTGATGAAGAATAACTATTTAAGATCTGCTGCATCAGTTTATATTTAGTATGTTGATGCACCCAGTACAGAAATTTCGGGCCCATGATTCTGTGACCAAGCCATCTATCAAGTTAGGCTCTAAAATGGATATCATTTCTTGATTTGAGATCACAAGAATCTGGCCTTGTGAGCGGTCCTGTGTTTTGGCCACAGTTGCGCCTCTTCTGAACTGTCTTTTGTTTTGGCCATCTGGGGGTCAGTATCTTCTGGTCTTCAAAATTTTAGTCGAGACACTGATCCACTTAAAGAGGCACATTGGATTAACAGTATTGAATTCTGAAATATGAGTCCAGTGTTCCATTTTATGGTTGGTGTAGGAGGATAGTGCACACATCCTGCAGCATTCAGATTGAATAGTTCTCAAATCATTGAAAAGAATTTTTTTGTTTCTTCCATTTGATACTGGGAGAGAAAATTATCCCCCTTTTTTGTTCTAGGTCGAGCTTTTGTTATTTTCAAATCAAGGGAAGCAGCTGAGATGGCAGTTAAAAAGCTAGATCAAGGGTGCCTAATGCTCCCCAATGGAAGGTATATACTTCATAAGAGTGATGCATGTTAGTTTTTCAACCCTATGAGCCATTTCTTCGATTAGTGGAAAATTATTTGTGCACATATGTATCTTGTTGGAAGATTCAACAAGAATGTTTAATTTGTTCACTCGATAATGTTCTTAATTCTTTTGTTTTTCCATTATTATCCGTGGTGTACCCTTTAGTATGTAGGGTTTTTGGGCCTAAACCCGACTTCTGACTCCAAAGCTGGAACTGACCATAGCCACCTAGTTCAAAGTCTTCTAGTTCATATTCGAGTTTATAAATAAAATACACAAGATGTTGGAGATACAATCTGTCATTTCTCAAGAAATACAATTGAGGAAGCTGATTCTCTAGCTAAACTCGGGGTTCATATTGGCGTCTTGTATATATGGCGTATGTTGTCTGTGTGTGTGTGGTTTTTTTTTTTTTTTTTTCTTAAATAGTTTCTTCCCCTTTCTTTCGGTGCTCTTTCTTTCGGTGCTCTTTCTGGTTTAGTTCTCTTGTGCAGATGGAGCCTTTGTAATTGTTGCTCTTTTTCAATGATCATCTTTTGTTACTGTTCAAAAAAAACACTTTCCGTTCTAAAGGTGGTTATGACATTTCTGCATCATCTTTGCATTTATGAAATAGTTCAAGTTAAACAGCATGAGTATCCCCTTTTCTTGTTGTGTGTTTGTTGTTTGAATCTGTTCAACTCCAACTCTTAAATTTGTTAGTGATTTCACAGCTTTGTTCAGTCATTATTATGTTGCCTTTTTTTTTTTTTTATTCTTTTTTTTCCCACAGGCCTCTTGTGGGTAGCAAAGGAAGGCCAGTTTTCCCAGGAAGACCATCCAAATTTGCTGGGCATCTAATCATTGACAAAGTTAAACTTCAAATGCAACGAGAAGAAATGGTGTCTTTTCCCCTTTCTTTCTTTTTTCCCCCATTTTTTACTTTGGCAACAATTACTCCATTGACCATCATTCTGGATTGACATTCACATTTTCTTTTTTATTTTGACTTCCGTTTTCAGAAGAATGCAGTGTCAACATCACATTGTTCTCAGCCAAACACAATTGAATATGAAATGGCCATGGAATGGAGGTTATTACAGGAAAAAACTGACATTTGGTGGAAGGAGTTATATAAGGTCTGTAAATACAATGAGTTCTCATACGTAAATAGTGCTCATCATTACTATTAATGTTAGGTGTTTGTGTTGTCACTATTGTGATAATTAAGTGTATCTATATCTTTTCAGCAACAAGGGGAGGGGCTGAGAAAGCTTCGGAACAGTCTGAAGACCAAGTGAGCTAGTGCTGCTAGCAAAGGCTCATCTTAGCCAAGTCCTCTCAGCATATAAAGAGGTCTGCATGATATGATTGTCTTTGTCTCTGTTGAAATTGTTGCTCTCTTACTTATGTTTATTTATATATTTCTTTTTTGATTTGTAAAATGACTTGAACCCACAATCTCAGAGTTGCAATAGTGAGCACCTGCCACTGCCACAGGCTCTTGTATTTCATTGTGTTTGTTAGGCTTGACCTCCTACTTCATGTTTTTTCTACAGTATGTACCATTTAGGATATCTTTTGGAGAAAAACTCCTGCATCCAAGGTTTATGACTCAAAAATGAATGCTTTTCTCTATGGGTGGCATTTTGGGAGCTAAAAGAGATCAGAGATTGCTACTTCAAGGTTTTCCGTGTTCTGTCATCCTCCTTTTAGGTGTTAACAACTTCCTGAGAATCTTCGAAGGCAAGGGTATTGGCTGAGCTTAAGTCAATGAAGTTGCAAATGCAGCAGAATGACAAGAGGATATTATTTGGTTCTGCTTCAGATTGCCATATGATAGCAATGAAAGTCATCTAATCCATTGAAATTTTGGGGCTGACTTGAGAAGCTAACCAATATACATAGTTGACATTTGCAATTTCTTCGTGCATTTTGTAAGTTTAGCCATCCCCATATTGATGGGATAATGCTGAGATGGTCATGATAATTGTAAACTTGCATGCTGGGGGGAATTGCCATTTTTGTTTTTTTATGTATCGAGTATGTCTGGGTTATGTTTGTTTAGCATGAAAAGCTACTACCGATTTGTTTTAGTGTTCAGTTAATATCCAATTCAACTTTTTGCTTCATGTTTGTTCCTTTGAGCTATTTCATGTTCTTTGTAGCAAATGGTTGTTGGTTTGTGTTTAATTTTCCATGTTCTTTGTTTTGGAAGAATGTATCTTGTATGTTATTAAAACCATTTAAACCCACAACCCGAGAGCATAATGGGTAGATGTGAATGCCTGCAATGGAAGTTGGTGTACTGTGATGGGGAAGGGAACTATAGGTAAGGTTGTGTACAGCTTAATGCCCTTGGGGCCTGCATCGATCTTCAGTAAATCACGAGCAGGTAACTCTGTTCATGATTAGATTAATGTTCAAGTTTTTCGATGACGTTACTTACTGATGGTTTTGTTCTGTGCAGTTAGTAATACGGGTAACTGAGCACAACAATTTCTGATGATCACAACAGGACCTTGGATAGGGTAGAAAGACTTCTTCTATTGTAGAAACCTGTAGAGATGTGAATGTTAGGACTGATAAACTCTTCTGTTTATATGCAAGTGCTGCATATGAGGTGCGAATTGACAGAAGATACATTTGATACTTGCTGTTATCTTTTTTCAATTGAGGATTCATTCATTAATGCTAAGCCTGTGTGTTAAAAGTGAAGGTGGGCTCCTGAAGGATCGTCAATACCATTGTGTCAAACCCAACAATTATGATTTCACAATTTTAAAACCTTAATGCAAAGAAGGCATCAATATGATGATGATATTTTGCCTTCTGTCTCTTGAGCCTTGTCAGTCCCTGTTGAAAACAGGCTGTAAAGGTGTACATAATCTAAAAACTGTAGAAGGGTATCATTAAAATCCATTTTCAAAAGAAAACGTACATTTATTCAATGTTGAGATGATCTGCAGTTGCAGATAACCCAGTTTTTTGTAACAAAAAAAAATAAAAATAATAAATAAATAAAATCAAATAAAATGTTACAAGTTTTCTGGAATTATATTTGGAGAAATGGCGACCATCTTCATCTGATAGCTTGGGGGTCTATTTGTAAAGCTAGTGGTGGTTTGGGGATTAAATTGGGAGCTGCAGTTAATAAGGCCTCTTTTATTAATCAAGTCTGGAAAATTGTTTCTAATCAACCTTCTTGTTGTAATATGTGGGTTTGTGTCAAATACATTCAGGAGAACTCTTTCTGAGACATCCCAATTCCTGAGACTGCATCTTGGGGATGGTGTAGTATTTTGGCAATGTGCCCTTTTACTCATCCTCATATTCGCCATTTAATAGGTAATGGTGATTCTACATGCTTTTGGACTGATTCGTGGCTAAATTTGTGGCCGGTTAATTGGTATTTGTGGAGATTGTTGTTTCTATTTTATTGCTCATGATTCTTGTGTCTTTCCTTCTCCAAGGTGAGGCAACGATCTTATTCCTATTTGGAGGCATATCCCAGGTGAAAGCCTTCCAGCTCAAAATTATTCTGATGAAAAAATGTGGACATTGAAGGACAATGGGCTGTCTTTCCTTGAAATCGGCCTATAATATGGTAACTCGGCAAAGTGGAACCACTATGCCTTGTGTTCCTCTTATTTGGTTTGAAGGATGCATCAGAAAGGAAGCACTTAGTCTGTGCATAGAGATTTCCTTTTGGCCGGTGTACTTTTTATTTCTTCATTGTTCTTATTGTCTGCATATCTGGCAGCTTTTACTTCAGAAGAATGGTCTTCCTCCAATTCCTTGCTTTTCTTTTATCGATTTGATAGAATCTGTTAGGTTGTGATTGGATTATAATAATAGTGATGTTTAGATTATGGGAAAGATCTTATTTCCTGCATTTGTTTGGAATATTTGGCAAAGAGATGAATGCCTAGATTTTCAAAACTAGAGGGATGACTTCAATGACTGTGTGATACCAAATTCTGTAGTAGCTTTGTAGTGGAGTTTTATTTCTTGGTCTTGAGTTACCAGTCTCTTTGGGATGCCATTGGGATATTCCTCCTTTTCAGGTCCAGGGGGTTGTGTGCCTGCTGTCTCTCCTCTGATGAGAATCACAATTGTTCCATTTTCTCCTCTTGACGATTGGGGTCATCTGGAGTATTAAGGGGGTAAACTTAAAGAGTTCTGATTTTATATCATAATATTATTACCATTTTTGAACTACATTGTACAGCATTCAACCTCTTTTACTTGGAGCTGAATTAGTATTTGTTAAAGATTATGAAGTCTTTCCTTCTATGTCGAATTGGCCCGATCGATTTTTTGCTAGGAGAATCAAGGATTGTCTTCATAGACAAACCCCAGCATATTGGTTCCTTGTTTCTTGCTTCTTAGATGCTTGTGAAGAAGATGAAAAGAGTTTCGGCCTCTTTCATGCTATTTTCGGAATTAGATTTGGCTCAGATAGTTATGGTTTCAACTGGTGTTTATTTTGCTTGGTATGTGGGCTTTGTTGGCAATTTTGCTTGGATTGTAGGCTTTCCTATTAGTTGCTCAGGGGTTGTGGGTTTTCTTCTCATTTGATTTAGAAGTAGAAGATTTGTTGTACTCTGGGTTTTCACCCTTTTTATTTAATAGAATCAATCTTAACTTTCAATGTTTTTTTTCAAGGATCAAATCCTTTGTTCTTCTTTCTGTTACGAAAGTAGTTATCCAGTGTTTAACTGAAACTTCTCCATTCATTCTTTGTCTAATCATTTGCATATGAATCATATACAATAATTGTGTTCTTAATGATTTTGAGCAGTTCAGGTTTTCAATAGTTTGTTCCATATAGAGTTCAACTCATTCCTTTCATAGGAAGGGTGAGATAGTAACTTATGTTCCAAAATCTTTGGTGGGGGCAAACAAGCATGAAGTTGAGCAGTCAATTTAAGGTTTTAAGGGGCATCCAACGTGGAATTGGTCAAGTGCTCATGGGCGTCTCCTGGGATGAACTGAGAGTACTCGGGCATAGCAGGCAGTGCATGAAGGATCCATGGAGCATAGTTGGGGAGTGCTTTATGAAATTTTGATTTGACCCCACTTTCTTATGTATCGAATTGATACTCTACTTCACAATACTTTACAACTGAATTACCCAAACAGCTAATGATCCTTTTACTTCACAGTACTTTACAACTAAATTACCTAAACAGCCAATGATCCCTGCGCTGGGCTGATAGATTAAGATAGCTTATAATTCCATCTCATGTAACATAAAAACAAAAAAAAAAATCCATATGGTTGCAGAGACCCCTATTATTGGGGAAGCTTCGAACTTGTATAAATCATAGCCATCAAAAATAAAAGTAGGATGATCGACAAAATCTACTTGCTACTTGATGAATTGAAAGGACTACCCCAGATTTTGTAAGATCAAAATGGGACTCTCCCCATCTTTAAAGAAGAAAAAACAAAAGGTCAAGAAGCAAGCTTCTGCTTGTCATCAACCGTTCATATCATAGGCTCTTGGACACCTATGCATGCATCTACTTTATGGGTCTCTCTCAGATGGGTTTCAATCTTTTGAGCGATTTCTCAGATTGGTTTTAAAACATGGATTCGAAGATTTTCATGCATGCACTGATGTATATGGGTTTTGTTTTGGCCCTTAACTACTAATCTGAAACAAGAAATCTGAAAATAAGAGTTTGCAAATGTTCATTTTGTTTAGTTGGTTTTAAGGTGTTTTAGATGCAAATAGAATTAAAAAAAAAGAAAAAAAGAGTAGAATACACAGGTGGTGAGAGTGGAGTTGCAATACAAATTTAAATCTTAAATCTTGGTGGAGATACATGGAACTTCTGTATTGATCATGGTCAAAACTTTAGGATCAAGTTATAAAAACTAGTATGGGGCTTTTTGGTTTATTTCCATCTTGCTCCTTGTAATCTAACTTTCATTTAGGAATTGATTTCTTGGTGGAATTAGTACGATTCTCCTTTTTTTTTTCCTTTTCCTTTTAAATTAGGTAGATGTTTGATTTTCAATTTACTGTAGATTTATCAACCTTGAAACTTGTTGAATTAGTTGGGTATTTCATTTTCATTTTATTTTTCAATTTTGAGTTGGGTGGATGTTTCCTTTGGAAGTTCTTCTGTTCATTTGATTTTTGGGTAGGTGTAGATTTGGTTAGACCCAGAAAAAATATTCATGCGCTAAAGGAGGTCGCTTGATTGATTGATGAGATGAGTCTCCTCCACAGTTGCATTCATACAACATAATTGGACATGCTATCTATAACTCATGAGCATAGATGGCTTCATTTGAAGTAGCAACGTGAACTGGCCTTGAAAAGCTCTGAATTACAGTACTATAGTTGCATCTCTAAGAACATGATGGCAAACTATTGGTAGAAAAAAGAAAAGATCATGTTGACTAAACATTTGAGAAGAAACAATCTCACGAGACACAAGGCATAATCACTAATCAGATTAGTGGATGACATATGATTGATTTAAGATGATGAATCTCCATTAGTGTTGCGTTCATAGTGTTGGTCCGAGTACACAGTTATAACATTCAGTATTAGGAATCAGATCCTCACAATAGCAACAGTAAAACAGAGTTACAGAAAGTAATTTTCGAATTAAAATTCACTTACTGTTTGAAGGCAGAATAACAGTACTTCGTTGTTGAACTTACGAAACTCAGAAATTCGCAGTAGATGGTAGATCAAGGCTAGTGTTTAACACTATGTCCTTAAGACAAATTTCGCCCCTGCAATGGTGCTAACAGGCTTCAGTGGCTTCTGTCTCCCAGGATACAATGATCAACACACAGTAGCAGCACTGCAAAACTGTGTGTCTGTTTGAACCAGAGTGCTACAGCAGGACTCTCTCTTGACTGACAATGCAGACTCGAATTGATGCAACAATTGCAGTGATTTGGATGATTGAAAAACGAATGGGATTGAGAGTTTAAATAGACTGCTGCAGGCAACCTTTCAATGGAGTTGCATCTGTTCACACCCTTTCACAAATGAAAGGACACACACCTCTTGGACACACCCCATTTAAATCCAAAAAAGAAATTATTATTTTAATAAAAATTTCTCCAAAAATTAATAATGGGTAGTGGGCCGAACCAGGCCCGACCTGCGCGTGAAGCCCAGGCCCAGGCCCAGGCCGGGTCGGGGCGGGGCGGGGCGCGCGTGTGTGGTGGTGACCCGGTGGTGACCCAACAAAGATCTACGTCCTCCCTCCTCCACAAAAGTGGGATGCCCCTTGGGGCTCATCTTATACCACTAAGGCAAACATATTTATACCAAAGAAATGTATTGCTCTCAAGCAATGTGGGAAGCAAGTTTTTCACTTCCCTTTCTTTCCATGTTTAACATGTTCAAGTAGTATTGTTTAGGAGGCAATTTCTCATTCACTCCTTAATGGATTAGAGCAACCCAATACATGTCATTAGTCTACTCATGGAGTAGATTACATTCCCATGTATTCTCACCTAAAACTATAAGTGGGTCCCACTTTTAGTTTGGCACAAAGATGGCCTAAAGGTGGGTTCTCTTAGCCATTTTTCCAACAATCCCCCACATGAATGAAATTAACTGAAAGCAATGAAATGATATGCAGACACACAGAGAGAGTACAAATGGAAATTTTCTGTATAGAGAAAGGTAGCTTGTGGCCTTGAACCTTCCCTTGTGAAGTACTATCGAATTTACTGGTTGAACAGTGAACGTGATGTCTTGAACTACTCAACCTTTTACGTAAACCGAGACAATAGAGTTCACACAGAATTTTCCCTGACACAGTTGGTTCTAATGATTGTGTTCATTTTGGCCCTGAACAATGCCTGGTTTTCATGAGTGCTTTAGAGAATTTAGCCTTATTATTCTCATAGAAACGGCCCAGTTCACACTCACATAGGTGATTCTTATTAAGAGTATCCTGCTATACCCCACTTGATTAGTCAAGATATAAGAATCATTAAAAGCCTTGCTTACCCTAATTTTCGCTACAGGTATCACTATTATTATTATAGGAATGAGCAGGAGATATTATCTCCATAGTGATATCGTTAAGTCACACACAATTCGGTTGTCCCTTTGAACCTAGATCTTGGGATCTCCAGTCAGCTAGGTTGGGTTGCCATTATGGCGACTTTTCATTCATAGGCTTTAAGCCCATTCCCCTCGATGAACGATTTACTTGCTCTCTTGCTAAACCTTTGGTAAAAGGATCCGCAATGTTATCCATGGACTTTATGTACTCAATAGTCATAATGCCATTAGAGAGCAGTTGTCGCACGGTATTATGCCTCCGACGAATATGTCGAGACTTACCGTTATATATGTGATTCTGCGCCCTTCCAATTGCTGATTGACTATCGCAGTGAATGCAGATAGGAGGCACAGGTTTTGACCACATTGGAATATCTTCTAGGAATTGACGAAGCCATTCAGCTTCTTCGCCAGCTTTATCCAGTGCAATAAACTCAGATTCCATAGTGGATCTAGCAATGCAAGTTTGTTTAGAAGATTTCCATGATACCGCTGCACCACCAAGCGTGAATAGATATCCACTTGTGGATTTTGAATCATTGGTATCTGATATCCAGTTGGCATCACAGTAGCCTTCAAGTACTGCTGGATATCTCGAGTAATGCAATCCATAGTTTTGGGTGTATTTTAAATATCTTAGAACCCTGACTATGGCCTTCCAATGGTCTGATCCTGGGTTACTTGTGTATCTACTCAGTTTACTAACAGCATATGCAATGTCAGGACGAGTGCAATTCATGACATACATTAGGCTCCCAATTATTTGCGCATATTCGCATTGTGATATGCCTTTTCCAGTATTTTTGGATAGATGGATACTAATATCTATAGGTGTTTTCGCTGGACTGCTATTATCTTGATTATATTTCTGGAGTATTTTCTCAATATAGTGCGATTGAGATAATATCAGTCCATCCGATGATTTAGAAATTTTAATTCCTAGTATGACATCAGCAACACCCATATCTTTCATATCAAACTTATTGTTTAACATTCGTTTGGTAGCTTGAATGATTTCATCATTACTACCCATAATCAGCAAATCATCAACATATAAGCAAATAATGACACAGCCATTGTTAGTGCTCTTGACATATACACACTTGTCACATTCATTGATCTTAAACCCATTTGACATCATCAAACTGTCAAATTTTTCATGCCATTGCTTAGGTGCTTGTTTTAATCCATATAGAGATTTGACAAGTCGACAAACTTTCTTGGTTTGTCCTGGAGCATTAAACCCTTCGGGTTGTTCCATATATATTTCTTCATCTAATTCACCATTTAAGAAAGCGGTCTTTACATCCATTTGATGTATCTCGAAATTGTGTATCGCAGCAATTGCAATTAACATTCGAATGGATGTTATCCTCGTAACTGGTGAATAAGTGTTGAAATAATCCAAGCCTTCTTTTTGTCTGTACCCTTTAACAACAAGCCTGGCTTTGTATTTTTCAATTGATCCATCTGCTTTCATCTTTCTCTTGAATATCCACTTGCACCCAAGAGTTTTGCAACCTTGTGGAAGATCCACTAGTTCCCACGTATGATTTTGCAAAATGGATTCAATTTCACTGTTTATTGCCTCTTTCCAATATTGTGCCTCGGGACAGGACACCGCTGCTTTAAAGCTTTGAGGCTCATCTTCTAACAAAAGTGTTAGAAAATCTGGACCAAATGTTTTTGATGTTCTAGCCCTCTTACTCCGTCTAGGTTCATCAATCTCTTGTTGGTTTTGTTCACTGCTATTAGCAGTATCTTGAGTTCGTTTAAGAGAACTCGATTCCTGTGAGGGTTTATTAGGAAATACATGTTCAAAGAACGATGCATTCCTTGACTCAATAATAGTGTTAGGATGCATATCAGGAATCTCAGATTTGTGAATTATAAATCGATACGCACTGCTATTATGAGCATACCCAATGAAAACACAGTCAACTGTCTTTGGTCCTATTTTAACCTTTTTAGGTGTAGGAACCGCCACTTTAGCCAAACACCCCCACACTTTCAAGTATTTGTAAGTAGGCATTCTGCCTTTCCACAACTCGTAAGGGGTCTTATTGGTTTTCTTTTGAGGTATTCGGTTAAGAATATAATTTGCGGAGAGTATAGCATCCCCCCACAAATTTTGAGGTAATCCAGAACTTATTAACATAGCATTCATCATTTCTTTTAAAGTTCTGTTTTTCCTTTCAGCAACACCATTTTGCTGAGGTGAATAAGGAGCGGTAGTTTGGTGTATAATACCATGCTGTGAACAAAATTCACCAAAAGGTGATTCGTATTCACCTCCTCTATCGCTTCTTATCACCTTGATTTTCTTCTCAAGTTGATTCTCAACCTCATTCTTGTAATGTTTGAACATTTTCAAGGCCTCATCTTTACTTCTCAGTAAGTAAACATAACAGTATCTTGTGCAATCATCAATGAATGTAAGAAAATATTTCTTACCACCTTTAGTTTGAACAAACTTTAGGTTACAGATATCAGAATGAATTAACTGAAGAGGTTCAGAAGCTCGTTCAATTGAATGAAAAGAGGTTCTAGTTAGTTTAGCTTCTACACACGTTTCACATTTGATATTTGAATCAAAGCTGCATTTAGGCAAACATTCCATATTAACTAATCTACGCAAAGCATCATAGTTAACATGACCTAATCTACCATGCCACACATTAGAAGACTCAAGCATATAAGCAGAAGATTTTTTCTTATTAGGGACAATGGTCATTACATTCATTTTAAAGAGCCCATCGCTCATGTACCCTTTGCCCACGTACATCCCAGACTTAGTGAGGACAAACTTATCCGCCTCAAATACAAGTTTGAAACCCTTCTTACTCAGTAGTGAGCCTGATACCAGATTCTTACGAATATCAGGTACATGCAGCACATTGTTGAGGGTGAGTTCCTTTCCAGAAGTCATTTTCAGTACTACCTGTCCTTGGCCTTCAACCTTTGAAGAGGCAGAGTTACCCATAAAGAGTTGTTCTCCGTTTGTTGCATTATAAGTGGAGAACATGTCTTTATTGGAGCAGACATGTCGAGTGGCCCCAGTGTCCACCCACCATTCTCTGGTGTTGCCAACCAGATTGACTTCTGAGACCACAGCAGAAAGATTGATGTCTGAAACATCAGTGGAGAGATTGTCCATTTCTGTCATGTTGGCCTGCGCTGGTTTCTTACTTGTATTTCCTTGGTCCTTGCGCTTACGACAGTCCTTAGCACGGTGGCCTGGTTTGTCGCACACATAGCAATTCCCTTTGAACTTCTTGTTGTCCTTGGGACCTTGTCTTTGACCATTGGAAGGGTTCTTCCTCTTCTTGGGGTTCTGCCCATGTTCCACCACATTAGCCTTAGCTTCAGTGAAGGTTTTTCCTGCCTTTTTCTCAGATGCACGATTGTCTTCCTCTATCCTCAATCTGACAATCAGGTCTTCAAGTCTCATCTCCTTTCGCTTATGCTTAAGGTAGTTCTTAAAATCCTTCCAAAGTGGTGGCAATTTTTCAATGATTGCTGCCACTTGGAAAGACTCACTAAGAGACATTCCTTCTGCATGAATTTCATGGGGAATGACTTGAAGTTCCTGAACTTGATTGATTACTGCCTTGGAATCACTCATCTTGTAGTCAAGGAATCTGCCAACAACGAACTTCTTCATTCCGGCATCTTCAGTCTTGTACTTTTTGTCAAGTGAATCCCATAATTCCTTAGCAGTCTTCAATGAACAATACACATTATATAATGTGTTGTCTAGTCCATTGAGTATATAGTTTCGACAAAGGAAGTCAGCATGCTTCCAAGCATCTACAGCAGCAACTACTTGCTTGTCTGTCTCATCTTCTTTTAAAGCAGGAGCTTCTTCATGGAGGAACCTAGCCAAGTTCAGGGTAGTGAGATAAAACAACATTTTCTGTTGCCATCTCTTAAACTCTGTACCATTGAACTTCTCAGGTTTCTCCCCATGGTTCACCAAAACAGGGCCATGGGTAGTGACTGAAGTATTCTTCTCAATACCCATAACTGTATACAGCACAAAGAATTTTACAGAATTAATGTAAAAAGTAACTCGAAGTGGTTACTTACAGAAAAGTTAAGAACAGACTACAGGTCTGGTTACTGTAAACAAGCAACTTCGAAGTGGTTACTTACAGAAAAGTTAAGAACAGACTACAGGTCTGGTTACTGTAAACAAGCAACTTCGAAGTGGTTACTTACAGAATAGTTACAGAACAGACTACAGGTCTGCTTACTGTAAACAGATAGAGATACTCAGTTTTACTTGACTAGTTTCCGAAAAGAAGAAGCAGAAACCAACAGTAAGACTAACAGAGGTCGAGACCAGAAATACTGATTTAAATCTTATAACAGAGTGTACTTAGAGAAAGGGGCAAAATTTGTCTTAAGATTGTTGGTCCGAGTACACAGTTATAACATTCAGTATTAGGAATCAGATCCTCACAATAGCAACAGTAAAACAGAGTTACAGAAAGTAATTTTCGAATTAAAATTCACTTACTGTTTGAAGGCAGAATAACAGTACTTCGTTGTTGAACTTACGAAACTCAGAAATTCGCAGTAGATGGTAGATCAAGGCTAGTGTTTAACACTATGTCCTTAAGACAAATTTCGCCCCTGCAATGGTGCTAACAGGCTTCAGTGGCTTCTGTCTCCCAGGATACAATGATCAACACACAGTAGCAGCACTGCAAAACTGTGTGTCTGTTTGAACCAGAGTGCTACAGCAGGACTCTCTCTTGACTGACAATGCAGACTCGAATTGATGCAACAATTGCAGTGATTTGGATGATTGAAAAACGAATGGGATTGAGAGTTTAAATAGACTGCTGCAGGCAACCTTTCAATGGAGTTGCATCTGTTCAGTGAACAGATGCTTCTTCTTTGGACACACCCTTTCACAAATGAAAGGACACACACCTCTTGGACACACCCCATTTAAATCCAAAAAAGAAATTATTATTTTAATAAAAATTTCTCCAAAAATTAATAATGGGTAGTGGGCCGAGCCAGGCCCGACCTGCGCGTGAAGCCCAGGCCCAGGCCGGGCCGGGGCGGGGCGCGCGCGTGCGTGTGGTGGTGACCCAACAAAGATCTACGTCCTCCCTCCTCCACAAAAGTGGGATGCCCCTTGGGGCTCATCTTATACCACTAAGGCAAACATATTTATACCAAAGAAATGTATTGCTTTCAAGCAATGTGGGAAGCAAGTTTTTCACTTCCCTTTCTTTCCATGTTTAACATGTTCAAGTAGTATTGTTTAGGAGGCAATTTCTCATTCACTCCTTAATGGATTAGAGCAACCCAATACATGTCATTAGTCTACTCATGGAGTAGATTACATTCCCATGTATTCTCACCTAAAACTATAAGTGGGTCCCACTTTTAGTTTGGCACAAAGATGGCCTAAAGGTGGGTTCTCTTAGCCATTTTTCCAACACATAGAACCCATTTTAACAAGCTATATATCTAGAACTCATGAGCTTAGTTAGTTTTCACACTTTAGCTTCATTTGAAGTGGCAACATGAGCTTTCCTTGGAAAAGTGGAATTACAACCATGGAGTCCTAATCAAATCGCTGATATCTGCTCTTGTAGATTCTCTTGAAGGGTTCCTGTCAAAGCTAGCTGACAAGCACCCTATGGCAGAGGATTTCATAGGAATTGAGGTCCAACTAGGAGATAGGCAGTAGATTAAACATTGTTGACTATATCCTAAAGAGACTGAGGACTCTTGCCCAAACTATTTGCTTTAATGTATGTCAGAAGTAATGCCCTCATACACCTTCTTCACTACACAAAGCAAGCATGGAAAGCACATTATCTGGTAGTTCAATTTGAGGCACCTCTCTTCCATATAAATAACCGATAATTAATTTTTAGTTGTAACACTGATGGTGAGTAACTTGGGTGTATGTGTGCGGATTTGGTGTGTGAGTACTACTTACCTTTCAAAAAAAAAGCATAAAAATATGAATATATATAAATATTTCTCTGCAATTATACCTGTACTCTAGTAAACAATCACACCTATCAACAATTAAAAGAATTAAATGTCCATCAAAATCGGTAACTATTTCAAGGAATCCATCTGTCTCTTGATCTTTGGAGCCCAAATTGTATTACCACAACATTCTACGTAGCTATAGAGGACACTACTTTTCATGCTAACAGGTGATGAGGTGGGAATTAGTAACGCAACTCCTAATCATCACATCATAGATCTTCTGGAAACTGGATATGAAAGCTAAAACCTTCTCTAAACTAATTGCATGGTTGAACTAAATGCTACGTACTGCCATGCTATACTGTTCAGCTTTAAGAAACAGACTCTAAATAATCGGATATTTGATTGCAACCCTAAATATAAACCCAAAATCAATTTCTTAGAACATTATTATATAGTCACTAAAAGTGGCTTGATAAATCTGAGGCTGGGATGAAAACATATTTGAGTGAAAATCTGGGGTTGATATTTCTTTTTTCATTTTTATAGGCAATCCTAATTGCATGCCTACAAGTGATTAATTTCTTGATTTCTAACTAGTAACTACAATTGGAAAAGCTTTTGTGGACGAAAAGGAGAAGAGGAAAAAGGTGGAGAGCAAGAAGAAAAGGAAGAAGATGATTGCCTTTATATTGTTCTGGATTGAATTGTCTGTTTGTGTTCAAGATTAAATTGAATCTATATAATAATATAAGTACTCTCATAATGCTCAAGTAGCATAAACCCAGGATTACATGATTATACACTTGCAAATAATCAGTCCAATTTGATGGTTTCCTATAATATATCAGGATTATATTTGTGCTTTAAAGATAAACATCAGTTCATTTGATGGTTTCCTATGTATGTATCAGACCATCAGGTGCATGCGCTGTTTACTGCGGGTGTCCTTTCAGCAGGACTCATCAGTTTTAGACATGGAAACTCTCAGTTGGGTCAGAAGCTAATGAGAGCTCGTGTGGTTTCCCAGGGTGCTACAGTAGCATTAATGTTTGGTACAGCTTACCAGCACTATGGAGATAAATTCTAAGAGATACACATGGAGTTTGGACGCATGGTACTAATGTGGGTATTAAGAAAAGCTCGCTCCTTTCTGTTCCTTTTATGGATGACCCTTCTTTAGAGCACATGCAGGTTGCATTTCATCTTCATGAATTGTTGTAATAGCTTTTGTGATCATGTCTTGAACACTTGATCTTCTGCTAATCCAAATCTTTTGTTTTTGATAGTGCCATTTCATAAAGCTCATCTCTACTTCTAAATGCCCTTCTGTAGCTTGGAATTGAACGCATAGGAATTTATGGTAAAACGGGTTTCAAAAAATGACTATTGAAAATGTGGGGTGTGAAGGATGAAAGGTGGAGATGTAGATGAAAGTTGATTTTTCCAGAATTTGAATTACCAGGGCTATATATGGTTGCTTTTTTATTTTCCATTTCCCCCTTAATTCTTTTTTGCTTGAAAAGGGAGATTATTTCATTATCATTTATGGATCTTCACCTTTGTTTTTTTTAATGTTAGCCACTTTTATGATATATTTTTTAGAATTCTTAGGAATTCAATTCCATGCAAATAAAAAAGCACTCAAGGAATTGAACTACAGAGGTCAATCTGGCAACGAACCATTCACAAGTATTAAACTTGGAAGCCCTTCTGCAGGGCCCACCTTAGGCATGTTTCAAACAAGGGGTAGGAGAGGATTGGAAAGGTCTAATTATGGATAAAAGGGCCACATACATGTAGAATTATCAGATTGTAACCACCATTAAAGATCGGGCCATGTTGTCGCACTACAAATTGCTTATATGCAGTCTCGCTCGTGAAACCCACTTAGATCTCGTCATGGATGTGGTCAACAATAATATATATATATTTATATATATAAAACATCACTGTAAGGTCACCCTAGCCCTTGATTTAATTACCCTAATGTTTATTAGTATTTTAAATATAGATTCTTTTGAGATTCAATCCAATAGTGGATAAAGGTTTCATGCGAGTCAAGTTAGGCCTGGCAATAGATTATTGAGGGATGAGAGTGTGAAAGGGTTTGCACACTGATCAAAAGTGGGCCAAAGTGGGCTCCATTACTGCATATATTGTAGTTTGTAGGAGAACATTTCTCCCATTAATTAAAGAGCCTTAAACATTAATGGTTTCATAAGTACATAAATAATCATGAAACTCTTCGGACCCTCTAAAGTGATGGTCTTCATCATTAAATCCTGAACCCCCAGAAATTGATGGTCTTGATAATTGAATTGTGCCAATTTTATATCAAGTTGATGCTTTTGAATATTTAACCCTTCCCTGTGATTGATCATATGAATCAAACGTGAGCTCCCAGCCAGGACGGTTCACTTTAATTATGATTTGACCCTCCCTTTTTTTCACTCTTCTCCTGTAAATAAACAGGCTTGCACTGCCATCTAGTGGTGCCCACTGCATATGGTCCATGGTTATGGAGAAACCAACAAAATTTGTGGTCCTGATTGCTTCTTTGTTTCCTTTTAAGATGTGGAAAAATGAAGAAACATTCAATGACCCACTTGCCAGAGGCTAGGACTGTCCAGGATAAGTATCCTCTTTATATGTGGGCCATCTATGATTGGGCCACCATATGTTTTTTCTTCTGATTCACCAACCATACAACCATTTATTTATTTATTGCAGTGGATAACAGTGAGACTTATTAACATGGGAAGTAAATACAAAGGGATATTACCATGACATGTGAAAGACAATTTTTTCTTTAGTTTTTTTATTTTTTTTCCATTTTTTGGTGGATGTGAAAGTTGTTAAAAAGACTGATTACTTAGAAGGAATACCAATTCCACAACCACTTGGATGGTGGAAAAGCAGTGAACCTGGAAGCTTCTCAGAATGGGGCTTTCTTCCACTAGACTAATCAGTTTCCTTCTGACAGTATTGGAAAAAACAACTGTCCTGTGCCTACATTCATCCTTTCTTGCATTTCAAATCTTTTATGGGAAAGCATAGGGGAATTTTTATTTTTACCTCAACTTAGCGGGTTAGGACTCAAGAGAGAGCATGCGTAAAAGTGAAAAGAGGATGCCCACGAAATAAGAAGGATGGCCCACACAAGTAAAAAAAGAAGCCCATTAAGTGGGAAGATTGGCATATGGAATGGAGGTCACGCGGAATTTCGAACCAATTGAGCAACTACTTATTGTCAAGCATCATAGACTTGTTGGAAACAGATCGATGTGGAAAACTTAATACATCATTTTGAAATGATCAATTCTTAGTATAATTTTTTAATAATTAGCCAAAAGTTTTGTACTTTCTGAAAATTTTTAAAAAAACTAAAAAAAATTGATTTTCTTCTCTTCGACCATAAGGTTTACCTTGACAAGCGAGTGTAGGGTTGGGGGCCTTTGTAGTACAGGCCCTCCAAGGGCTTTGGACCACCTTGGGTAAGTGTCATTTTGATTGGATGATAGTTACAATGCCATATTCCATCTAAGGGGCCCTTATTTTATTAAATTTTAGAGTCCATAAACTATATGATCATGATCATCACCTCCCATTACTGTATATACCCTAATTCATGTCAAGAGCTATCAATCCCACCTAGATCCTACATTTAGCATGCATTGAGGTGGGTCTTACAGAATGGTACCAACTTCCAAGTCTTCGGAATGCATTTTTTTCCCCCAAGTAGTAAATATGTAAGATGACATCTATCATCTATAAGTAGCTCTTATTGAAGAAAAAGAAAGAAAGAAAATTGCTTGAGATAATTAAACATGTAAGATTTGAACAATCAATGCCATTTGATAGGTACTTGAACTAGCTCTGATTTGAAAGGTCAGAACTGTTTCTTTTGTCAACATAAACATAGATAAAATTACAAGGAAGCATCCAGGGTCCACAGAAATTTGAAGAAAGAAAGAGAGAGAAAAAAAAAGAAGATGTGTTAGATCTTCCAATCTTCAATATTTTTGGGGTCTATCAATCAAGCTATATATATGGTAGACCCATCATTCTATCCCTTTGGGTCAGGAAACAGTGGGCCACATGGGTATCACATGCATGGAATCAATTCCAATCAAGTGGCTACTAGTGTAGGCTGATTGGTGAGAGTTTTTTAACCAAGTTTAGTACAGTGAAATCACTCTCAAATCCTTCAAATTAATAAGCAAAATGATACATGCATGGGTGAGACATCATCGACAATTCCTCACGCTTCTCTAACTGGGTCAATTAGATATATATGCTTGTCGAATAGGCTTATCATAAGATGTAGACTCGTGCCAAGTCATTTGATGGGGATGGTTAAGGCAGCATGCGCAGGCTTGTTTCGAATCATCTTATAAGAAAAACCATGTGAGCTCACATGTCTGCTCCATGCTGTAACAGACTCGAGCAAACAAGTACTACTACCAAGGACAGGGAGATGGCGACTTTTCTCACAACAACATGAGGCTCCTCAACATAGTAGGGCATGTTTGGATGCTCCCTTATTAGAATCCAAGGCTTGCAATTGCAAAAGACAGTTTTTTTTTTTTTTAATTATTATTTAGGTGTAGTTTTTTTTTTTTAACAACAAAAAAAAAAAGGTGTCCTTTGTGCAATGCTGCGTTTTTCCTTCCGTGGAAATGGAACTTCAGGGGGAGATTTGGACATGAGTTTTCTCTCTTGTGCGGAAAAACCCGAAAGGGATTTCTGTAGAAAGTCTTGCTACACTGAACAATAAAAAATCAAATCTCATATAAATAAAACTTCTCCTTCCTTAGCAAACAGCTTACACAAATGTGCCCTTAGATTTCGCACTATACAATCTGCAATTTTTGTTTGATACATTATTAATGGAGTGATAATGAAAATGCGCAAATCTAAAAACATACCTTGTCAAATTCTACCCTTCTAACTTCAAAATCCTTAAAACTCTTAGTTTTTTTATTTCATCCAACATCGGATTAGCACATATCCACATAGAACTTTTCTTTTTTCTTTTTTTTATGTGTGTGTTTTGTTTTCATAGAAATGTAGCTGCACAAGAGTGCAACGAGTTTAAAAGGTAAGGTAGGCATATGTAGAGAAATTTCTTTGATGCTCTTGGCCATTGACATGTGGTTGATCACAGGATCACATATGGATAGGGCAGCTACTCCATCTGTTGGAAGTCATTCAGAGTTTTATGGAGCTCTCATCCAGTGTTACATGAAAGTTGGAGAGGACTTGCTTGACAAATTAAACCATAAAACAGAGAAAATGAATTGGATAGATTCAGTTGAGAAACATCCCCTCTTCCCCTCACTACACCATAATAATAGATTAGTAACGGATCTGCGGCCGTTACAAAAAATATTAGTAACGGTTATTTTACGTTGACACAATTGCGTCACAAATGAAAAGTAACGAAAGTTAGTAACACTTAATAACCGTTAGCAATATTACTAACGGTTATTAAACGTGACTGAAATTAATTTCAGCAACACATACACAATCGTTAAAATTTGTTAGTAACGGTTATTAGTTTTATTCATAGCTTTTTCCCAACGGATAAAACTGTTGGTAATTCTTACTTTCTAACGCATATATAGCTATTTGTAACGGTTGATGTCCGTTACTAAGTATTCTATTTGTAACGGTTTATATCCGTTACTAAATATTTGTTGTTTTTAAAAAAAAAACAATGGAATTTCCTAATCCATTTCTGACAGGCGACCTACAATACTTCTAACTACATAGATACTCTCTCATTTTTTCTATAACCATACCCTGTTTCAGTTTGTAATACCTATATTCTCAAGTAGAACATTGAATGACTTACATGAATAGAGAAGAGAATGCAAAATGAAATCTAAAGAATACTTACAAAGCACCTCCTGTTGCTGGACCAATTGCTTTGATAGACATATCAGTGGTAGAAATGTCATTAGCAGCTCTTGTTTGGTTATGAGCCTGTCATTGTAGTATTAGATTTTATTAGATAAATGCACTATGGGGCTGTCCAAATAGGCAGTTGGGCTAGATTTTGGAGATAAAGTGTAAGGAGATAAAGTTGGTAAAATGATAATAAAGATGGTATTAAAAGCATACTGCTGCAATGCGGGACACCATGATTGGCCCAAGAATTCTCTCAACCTTTGGATAGAGAAAAAGTTGGAATAGTACCATACCAGCACCTGATAGTTCCATTACTAGTAAGTAACATAACACAATTATGTTCAATATGATACCATATACACACTCATATATTATATGCACCTGATATTGCAAGAACTTCACCAACACCATTTGATGTAAAGTCCAATCCTCCATACATTCTATCACTGACTACCCAAAGTGAAAATACCTAGAAAAAGAAAGGGTCCAAAAAATTAGTCTAGGATTGATATGACTTGTATGATGATACCTTGTACTCACACCATTTGAACTCTCTGTACAAGCTTTCTTCCCCTTCTCCCATCAGTGATGGCAAGGGTGCTATCTTCTCTTTGAGAGCTTGGGCACCAAAATAGATCATGGACACCCTTGATTTCTTGCTGTTAGCTAAAACCCTATGACTCACGCTCTTAAATCTCCCATTTGTAAGCACCTGCAAACAAAAACCAAAACAGGGGACTATTAGGACAGAAAGAAAATCCAGGAAAAAGACCAACGAAAGGAGCACCCCACGTTGTTAAAAAAAAAAAAAAAAAATTGGATTCCTAAGATTATAACCAATACTGCAGTACTTATAAACCTATCGATGGATTAATAGTCTTATTGAAGTTTCATGTTACAGGAAAGTGAGGGAGGAAAAATGAAAGGCTTTGAAGCACTGCAACACCCAGAAAAAATAGGTGCCACAACTACATTAAGTGAATCCAAATACAATGACTTCAGCACTTACAAGTGTTACAACTATAAACAAGCAGTGCAAGGATACCATTACAGATAAGATCATGAACCCAGAAGCAGGAAGTTGAACTCTGGGTTCCATCTCATTCAGAAAATCATTGACCGTCATGCAAGGTTTAGATGAATATTAGAAAGGCGGTATGAGCAGGTATACTTAAAAATCGTAAACAAATAAATCAGATGGCAAATAGCTAGCCAATGAACCATTATCAATTATATGTTATTTATAATGATAGGACTCAGACCTGGAAAGTTTTGCTAAAGATCTTGATCCTTGATGTACTTTCTCTTACTACACATTCTCCATCGGATGACCAAACAAACTCCAGTGCCGAACCAAAAGATCTATTTCTCCATGCCAATGCTGTATATATGATGTATTCTCCATCTCCACAAACAACAACAGACCTCCTATTTGGGTTATGCTTTAAGCTCTGGAAAGAGACAAAAATATAAAATCAGATCAATACACCATTATCGTAAATTTCCCGAGTCTATTAAAATACAGCATTTCAAGCATTTTCGCAGAGATAAATTTAGGACAGACCACAAAACCACAGGAAATTAAATAGTTGACAGGTTTGTACTCTTGATAACCAGAAAAATAGATACAGTTTTTCTTACTTTATCCAGCAGAAAGTAAGTACATCAAGACTTTTACTATTTTGCTTACTTGCATGTCCAATTGAGGGGGGTGGGGAGCGAAGCAGCTGTGATGAAAGAATACAATTTTTTTCTGAAAAAATGACATCATTTTACAATTTCAGCTTTCTTAGAAATAGAACTCCCTAAGAGGCTGCAACAGGTACAAGATTTACACACCATCGGAATCATTGATCAAACTGCCTACCCCCACCCCCACCCCCACCCTCACTGATTCCTTAATACTTCCATCAAGATTCAAGATCCACACACCATCCAGAAGAGCAGACCAAGAATATAAGTCTCTATGCAAACAATAAGAACAAATAAACCAGCCATATTGATAAAAACAAAATGGAATGTAAACACAAACCAATATCAAGCATTTTCAGCCATACCTTTATCGTGCGATCTAGGGAGGCACTAGCAAAAGTGTTAGTGTCTTTTGGATTAAATGTTACTTGCATCACATAATGTGAATGGCCCTAAAAAATCTGAGTGCACATCCAGCCCTTTTCCCAATCCCAGAGTTTAATAAACATGTCATCAGATGATGACAACACATATGGGTGATAAACATGTCACCAACAATTCTAGGAAGTTTTCATAATAATCAAAATTCAAAGCATTGTGTGGAAGCCTTCATCAGTTGGGAGAAACAAAAAGAAAACAATGAGTATGATATTTATGATGCATAGAACCCTACCTTGACACTTGCAGTTTTCATTCACACATTAAAGTTAGCTAACTCCAATGTCTTAACAAGAATTGGGAAATTCAGTCTGTCATCAAATATTAGCTCATTCACATGTCCCAACAAGAATGAGTTATCTCAATGACTCAATCTGTAAGCTTGTAATGGCCACGTTTTCATTGCTTCAAGCCTGTTTGGATTATCTTCCATAGAAAAATGAAATGTAACTAATTAAATTTTATCATCAAACTAATGCCCAAAATAAAATGTAAAACTCTGGTCAGTCAAGTGGTTTTCTAGTATACAAATACAACCACCAGAAGTCAATGACTGAGTGGTAGAGTTTTGCTTCCTTGAAAAAGGTCATAGGTTCATACAACTGATAAGATGCTTTATCAGGATTAATTCTATAGGACTGTCCAATGCCAAGAATTAAGAATGAAAACATTATTTGTGTTTATTATGATGATGATTGAATTGTGATACAATCATGATATATTTGTACCTTGTTGCTTCCAAAAAACAAGAAAGGATAACATCATTAGAAATTGGAAGAACATTATAAAGATGAGATAGTTACGAAATCACTTCTTTTGTTGTAACTTTTGTGAGGTCCAGCCCTTCATGTGATTTTCGATCATTCTCTTCATAATCTTGCACATAAATGAAGAACTTTCTTGCACGACGCTTTTCAAAGAGACCCATCAGCGAGGATTTCAATGCTTCCACATCAGTAGCTGGCACTTTGTAAATCTAGTAATTAGAGCAAGTAACCAAACAGTTGGCCAAATCTTAGCTCTAGATGCTGCATTTCATACACAAGAAAGAAAAAAAAGAGAGGAAAAACAAAACCAAAAATGGCATACCTTCCCTTTGTTGTAAACATAACTACCATCAACAGCCTTAAAGTTCAGATATTTTGTAACATCAGTGTGGATAAGAACGCGAACTAAAGTACCATTAGCCATCATGAACTGACCAAAAAAAAAGATGACTATATTTGTTAGAACATTTGAATTACAGAGGGTTAAGAACCCACTGTTGGAGGCAGAAATTGCATCACATGGCAAGAAGTAAAGATTCAGGGCAGGGATGAATTTGTTACAGAGTTCTATCAATGACTGAGCCTTTAGTCCTTTGTCATTGACATTTGTTTAGACTAACCCTTTCATCTGCACCGATCAGTTTGCTTGCATTGTCCACGCAAAGAGTTCCTTGAAAAACAGAGCTGATCAAATGGGTGATTCACATGATTGATTGTCTAAGGCAATAGTTTAGACCAATTTCTTTATGTAATTTGGCACAAAGAAAACAGTACATCTCAGATGCAGACCCTATTATGAATGGCGTCGCCACCATCTTAAAAATGATATGACAATGAAAACACAAACCCATGACATATATATATATATATATAAAATGATATGACAATGAAAACACAAACCCATGACATATATATATATATATATAAAATAAACAAGCCAGTGTAGTAGTGCACACTATTCTCAGGTGGTAAAGCAATGAGACCCTTTTTGTAGAACTTCTTAATGTTAACCAACCAGTAAATAAACATAACTGTACTAGTGCTGCATAAATAAATTGCTACACAGAACACTATTATGCAGGAAAAAGAAATTTCATTATGGTACCACCCACATGCATGAGTTGCATATCATAAGCATAAGATACCAATACAAGCAGCAGAAACATTGTGTGTATGGCCTTCTAGTGTCTGAACACAGCTTTTAGTTTGGTAGTCCCATACCTATGTCAAAAAATTTATAAACATATAGCAGTCACTCTATGCACATACAAATTTTTAAACAGAATCAGTATCCTAAGCAGATTTGAAGAACAGAGGCCTCTAGGAATTGTACCCGTAAGCTTATTGTTCATAAACAGACCGATGAATTCCAAATTTGGCAATTTGGAGATGAAATCTGGTATGGAACCATGTAATTTGTTCATAAACAGATTCAAAAGACTCAACTGTTTGAGATTAATGAACTCATATGGAATCTCTCCTGTGAGGGCATTGTTTGAAAGATCAAGAGATATCAACTGACCTGGTATTTTTCCACGAAGATCATTTCCTGCCAGTTGTAAGTACTCCAATCCAATTAAATCTCCATAACCTGTTGGGATGTTCCCATAAAGAAATTCCCACCAAGGTCTAGATATTTGATTTTCTTCAAGCCCATAATCCCCATAGGAAAGAGACCACTGAAGTTGTTGTTATAACTATCAAACACCTCCAAGTTCATCAGACCAGAGTAGTCCCAGTCCAAGCTGCCATTCAACTGATTGTTTGAAATGTTGAGAGTTCGGAGACTGGTTAAATTGGCAATCTTGATCTCGGCCCACAAATCATTTCCATCAAGAGATAGGCTGACAAGCTGATCCAGGCCTGAAAATACAAGCAAAACAGAACCCGAAAGATTCAAATTTGAGAGATTGATAGAAACCACTCGATTCCGTTCGCATGTGATTCCGACCCATGAACAAGCAGAACTAGGATTGGACACGTCCCAACTGTTCAGTAGTGAATCAGTAAACAAAAAATCTTGTTTGAGTGAAGCTAGAACATGAGCATCACTGATCAGTGAGGAAGAACTACAAGCAGCCAGAAGAGAAAACAGAGCAAGAACAAGGAATAGGACCATTAATGTGAAATTTTTCAGGAGATCAGTTTTCGCGAGCTGGGTTCGAAGGTATTCACAGAGAAGTATATATATTAAATGCTCTATCAAGTGGGAGTTTAATAGGAAAAGATGGAAAAAGAAGAGGAATCTGAGAAACTTCAGCTGAGCATAGCCTTAGAAAATCAAGCATCTTCAAGAAGAGCCTTCACATTCAAGGAAGAAACACAAGTAGTACCCCTTTTCCCTTTTCCAGGAAGAGGAATTTCTATTCTTTTCCTTATCTAAGCTTTGTGAAAGAGAAGATGAGTAGCTGGATTTTGTGCTATCTGGTTTGAGAGCTGTCTAAGCTGCTTTGGCTTGTGAAAAAGCAGGATGAAGGTTTTCTTTTCCATCTTTTCCTTTTACTATCCATAGAAAGAAGAAAGAAAAAAATGCCGTTGGATAACAGAAATTTAAAGTTGAGATTAGGAGGAAAGTTGAAGAGGGGACTCAACTTGTCCATGGTGTTATAATTGTAAACAAGAATGAACATATCTTCTGCTCCAGCTACAACCCACTGTTTGCGTGCTATGAATTTCGCCGATCGGACTGAAAGTTCACAAATCAATAGGTGAGCAGGCATAATAATCATATGTATTAATGTGTATGAACATGATAGATACATGTACACGTATATAATCATCTGACTGACGTTGGAATCTTGCCGACATTTACCTGATGTATTGTTTGATCTCATAACAGATATTATCTGTGGGTCTGTATGCTCTCCAAATCCAGTGAGATTGCAGTGGAAAGATTGAATATCTGGGCATGGAATGTAGTGAGTAATCCTGAAAACTGAATCACTTTCTTCATCCTTCAGAAGTTCACTGAAAAAAAGTAGAATAAAAGAAATGCTCAAATGGAAACTTCCTTGAAAATGATATCCTGACCAGCTGGTCCTGTTTCTCTACTTTTCCTACTTTCCCCACTCAGTAGAGCTAAAAGGTTGCTCTTCTTTCTAAGCAAAAAACAGTCAATTTCAAAGATTCCCTGATTTTTCTTCCTTTGGGGTGGGGGGACCAAGGAGAACAGCTATTGAGCTTTCAAGCCTCAGCATGTTTGACAGAGAAAGGAATTGAAACGCATTTGTGGAGAGGTTACATGGATCATTCAATCTTGTAAAATAAACATATCTCCATTCCATTTGCTTGCATATCTGAGAAGTTCAAGGGGAAAAATATAACAGTCCAAACAATCAATGCAGGCTGAATGAAGGCAGAGATACCAATACAATGACTGTTGAAGCCATGTTCCAAACAAACTTAAAACCCAGCCTTCAATCCCTAAGAAAGAAGAATACAAGAGCTGGTAACACAGTTGGAAGGTCCTCATTGTCACAACACAGTCATGTTAATCTTTATGTAGAGAAAAAGCACAAAAACCTGAAAACTCATTTCAGGAAGAAAAAAAACCCCAACACCCAAAATATGTATGTTAAGAATGCCAAGCAAGCAAGAAAGGCAAATAAAAGAGGTACTTGATAGAAGATATAAACCAACTGAGATAACAGTAAATTAAAATTGCAATAGCTTACTTATTGGCTTCAGATGATGAGACATTGACATTTGCACTCAATGAACCAGATTTCGTGGGCTTTCTATCAACAAAAAGAGATCAAATTAGGATTCTTTTTGCTGAACTTGCATAAAAGAAAGAAAGAAATAAAATGGTGCAAGTTTGTTTCTTTCCTGTGTCAGCATTTTTCTAACAAGGTCCATCCCGTAACAAAAAGAAGCTCGAGAATTGCCTTTCCAGAATTTCCAGCGACCTGGAAGGCACACAATTTTAATGAGTTAGCATAAAAAGCTAGCATATCAATATCAATGATTCTACCTTAACAAAAAAAAAAAAAGATTGACAAGACTACCGCCAATACCTTGATATATTGACATTCAAAAGACTTCCAAGAGAACCCCTTCTTCCTCCTCCTTTCTTCGGGCTTGGAACCGGCAATGCAAAGACTTTCTTAAGCTTGCATTGGCGGAGTTAAAAAGGGGTGGCTTGAATCATCTCACAAGCCTTTAAAACAAACAAGCATACTTATAAAAACAAACAACAATAATAAAAATTGTTAGATCACATGTCCAAAATGTTCAACAAGTTCGTTACAACTTCCAACTAGAACTATAAACAATAGTAAAAATTGACTAGTAAATTTCAATAAGAAAACTAACCATACTTAATGCTTTAGTCAGCCCATATGTTCTTCCACAAGACCCAAAAAATTGCTAAACAACATGTCCAAAACAATTAGCCCTAATCAGCCACTCTTAATCATACTTCAACCGTCCATCAGCCCAAATCAGCCACCCTCCAGCAACAAAACCATGTAGAGTTCTATTTCCATCCTGAGGACCATCATAGACTACTGCATCACCTTTAAGCACTTCCTCAATATTGATCTTTGTCTCACCTCTAAGCACTCTTCTACCATGGCAAATGTCTTTGTGCATAGGATCAGTCACTACATATCCCTTGGCTACTTCATTTCCATCCCTGTCCAACAGGGTAACTCTAGTTTTCTTAGCCAGTTCTACACGAGCACTTGTCGCCTCAAAAGGAGAACGATGAGGTGAGGTTGAACCATGAGGTGAGGTTGAACCATCATGAGGTGTATTCACCACAGACTGCGGTGGGACCTTTCCAATTGCAATGTGAGCCTGTATTAATGGAAAACGCATATAAAGGTAGGATACAAGTTTTAAGTGTGTAAAAAAAAGAACACAAGCTTAAAGAGAGTTAATTAAGCATAGTTATATGTAATTAAATAATTGAAGTTGCGTTACAAACTCACCATCAACAAGTTAGTCAGATTGGCTAGGGAAGCTTTAACCTCAACTAACTCTTTCTCGACATCGGGACTAGATGATGCCAATGCTTTGTCGAGTAAGTATTCACCAATAGCAGCATGTTCAACTTGTGCTGGTGAGATTTGAGAGCCAACAGCACGAGTACGACTTTTTGTGTCTTTCCCAAATACTTCAGCTAGCACATCGCCTTTAAGATCTATGATCTCGCCAATATCATTCTCTCCCCTAATTCTTGCTTCAATAGCTCTCCTTTCTTTAACAGCCTTCACTTGTTCCTTCAATATATACTTAAAGATTCAGCACTAAAACAACAAGGACAACCTCAACAATATATACTCTATGACTAAAAGCATTACAATAAATACTCTATGACTAAGACCTGCTCAATACATTAAAATGTAACAAGTATAAATACTTACATATGCAGCACGAGCACTCTCCAAAACAGATCCATCAGGATGCTCATGAGCTGTTAGCCAATCATCCTCTCGATTGACTTTGGCTTTAGGGTTCTTTTGTTTCTACACAAAAAGATTATCAAGTGTTACCACAATCCACTTCCATTAAAGAGAGTAAGATAGGATGGTACCTTTTTGTAATGCATTTGGGCATATTTTTGCCGCCCAAGAGTATGACCAATAGTGTTCTTCTTCCTATTTGCTGCATTCTTTGCATTCCTTTCAATGACTTCAGGTTGGAACTCACGGGTCACAAACTCGGCCCAAATAGTTGGATTCATACCTTCTGGACAAGTGGCAATAGCAGCTTCCTTGTTCAAAGCTTTCTTTATAAGCTCTTTTCGGTAGTTACTTTTTGCTGTCCTGAATTTAGAAGAGAACTCCTTTTGAAGATTTTTGTAAGCCAAAGCCATAGGCACATCATATTCAAACTCACCCTATCAAGAATTATAATAGTTAGAGATTCATTTTGGTAAAGATTGTTACTGACAAAGCATCCAAAAATAGATTGTTACCGACAAAGCCTCCCACACTTCATCCTTAAAGGTCTGCTTCACAAGCCTCCAATCTTTATAACTCAATGGGATGGTTGCTCGAATAAAATGCCCCAACCGTGTTGCCCATTTCGCCGCATTAGGACCAACAGCAGTGCCTTTAGTGGACACTGAGACAAGCAACTTAGCCTTAACCGATGAAGGTGCACCAGATGATTGAGATGTTACCGGGGGTGTTTCTTGACCTGGTGGGGGCGCTTCTTGACTTGATGGGGATGGCCGCAAGGCACTATGACCTGGATATTGGCCACTTGATGCCATTAAACTGTCCTGCAAACAAGTGGCAAATATTATGTATTGCATACAAAAGAATTTGGCACAAATCACTACACCTCAAAACCTAAAACAAATCACATTAACTTTGAGGCACAATCATTAAATTATAGTGCACTACATAACAGAAAATAGTAACTATTTAACTACGTACCTATTTAACTACTTCAAATCTAGAAATGGTCATGCCAAAACTTCCAACAATGGTAAAAATTACACTACATTTCAAAACTTCAAATTAATTGCATTCAACTTTGAGGCACAACCATCAAATTATAGCGTACAACCATCAAATTGCACCACGAAATCATATAACCCACACATAATAAAACTAAACAAAAATGGAAACATCAATAGCAAAAGTTTATATTAACATCATAGACAATAAGTTAACGTCGTCTTTCCAGCAGGGGTTTCAAATTGGGTTGGTCTTCAAGAGTAGATTGGAAGTCACATGGTACATCTAGCTCATCCACTCGACAAGTCAATCGCTTTGGAGAATGTATTACCACCGACCAATCGGGATGTTTCAAATCTTGTGAATAAAACACTTGACCGGCCTCTTTAGCAAGAATGACTGGCTCATCCAAAAAATTACTAGAACTTTTCAGTTTGTTGAGGTTGACCATCACCAAGCTTGAGTCTGGACAGAGTTTACAGCCATTAATCTTGTCTTCCACCCTCACCCAATCACAATAAAAAACCACCTCTTGAAAGTCGGTATAGTCTACCTCGATTATCTGTTTAATGATCCCATACCACATCGTTGTCGCATCAATAGGATTCTTGTCTTTCCTACTTGCAGTAAAAGAAGTAATTGCCCTCATGAAAACACCACTGTCTTGGGTGGTAACAGTATCATCATGAGACTTGGGAGAGAAGACAAAACCATTGACACGATACTTCTTATATGTCTTCGCTTTAGTTGGCCCTTTGACTAACCGCCACAACATAGAATTCGTAGCAGTCGTCCTCCAACAACTATAACATGATACAAAGAAAACAATTTAAAACATAAGTAGTGAGAGAACTATCTTAGTTTTCCTAAATTACATTATTTTTGTAAGAATTAATACGTACCTTCTTGTATAACCAATCAATGAAATTTGTTTGTATTTCTACCTCTGTTTTTGCTATTCCTTTTCCTTTAGCACGTGAACCGGATTGCAACGACTCACGATACTCTCTGCATTTTATTCATCCAGGCTTTAATATATAAGTATATATCTATATAATAACACATGTTACTTGCCTAGATAGTCAAGAATTCAGACCTGTAGAATGTATCGCGTTCTTCGACATCAAGTCGAAAAAGCACCCATCGACGTATCTGTACAAATTGGTGAGGGGATAATAACACATCCTTACCATCTAGCATAGGCCCCTCATCACTATATTCGCCATTTTCATCTAAAAAGGCTTCTTGACTGTATTTGTGATTACCGGCTCGTGGATTGGACATGTACTCCATAGCATACCTAACAGATTCAGCAACAAGATAGGATTCCGCAATAGAGCCTTCAACATATCGTTTGTTGCTAGGAATGTCTTTACACTCTTTCATTGACCTATTAAATATTCCAAACTTATTTATGTAAATGTTAAATTCAAAAACACGTCAAATAAAGTCAAAGACGATAGAAATAAAAGTTTTTACCGTTCGAAAGGATACATCCACCGATCTTGGGTAGGTCCACAAAGCAACGCCTCATCTGCCAGATGCACCACAAGGTGAATGCTTATATCAAAAAAGGATGGTGGAAAATATTTCTCTAACACACACAATGCCTCAACAACCATGAACTTGGCTTCTTGAATGTCATTTCTGATCAAGACCTTCGAACACAGTAAATTAAAGAATAAGCTTATCTGGTGAATAGCTTTCCGTAAGTCTCGGTGTTTCGGAAAGGCATGCTGAAGCAATACAGGTAACAAGTACTCCATGATAACATGATAGTCATGCGACTTCATTGTTAGCAAACCAGGTGGATTGAGACTAACAATGTTGCTCAAGTTAGAAGAAAAACCTGATGGAAGCTTCAAGTACTTCAAAGTTTTCAAGAAATCCATTTTCTCATTCTTATCCAAAACAAAAGGAGCATGTGGCTTAACTGTTTTCCCTATGTTTGAATCAATTTGCATCCACTGCCCACTGTGTATGCCAAGAAGCCTCATATCCTCTCGTGCATTTACATTATCTTTTGTTTTACTCAAGCAAAGGATGGTGTTTAGTAAATGTTCAGCAACATTCTTCTCGGTATGCATCACATCAATAACATGGCGGACTTTGTGGTTTATCCAGTACCCCAGACCAAAAAGGATGGACTTCTTATACCATGCCTCAGTAACTTTACTACCATCACCATCAACATTCACTTCGGCTCTTTTTCGCTTGCCATTGCTGTCTTTCCAAGATACAAAGTTGATACGATCTAAATGCTGCAGAAGTTTTTCCCCTCTTAGCGATTCTGGAGGAAGATTATCTTCCACTGTCTTGAGCCCCAAGTATTTCCCATCTCTAAACGGGTGATCACTTTTAAGAAACTGCCGATAATTTGTGTAAACAATTTTCTTGCTGACAGGTAGAAGAAGAGATGGAGTATTGTCACCACATGCTGGACAAGCTTTGTATCCATGGGTTACACAACCGGAAAGGTTCCCGAAAGCAGGAAAGTCGTGAATCCCCCACATCAACATAGCTCTCAGTGAGAAATGTTCCTTCTTATACATGTCATAAGCAGGCACTCCACGATCCCACAACTGTTTCAACTCGTCATATAGTGGCTCAAGAAAGACATCAATGTCTTGACTCGGTGCCTTCGGCCCAGGAATTAGCAGTGACAACATTTGGAACTCTGCTTTCATACATAATGATGGTGGGAGATTATAAGGCACCGTGATGACAGGCCAACAGCTATAACCAGTAGATTGAACTCCACGTGGATTAAATCCATCAGTTGCAATAGCAAGCCAAACATTGCGCTCCTCATTTGCAAATTCTTTATAATTCTCTTTACATACTTTCCATTGGCCAGAATCAGATGGATGCCTCATATAATCCCAAGAAGATTCAGATCTAGCATGCCAAGTCATCTCACGCGCTATCCATGGTATTGTATATAACCTCTGGAGTCTCGGAATTAGAGGAAAGTGTCTCAAAACTTTGTTAGGCTCTTTTGAAACCTTCCCTCCTTTGCCCGCTATGACTTTATATCTAGGTTTTTTACAATGACGACATTCCATCAAATTTTCATCAAGTTTCCAGTATAACATACAATTATTTTCGCATGCATGAATGCAGTTAGCCTTCATCCCTAGGTCTTTCAACATTTGCTTCATTACAGGATATTTCACTGGCAATGTGTTTCCTTTGGGTAACCATCGCCTCAACATAGACAACAATGCTGTCACACTATTTCCTGACCACCCAAACTGTTTCTTCAGATTATGAAGTTCAACAACTGCTGAAAGTGTTGTCTCAGGTCCCTCACAAGAAGGGTACAATTTTTCTTTGGCTTTTTTTTTATAGTCAAGATACCTCTTACCCAAGTCTGGTTCAGGAACAAATGGTGGTTCAATATCTACTGTTTCAGTACCATGGCAGCCCATATAAGCATCAACAAAGTCCCCTATTCCAAGCCCTTCATCCTCAGTGTTTTCTTTATTCATGTTTCCAACCACTGGATGCTCCATTAGAGTCTTTGAGCGTCTTTCACCATGCAAAACCCATACACGGTATGTGAGATCTATACCGTTTGCAATCAAATGATCTTCAACCACCTCGTATGTCAATCGGAACCTATTCCTACAGATTTTACATGGGCAAGGACAAGCCGACCCGCCCAACTTTGTTTGGGCAAAAAGAACAAAATGCCTAACCCCATCTTCATAAAGTGTGGACCTCCTATTTCTTTCGTCCATCCAATCTTTCTGTATTTGCTCATACATTCTGCGATTCAACAAAGCACTTTCAAGCATGTTTATACTTAAGTAATTTAAAACAAAATAAGCGAATAAATTAACCTACCCATGCGGAGGGAGGGGGTGAATACCTTTTTATACCCTCGCGTGTCTAATCCCAAACGAAAAAAAAAGATCGTCTTATGTGAAGCGTATACCACACCATATATCACATTTCCAAAAACTTTTAAGCATTGTTTCAAAGTAAAGAGTATTAAAGAATCATCTTTTTTTAGGGAACTATTTAACTACTCAAAAAAGATACATAATACCACATGAAAAAAAATCCTCATGCAATTTCTCAAGCTTGAAATACTATTCTTGTGAACATTTGTATCATAATAATCCGGCAAGCTCAAATATTAAGATATAGATTTTATAAATAATCTAAAGTTTAACCAAACTCATACTCTAATTATTTATTGAGCAAGATACTCTAAAGTTTAATCCATTCACACACAAAATTCAGGCAGCATAGTCAGTTCCAGACAAAGAATTGCAAGTCAAGAAGGCAACAGTCGACGGTGACCCAACAGGTCTTCAAGCAACCTGCTAAATTATTCCCTACGGCAGCTTAGATGTTGATCATTTTCTCCAATGTTATTGAACTACAAGGAATTTTGTTGAAAAGCTGATTAACACCCTTTATTAGGAATAATAACATACAGTAACAGAAAGATCTCAATTTTAATCTTTTGTGCAGGCTACTAAAGTATTGTTAACTTAAATACAAAACAAGATATGAGCAGAAAGTAAATTAAGCAAATGTCAAGCATTTTCCTTTTTTTTTTTTTTTTATGAATCTGAAACATGATATCAATCCCTTGGTAACAGTAAGTACCCACAATATTTGTTCATTTATCGGTATGTAACAGTCCATTAAGAAATGGGGGACTAGTTTAAAACCCAAGGATTAGTAGTCTCTAATTCACTTATTGGTTGTTGTTTGTGCAGTTGGGAATCTACACATAGCCCTTGGACTACAGATCTTTGTTAGTTTTCAGGAACATCATGCTACCCAAGAAAAGTTAAATAAATAAACACCACAGAAAGGAAGGAAAGAAAATAAAAGCAGTAATGATTAACAAAGTGAGGCCTATCACAGTTAGGTAAGAAAGGCATTGATTAAGAAATAAGAATCCAATACACAGAAACTAGCAAATTTTGGAAAACCCATCAAATGGGAATTTAATACTGGCAGTTATATATATGGAAGAGTAGTCTGAGACTTAGATTTGAAGGTTTTATTACAAAAGCTGCATCTGTTGGTACTGCCCATCAGTTTCTAATTTCTATGTAGTCAGTCTTCTCACCCACATGGAGCCCAGCTAATTTCTTTTCAATAAATGAAGACAGCAGCCATTCTAATATCTTTGCCATCTTCTAACATGACCCATCAAAATCCAATCCATAGGTACAGAGGAAGAAAGCTCGTCTGTAATACTCATATCCATGGAATGATTATAGAGAGATGTGTTTTTTGTTCCTTCTGTGTTTCTGTTATTCAGCAGCAACATACTTGCCATGGCTAGATTCTTCCTCAAACTCTTCATCTGGGTCTTACCAGTGATGACCCAAGTCTTACCAGTCTTACCAAACTCATAAAAGTCTCCCCTAGCAATTCAGCCAACTTAACAAGAGAAAGATGAATGAAAACAGGGAGGAGCAGAGAAGAACTGGTAATCTGAATATTTTATTCACAAACAAAGCATGTTTTCATTGAAGATGTCTCCTTGACCAAACTACACAGGCATAAGGAAGTGCAAAGTTCACAAACTAAAACAATGAAAAAAGACAAGAAAGAAAAGGACCCATTTCACCAAATCTGTTTAAGCGAGAGTCGGCACAAACCCATTTCATCCAGAAAGGTCATCGCACAAACCCATTTCACCAAATCTATGTAAGAGGACATCGGCACAAACCCAAGTCACCAAATCTGTGATGATTTTGGCAGAGAACGTTTTGAGAGAGGAAAATCAAGAAAGAACGGACAACAGGAAAATCAAGAAAGAACGGACAACAGCATTTCAAAACCTAAAGATTTAACCAACATTAAAAAACGAAAAAAACAACAACGAATCAAACACAAATCAAATACTGCATTTGAAGGAAAACTCAAATCAACGAACGCACCTGATTGATTAAGATCGACCTTGGAAGCAGAAAACCCAACTACAGTCGCCGGGGAGATGACCAGCAGAACCCAATCAAACCTTGGGAGACTGAGACGGGAGAAGGAGAAATAGCAAAAGCATCGAGCTCATTAACAGAAAAAGAGAAAGAGAATGAGGGAGAGGGAAGAAATGGCGCCAGGGAAAATGGAGAGGGAAGATCAGTCGTCGGGCCCACGATTTATAATGTGCATTTTTTGCGCCAAAACGATGGAGGGAAGAAATAATCCCGCCTTATTTTTCATTTTTTCTTTGTAATGTGATTTTTCCTCTTTTTTATTTTTCCTCTTTTTATTTAGTAACACATTCCTAATCGTCACAAAATATCCAAGAAATGTTACAAAAAAATTCAAGTATTTGCAGATATATTTAGTGACGGTTATGAATATTGCTAACGGATAATAAATGTGACAAATTACCTAACGGCCAGATATGCGTTACTAATGAGAAATCTCAAATGTTGCAAAATCACCCAAATGGTGTAGTGCCTGCCTTGAAAACAGCGAACCTACATCATTCACACAAAAGCCTCCAAATATGTTGGGTGGCGCCATTCAATGGATCATGAGTTCAATACTCTCCAAAGATGTGGAACTTGGTCTTTAGTGCCTTTCAAACCAAACATGAATATTATGGGATGCAAGTGGGCGTACCACAATCAAAATAAACTACTTGAGTTGGACTTCATTGGCTCGTATGCAGATACATCTTTATTCATTCGTCAAGATAAAGGAACTTTCACTTATCTCCTCATTTATGTGGATGACATGATTCTTACCGACAAGAACTTCTCCTATTTTAGGCAATTGATTCATCAGACAATTCTCCATGAAGGGTCTTGGGCCCATCAATTATATTTTAGGGCATTGAGGTTAAAGTAACATTTTTAAGGAGATCCTTTGGAATGGATGACCTCTAGAATATTGTAGCATCGTTGGTGGCATTCAATATCTCAATATCTCACACTCACACTCACCAAGCCAGCTATTGCTTTTTCTGTCAACTAAGTTTTCCAATATATGCATGCCCCAATTATCCCTCATCTAGTTGCAATCAAACGCATCATGCATGTGATTTCTAAAAGGCACAATCACATTTGGCCTTCGTCTTTGACTTTGCCTGCTTCGTCTCACAACTTGATGCAATGCAAATTGGGCAAGTAATCCAGATGATCGAAGATCTATAAATGGGTATTTTTTAGAAAAATTACACATTATCACCTTAAATTATTATTCCTTTTTTACTTTACCCCATAAACTTTAAAAAGTATCAATTGACCCCCTAAACTAATCCTATTGCACGGCCGTTACCCCCTGAGGCCAAAATCGAATTAAAATAAACGGAATAGAGCAACACATGACACGCACGTGATCCAGGGCCCACCAGAACACCTTTACCCCGGATCACGTGCGTGTCACGTGTTGCTCTATTCCGTCTATTTTAACTCGATTTTGGCCTCATTGGGTAACGGTCGTGCAATTGGATTAGTTTAGGAGGTCAATTGATACTTTTTAAAGTTTAGGGTGTAAAGTGAAAAATGGTGATAGTTGAGGGTGGTAAAATTAATTTTTTCTTTTTATTTTTTTTTATTTTGGCCCTCATCCAATATCATGGTGTGCCAAGAAGCAGCCCATGGTGGCCCACTCTTCAACTGAAGTAGAATATCATTGTCTAGCAATCACCCCTACAAAGATTTTACGGCTTCGTATGCTACTTTGTGATCTGATCTACATTTTCTTACATCATATTCCACTCATCTGGTTTGATAAGATTAGTCCAATTTTGCTTGCTTCGATTCTAGTCTTCCATGCTCGCACCAAGCAGATAGAAATTGACTATCATTACATTCATGAAAAGGTGGTTACAAGTGATCTTGCAATCAAATATGTGCACTCCAATGATCAAATTACAGAGGTTTCGACCAAAGGCCTTTCATCTCATGGATTCAAATTTCTTGAAGACAAGTTTTTTATTTGCGAGCGGCCGGCCCATCAGCCATTGCCAAGTCATATAATATTCTCACCATGCATGTACAAACCGTATAACACATAATTGTCATTGTTATAAAGAAATTTATTATACACTCTCTCCTCTAGAGAAAGATAGAGAGAGAAACTTATCTTCACTTAGTGTGTTGCCTTCTTCCCTTGAGAGACTTTTATATATTCCCTTCTTCCTTTGAGAGACTTTTATATACTGGTATTAGGACTCCTTGGGATATGTTGACCTCATCTATTGTGGTTCTTATCTTAGGTTGAGAAGATCCTAACTCCTGAGGATTTCAGTGCTATCCCCCTCTACGCAGTCCCCTTGGACGTGTTCTGGGAGGTGCGTGTTCCTATCTCTTTAAGAAAAGTTATAAACTAGTAAAAAAGGTAAGTGATCATTTAAAGGTAACAAATAATAAATTCTAATTTAACAGAAAAAAGAATCTTTAGCAATTGAGATTGAAAAAGTAAAAAAAATGACTTAAAAATTGCTTAAGCAAACTTAATGAACTTTAAGGGAATGGAATAACAACTTGAAATAGTAAAATCTGAAAAGATTTCCCTAAACAATCAAATTGTTCAACTTAAGAAAACTAATGAGGATTTTGAGCGGAAATTTACCCATGGAGAAGAAAAATATGAAAAATTATTATAATATATTAAGTTAGGAGGTTTTAGCTTCAATTTTGACCCTCGGTTATAAATTTGACCGATGATTATGTAACTACTCATGCAACTACCCACTCATTTTTCAGTTGTTCCTATGTACCTATACCATTTTTGCTTTAATTTCTCTATTTCTATTTTATCCAACTCGTCCTATGGAAATAGGTCATTTTTTTAATATGTGATTATTTATTTTACAGTGCAAGGAGATACCGTGCTTAGTACGGGTTATTGGGCTAGTTTCAATTAAGTAAGTCGCAAGGAGACATGACTCGGCCTTGTATTTGATAGATATAAAAAGTATGGCCCTCATACTTTTACGACTTTTATGAAAGGTGAGTCATCAAATTCCCAAGATCAATCCTCCAAACCTAATATTATATGTCATATTTGTAATAAAAAGGGGAATTTAAAGTTTGAATGCAGATTAAAGAATAACTTCAAACCTACACCCTTCAGAGACCTTGACAAAGGTAAATCTATTTTAAGTGACATACTTAAATAATGTGGACTCTTAAATGCATTATCAAAGTAAAACTCTTAAGAAAGAGCCTTTAAATACAATAAGAAGAAGATTATTCAGAATCTACCTCCGTATACTAGAAGTTGCAAAATTGAATTAATAATTAAATAAGAAAAAGGAGGTAGTTAACAAGAGAAAAAGAAAAATGAAGACTTATAAAAACTCACCCAAGAAGACCCCTTATAAACCTTATTTTAACAAGCTAGAGCTCATAGCCTTTTCAGCCTATCCTTCTCTAATCACTATGGATATGTTTGGTAACAGACTAGGAATTCATAGATATGATGATTCTTCACTACCACTAGAACAATGATTCCTCACTAGGAATTTTGCATTTATATTGGTGTATATCGATGCATATAGCTGAAAAAAATAGAGTTCGGTGTGCAAATCCACTTAAGTGAGGATTTTCAATTCTTATGGGGGCTGGTCGGATCTGAAAATTCTAACAAATGAAGATTTTTATTTGTCTAAATCCTCAAGAATTTACAATTGTCAAACATGGATTTACCACAACTTAAGAAAAATCGAAAATCCTTTTTTTAAAGATTTGGTTGCCGAACGTGACCTATGCAATTAAGTTCCACAGCCGAAAGCTCAGTTATCCATCCAACCCTCTAATCTAGATTAGTTGGTTTCATGATTTCACATTCTCAGTGTGTAAATAGTCATATCTTTTATGAAAGTGGATGTTTGGTTGAATTGTATTTATGCTCAGAATACTTGGACCTGGTTCCACTTTGTTAAGAGTACAATTTTCATCGGTCACACCAATGGAACTTGTATTATCATATAGATTGGTGCACCCATGGGTCGACCCACTATGGTCAAGAGTCAATTTATTTTTCCTTGGGCCCACATTGCATTTAGAAACACTTGCACTCAATTTAGGCCTAATTAAATTCAGACTTTGACCCCTTATGTTTGATTGGGCTACGAATTAAGTGGATCAAACTGCCATTGGATCGATCAAATTTGTCCAAATAAATCCGGGCTCAATCAACCCACAGGATCCATGAGATTTGGGTCTTCTGCTTCTGCGTCATTATGATTCCCTATTCATTGTAAAGATCACCCATGGCCATGCATGTCGACTAACCAACCAAATTTGCACCTTGTACGTATGAATTTATCTCGCCCTTGGAATAGAGATCAAGGGGGTTTCTAACCATTGGTCATTACAGATTCATTGGATCTGAAAAGTACAAATCCAACTTTGTAAATGAATTAGCATTCCAGCTTAACACTCACAAATCAATTGCTCTCTTTGTCCATCAGGAATTCAGCATTAGCTCAGAAATTTAAAATACTATTGCCTTTTAAACTATTAAAGAGTACTTGACCTTAAATGATCTCATGATCTAACTTACTAATTGATGATATTCACTATTGAATTGAAAACCCATAGTATCAAATGGCTTTAGAACTACTGAACTTTAGCAAATATCAAAAGGCTCAAATAATGTGATTTCTGTCAATTCTTGTGATAAACACTGTTTTTCTCACTACATGTCAAAGGCTGCAAATCTTTGGACACATGTTTGAATTTCTATTGTTATTATTGACATCTCCTCCACCAACCTCTAAGTGCATCCACTGCCGCATCTCTTTCAACTAAAGCAGCTCTGACAAGAGCCTCTCCTATCATCATGGTCCTTGTTGGCTTTTATGCAGCAAAAACTCACTTCCATCCCTCAATACAAGCATATTTACAAGGAGGAAAATTATAATGTGGCCCCAGCATATTTAGTATAGTGGAGATCTGAAACATCAAGTGGAAAGACACATCTAGAATTCTAGATCACTATCACTTTTACCCATGGAAGCTCTCATCCACTTGTTGAATATTTGGGTGACACAAACACACGATACAAACAATAAAGACTACTAAAAAAATATAGTATACAGTAGTGTTCTGTATATATATCCGTTCAGATACGTTTGCTTTTCAAGATCTAAGCTAAGCACATTGTCTTTGATGGACCCACCACCATGAACTCCTGTGTCCAGCAGCCTCTTATTGCTACAGTGATTACCACTCTCTTTTTCTTGAAGTAGTTAGAAATAACAATCATTGAAAAGTTTGTGCAATCTCCTTTTTTTAGTTGTGTGGGTTTTATTTTCGCTTGTGCGGGACTCCTTTCCACTTAAGTGGACTACTTTCCCGTGTATATGTGGGCTCTCTCTTGGGTCCTAATCCCTTGGCTGGGGTAAAAAAAAAAACCATAAAATAACACAAAAATATGTTGGCTATAACTCATGAGCTGTTTTAATAGTATATATAGTATAGATATAAACAAATTACTGTTTCATCTTTTTTCTACCTTAATAAACTTATTATACACCTGAATCCTACTTGACTGGTGAATTAGGAGCAATCGGGTAGAACCGAGTTGACTCGGATTGGTTGAGTTGCACATATTTTCTTGGTTTTGTTTATATTTAGGAGGGTATAGGTTTTTTTTTTTAAATGTATACAAGTCATGCATATACTATGAGTTTATAATAAGTAAAAATCTGTTGATAAAAGTAAGGAACCCAACCGATGCCCAAACATGACCCAAATTTCATGAGTGTTTCAAAATGAAGGCTCTGAGTCCAACCCAAAACACAAACAAGCCCAACCCATATTTGACTTATTAACTTCAAGGGCCTATCGGTTTGGAGAAATTCCTGCTGGGACTTTCACGTCTTAGAAATTTTTTATAGCAATGTTAGTTGTTATTTTTTTATAGCAATGTCAGGTGTTGTGTCCATAGAGCATTTAGAATTTCACAGCAGAATTCTAAAAGTTTTGCCTTATGAAATGTCACTTTTGGGCTTTGAAATTCTTCGTAAATCTATATTCGCATATGCTGGTTGCCCTTTAGTATTTGGAAAACCTAATACAATTCTATTTCTCTTGGATAGGCCTAAGAGTTTGAGTTTGTCTCAACCCAAGTTGCAAACCCTGTAATATACAGGAAATTGTTTGAAGACGAGTTGTTGTTGGCCCATATTCGCCCAATATCAGTCAGATGAGTATCAATTTTTCAGAAGCTAATTAATACCAATTCAGCTGGTGCATATTGGGCGAGTTGTGAATCAAGAGTGACACTTGACACTTTGATTTTAGATTTTCAAAATCAACTGTATGTATCGGCGACACAGGTGTAGTCCTACCTGTATGAAAGATCTGGTAGTAGCAGGACTTAGGTTTGATGGTTTGAGATAAATTTGAGGATGTTAGGCTATGATTTGTGTAAAAGAATGATTTTGGCAGAATTTTTTTTTTTTTTTTTGGATTTGGGCGGTTTCGGACAATGTAGATGACTGTTACTGTCCCTAAATCAGACTGAGGTGTAGGCCTAAAATAATTAATTAAGCTAAGGGCATAGGTTGATGTGGTGGTTTTGTGGAACAGCACATAGAGTTGAACTGTGAACAGGTCTTTGAGTTTGAGCTTCAGATCAAATAGGGTAGTCTTCAATGCCAAAACAGATTGTTTCTGGGATACAAATAGGGGAGGCTTTTGTGTCCATTTCAGATGAAGAATCCACCAGAACTTGGGTGGAGTTTTAGGACATTTGTATTAGTTCCAAACAAAGGATTTTATAGTGGTTTTTATCAACTGAACACAAGATTAGATGAACAATAGTGAGGTTGAGAATGAGAGTTGCATTAATTTTTGGAGATAAGTGAGCATGGCAATAGTATGTTATATTGATTATTTTAGTACTATAAAAGGTGGTTTTGGGGTTTAAATATTTTAGTGCCCTTTGCAAGTCTAAAAATAGGATTTGCTTTTACTTAAACCTGATTTAGAGAGATATTTGTCTACTTTCTCGTTTTCTTTTATTTTGCAGTAAAGTTTACGTGAATTTTTATTATATCAATATAAAGACCTTTTTATGCATGTTTTTCAAAATGTAGCTAAAGGTAACCTCGCTCTAATACCAACTGTTGCAATAATAAGCATGAAAGAGTTGATGAAGAAGATCACACTCTTCAACCTTATTTAGAAACCATGAATCTAAAAGGTAAAACAAGGGGGAAACCTAAGGAGAAAATAGAATTTGTACCATTTTGTATTACCAACAAAGCAATGACTTGTTAAAATCTCATAACCTTAATTTTCCTTGAATGGTAAAAGTGTTGAAAGTAGGTGGGCCTTCCATATGGGATTTCAAAACTTTTTACCCTCTTGACATAGGGATTATACACCCAAAAAGCCAAGAACCCAATCCCAAGATTCAAAAATTCTAATCTTAATGCATCAAATATTCCCAGATCATTATCTAGAAGAAAATTTTGAGCATACACAAACAAGCATAAAGATCTACAAAATAACTCGTGTAGATCTATACCTGAGGAGCTCGGTTGTGCACAAATCGAGATTTTGATAATCCACAAAACCCTTTCGCAGATGTGATCTCCTAGGCCTTGAGATCTTCCACGCTATTACCCTTTCGTAGAGAACTTCGCAAAGAGAATGGTGGGCTCTCGGTTGAGAAGAATCTCTAGGCACTCAAGCGTGGAAACCAAAGGAGAGAAGGAGAGGGAGAGAGACAGAGACCTATTGGGCATCCAACTCTTGGGCATGCAATAGTGGTATGGACATCCACCCTAGGCCTTTATTTATAGTTTTCGGGCTTCCCCTTTTTCCTCTCTTAGAAGTCCTACTCCTCCTTTCCTTATGAGACCTATTTTGACTACAACTTTCTCTTTCTTAGAGCTAGCATGGGGACCACTAGGGATTCCTTGGATCTGGCTCCAACCGAAACATCTGAAACCCATATCACTACTACAAAACTGAAGTTTACCGACGCAGTCAACGCGTCGGTAAACTTAAAAAGATGTCGGTAAATAAATTTACCGACACTAACTGTGGCGTAGGGAAAAAAAACGTAGCTAAATATACTTATCGACGCGTTGACTGCGTCGGCAAGTATAAATTAAAATTACCGACGCTACTGGCGTCGGTAACCTTCCGCAAAAAACGCGCACCCACTGTGTTTTTGTTAAAGTTACCGACGGTAACTTCATATTTATTTTAAAAAAAAACCACGTCTCCAATAACTGATTGGAACCGTTTTATTATTATATTAAATTAAATTTTAATTTAGTTTTTTTAGTCATTTTAATTTAGTTTTAAATATCTAGTTATTATTAATTTAAATATAGAATTAATATTACAAACCAAATATATCAGATCAAATATTATCAAACATATTACAAACCAAATATATCAGATCAAACACTAAAATATAAAAATAGGGGTCTAAAAGATAAAGCCATAAACATCAAGTTAAAAGTCTAAAATATAGTAGTCTAATGAGGGTTTCTTGGCATCTCTGGATAATAAACATCATCATCATTATCATCACTTCGCGAAGAGCCCGGAGGGTATTGTGGCAGCGGAGGTGGAAGAAATAGAGTACTTGGATCAAGTTGATTAAATTGTCCAGGGAATTGCATGTTAAGTTGAGCGGTTAGTTGCTGGATGTAGGCCGTATATGATGCAAGTTGGTTCTGATAGGTGTTAACTTCATTCTTATATGTGTTAACATATTATTAAACTAATTATCATATCAATAATAAAAAAAAATAAAAACTACATACTGATTATAAGATATAACAAGAGCTGGTATGGGTGGGGAATGGCAGCAGCAGTGGACGCCGGAAGCAGTGGACGCCGGCAACAGTGGTGGTCGCCGGTAGTGAGTGGATGCTGACAAACATTTAAACAAAAAAAGAGAAAAATTATTTGAAGAAAAAAAATAAAATTGATAATATAAATATTTCATACCTTATAAAGAGGGGAAGAAGGCTAGAGAGATGGGAGGAAGAGAGAAAAGATGCAGAGAGAAGAAGGCCGGGGAGGCGGAGTTGCAGAACGAGAGTGGCGAGGAGGGGGGAGATGGGGAAGGGTGAGGGTATATAATTAACTTGCCGACGCCATATGGCGTTGGGAAATTTCTTTCATAAACTTCCCGACGCTTACGACGTCGGTAAGTTTTGGGGTCAAACGCGCGAACCGAAATTGCAGCGCGAAAGATCTGGCGCCTAGAACTTCCCGACGCCGTGTGCGTCGGGAAATTAAATATCAAAACTTACCGACGCCATTAGCGTCGGTAAGTTGTACAACACACATTCCAAGTTGCGCTACAAATTTACCGACGCTATCTTTTGGTGATAGCGTCGGTAAAATTATAAGTTACCGACGTTTATGTAGCGTCGGTAAGTGTTGCGTAGTCTATCCCCACATTTCTTGTAGTGTATCCTATATGAATTCTGGACTCACAGTTAATTGCAAATAACTTTATTAAATAAATGCAATTGCATTCCAGTCGTAGGAATATTATAAGAAGACCATAAACTTTCCGATTACTGCAAGCAGGCCCCTCCATCAATTATATTCATGGATCTTTGGAATAAACCTATCTAATAAAATTGGATCCACCTCTTATTATCCTTGTGACCAATTAATCACACTGATCGTCGATACCATCTGATTAACTCTCAATAAAGATGGGTGCGCACTTACCGACAATAAATTTCATTAAATAGCACAAGAGGATATTTCTCTTATAGAAGATAGACTCCATCTTGAGAATATATGTTCCCACAATCCCACTACCATTTATCCAAGATACCAACGTGTTGATCTACAATTGGCTTCACTCATTGTTAAGTTAAAGTAAATGCATAGTAGAAACTTGAGCTCATTACTCTCTCAGGATTAAAATTCTATTACTTGAAAATTATGAGAGCTTTCCTTAATTAGATACGGTATTTGTATAAGGTGCTACTCATGGTCCTTCAGCACACCCAATGTACTAGCACAACAATCCAGAGTCTTTCACTTTGATGGTCGAGACAAACCACAATATCTTATAATGATCGCAGAGCTACAACCTTTTCAAATGAGATGCACAATCTCATCACTGGTTGTAAAAAATGCTTCAAGTATAAGAGTTGTGACCTATGTCTCCTACATGTAAATCTCAACCACACATATAGATCACATCTAACATACTTAAGGGCTCGTGTTCATCTCATGAACAATCATGTCATTTTGTATTAATTATGTACAACCATTAAATAAAAACTCATTCATCTCATGAATAGAGCATGAAATTATATATCAATTAAGATAATAAATAAATTTATTTACATCATCCACTAGATTGAGGACATACAACCTAACAAAAAGTTACTAAAAATAGTAAAAAAAACCCTAATTTCATAAAACCCGTTACAATTGACTCTAAAATACTTGTTATGGCCTTCCTAAGATTCCTAGACTCAAATGAACTAAAAAAGAAAAATATAAAAACATAAAGAATGGAAAATCACAATAAATAGTGAGTTTTGCATGAGAACTGCATTTTGATTATAGAAATGGTCTCGTTACTCCTTGGAAATGGCAACCACCTGGCTCATATCATATACATGTATGGCTTTGAAATGAGTACTTGTGCGGGAAGGATCATACCCAAATCAAAAGTTATGACATTGGAAGTTGACACTAACATTTCGGCTTGATTTCTTAGATTTTTGCATTGCAAAAATGGTTTCACCACTTGTTTTACATCGGAAGGGGTGATAGAGATTTTTCAAAGGTCATATGCTTTGCTATTTACATGCTCTGTCCTCTCTACATTTTTTTTTCAATTAATATTTTAACTTATGATTACCATACTTAAATGTGTGCACAAAAACCAGATTTTGACTATGGAAAACATTTATTTAGTTTATTCAATTGTTCCTTCATATATGACATTGGCATTGGCAGGACTCCAGCAGGTGAAAATTCCGCAATGGAAACAATTCAAATGGGACCCTTACCTATCTAGCTTATTTATTGGTCGGGATGAAAATATCAACCCTTAACTTTTTTGGTTTTGGTTTTCCCACTCTAGATGGCTTAGACCCAAGAGAGCATACACAAGTGGGAAGAAGAAGCCTATAAAATAGAAAGGATAGCCCAACACACATGGAAAGAGTGGCATATCTATATATCGATCCCTGGACAGCCGGATGACATATAGGGTTGCCAACCAACTACGCAACCTCTTATTATACGACCCTTACCTAACTTAAACTAAAGGGTTCGAACAGAGTCCGGAATAACCAGGTGAGGTTTGAGGTTGAAAAGTTGGAGTGCAATGAGGGTGTTAGATTTAGTTCAGGTCAAGTAACAGGCAGTGGCGGATGCATGCATATGAATGGGTAGGCTCAAGCCTGCCCATTATTTATTTTTCTTAATTACCATATACTAATGTAAATGTGACCAAGCCCACCCAAAAAAATATACAAAGCCCACCTAAAATCCAAATGTTAGAGCCCAATTCCCAAAGCCAAAGCCCGTATAGAAATGTCATTATATTGCTCCTTCATGATCATGCTTGACACTTATATCGCCGACATGCGTTCTGGTGATGAATTTGGAAGCTTAGATGGGATTGGTGATCTTGCAAGAGCAATGGTGAAGACAAGAAGAAATAAAGTATATCCATTGGTTTACTTGCTTCTGACTTTGGCATTAGTATTACCAGTCGCTACTGCATCGGTTGAGAGAGCATTTTTCAGCCATGAATATAATAAAGACTCGGTTACGCAATCGAATGAGTGATGAATGGTTGAGTGATATCTTAATTACATACATAGAGAGATAAATTTTTGAAAAGATCGACAATGATAATATCATGAAAGGTTTTCAGGATATGAAAACTCGAAGATGTCAATTGTGAAAGTTTGAATTTTTGTAAATTTTCATTGAATTTTTCAATTCTATTATGTTGGATATAATCAAGCCAACAGTTGGATTCCAAAATTTTAAGCACGATAACCTTAAGCCCCCCAAAATATATTTTCTGGATTCGCCACTGGCAACAGGTCATATAGCAAGTAGATTGCCAGCTCGATCAGTTTTATTAATTAATTGGAGTTGGAAATGTCAACCTTGGCCTAACCTGAAAATATAAAAGGTTGAGCCAACCCCTAAATTAGGGGGATATAGTTTGGGATTAGGTTGGATAAGTCTAGAATTGCTTTCCATATAGGCAAGAAAGTTTGAACCCTGTCTCCACCATGTGAAAACGAACGGACCGAGCCAGAAGTAATGATGGCCAATTCCACTCCTTAATTAACAGGTCAGTTTAAGTTGGGTCAGGTCATAGTGCAAGTTGACTCAATCCGAACTCAACTGACTAATGAATTAGGTTAAAAATTCTTCCTAAATCCGGACCCGTCCCATATACGGAATTGGTTTCAGTTCTGATTACATATTCTCACTAAAGGTTCGATTTCGAATCCGGTTTCATTTTTTCATTAACGGTTTCATACGGAATCAGTTTTTGTTCTGATTACATATTCTCATTAATGGTTTCGATTCTGATTCTGAATTCATCTTCTTATTAACGGCTTCGATTTTGGGTCCACCATCAAACTAGACAGAAACTGACCCGTTTATGATTCAAGCTAAGCTGTAGAAGGTTATTCAACAGCTTGAGGTTGAGGTTATGAATAGCCTTCAAGCCTCAACTACAAATGCGGTGGTCTAAACAATTCATCAAATGTAATCACAGTCTCACAGTTATCAAAAAATTTGTGGGCAAGAGCACAATCTGTCCTTTCATGTAATGGTTATTGCATAGGTAGGAAAAGCTAGGATCATGACAGGCCTAATGCAGGACAAAAGTCGGCCATGACTGATGACATTATAAAATGTGCATCGACCACATTTGCATGATTTGATATGTTCTTGTTTTATTTAGAATAGTTGGTTTATATATGTAAGTACAATAAAGATCATAAATAGTTGGGCTATTTATAAGGTGCAATAAAGAACATTAACATAATGTAAAATAGTTCTCTTTCAAACTAATCTTGTATTTGTAATAAGATAATACATAATCCTTTATTAAACATTTCCATCTATAGAGATATTTATGGTTCAGGAGATATACATAAGATAAGAAGATGCACATGCTGTCCATCTTTGAGGAGACCAATTGAGATTGGAACCAATCTTGAATCATTTCACAGATCGCATGTTCAATGTTGGGTCGGCTTTTAGGGATTGGGTAACCATGAATCAAATGTTTATAAACTTTGAAGGATCTGATGACCCATTAATGCTTGAAATTCTAGAAGAACCAGGACATTAAGGCTAAGACCCCATGTGATATTCCTTATAAAGAGGTGAAGTAATAAGGACTAGTGTTGGCATGAGAGAGAGAGAGAGAGAGAGAGAGAGAGAGAGAGAGACATGTACCAAAGATTGGTAGTTAGGTGAGACACCATGAGGGGGGGTAAGACCTTTTATTGATTTGCTAGTCCTTCGGGGTCTACAGGGACACTTGGGTTAGGAAAGTTACCTAGGGAAAAGTAGGCCTTTTGTCATGGGAGGCAAATGGGTACCTATGTGTGATCACATGTCACCATCCCTTCCTTTGGCTCCTCTCATGTGGCCCATACCCAATATTTGGATAGTTGGATGCCTATTCCATCTCCATCTATGATGCAAGTCACTTTCAATTCCACTAGGAAAGCTGGAAAGGATGAGATCTTGAAATACGTACCTAACCTCATCATTTCTCAAGCAATCATAACTAGATCATATATAAGAGCTTAGTCTAATATTCTATTTAGTTTGTAATCAAGCAATTAAGTTTATTTAGCTAATCATTTCTACTAAAAGTAGAGGCGTTAGTAGAGGTGAAGGAAATACTTTTCAGTACTTATTTTGTAAGCTTTCCTTCATTTCTTATAGTGAAGTCATCCTTCGTATAAACTTTCTAATGGAAGATGGTTTTGTAAATTGTCTCAAGCATCAAATTGATGGACATGAAGATTAATGAGAATCTTCCAATCTAAAGGCCATGGCCTAAAACTTGCTCGGATGTGATGTTCTTAGTTTCTCAACCAATCACCCTTTTTTGGGTTAACAGGCAGTCACACAAATGTAAACTGGTTGATTAGGATCAGATGCATCTGCATCTTGGAGGTCGACACATTCACCAGATTCCCTGAACTGCCCAAATTTTGGATGAAACTCTTGGTTTTCCAGTTGAAAAGATTAAAGAGTCATGTGCTTCAAACAAAGGAATCAACAATAAATAGAACAAATTCACTTCTAGACTTGCCACAATTTACTCTTTCTATTCCACATAGATGCAAGTGTCATGAATCTATTATCCCTAAATATATCCAAAACTTGAAAACTTGTCATGTGTAATTTAAGCCCATAAATTCTTAGGAATTGATGTACAGCCAATCCAGACCTGATTGAGCTGTAATACATCTCTTTTGTCTATTCAATTTAAACCACTCCATTTCAGAATAGAGTATGTAAGTCATTGAATTTTTCTAAACACACTGCAAAAATGTTAATGAAGTGATAGACCAGTTTATTTTTATCAGAAGCCATCTTAAACTATTTATTAACTTCATTTTCCGACATAATGTGGATTGACTGGCTTATACCTATAGTAAAGTTAGGGCTGAAAATTCAGGTAATCTGATTATGCCTTCAATATCAAGATGTAGTCAGGATCCCAACTTCATGTGGATGTGATTCTAAAATCTATTCTATAACCCTGTTTTTGTTTCCTTCCAAATTGAAATATTGGTAGTGTAGGAATGGATCTGATAGGCTTTGGATACGACCCTTTTGAATTAAATCTAGATCCATTGATCCAAATTGGTCTATACTCCATCCTCTGATTGCCAGTAAATTCACTCATATACACTAGTAACATTTACATAATTACATGTACCATATCATTTCTACTATAATGGACTATTCACATGGTAGGTGGATGTTACTTTCATTAAAAAAAAAAAAAAAGACTCAAAACTTGATTTGATAGATCTTTACAGCTGAGTGTCTAAAAGATAACAACCCATATATTCTGTCAAGGCATAAGAGGAGAGGAATTATTAGTATCAAGTCCATGTATTCTGTCATATTAGTTTGAAAATTGGAAAGTGCAGGTGAAGAGAGCCATTGAATATAGTGAACTTGTTGTAGCTCCTGAAGCAATGGCCTTTTTACAACAGAAAGTTGGTGAGAGAGCATCCACATTTTTTCCCTTCAGAGGGTACAAGAGCTTTGGAGAGAGAGAGAATGATGGTGACCTGCAAAGCCATCACGTGATGGTTTGTAGTTTTTCTCAGTGGAGAACTTTGAATTGGCAGTGTTTGAAGCATTGACCAACTTCACTTGAAAAAACCAATCTCTCCTTTTGCACTTTTTTCCTACTTTTTTCTCATTTCTTCATCCTCCCCTTCTACAGTCCATAGTAGCACAATCATGCAATATGTGCTGTTGGGCATTTGCAGCAGTACCCTCATAACCTCCCTCTGCCATTTTCTCTGCCTCCCCTCCTCTCTTCCCTACATTTCCAAGTGGTTGCATGTTAGATTCATGGTATCCAGCTCTTTCCACTCAAATTGCTAAAGTGAGAAATTGTGGAGTCCTCAGCCTCAGCAAATGTACAGTCATTTTTGCCCGATCCCATCCCCCCGGCTATTAATCAGCTTATCCATACCGTTGATCCAGTGTGCCCAAGATTCGATCACGGATTTTTCAAATAATTTACATATTTTTTTAACCGTTGATCGCGACCTGTAAATGAAAATTGAAGAAGCAAAGAACGGATGGCTATGATCTTCCAGTTTTGTATCCTTAGTGAGTGCAATCATATCAGCCCTCTGAATCACTAAAAAGTGGGCCCCTGTAGATTGAGTGCACAATTCAAGGGCCCATACCTAAACCCTAATGTGCAATGCATCAAAGAAATGAGAGGCCATGTGAGCAAAAACAATAATGGGCAGCCCTAACATGTCTATCAAAGATGGCCCAATAAACCTAGAACACGTTTCTTTTGTTGTGCGCGTGTATGCGGAAACGTGAATCAGCAATCGAACAAGCAATCAATCACACAAGAACAAGCAATCACACACAAGAGAATTACGTGGTTCGGCAATATTGCCTACGTCCACGGGAAAGAAACTCGAATTTCTTTTAGGTTCACTCTGTGCAGTACATCACATGGGTTACACATTACATCATATATATAATGTCTTCTTTCTTATCCCCAAAGAAACCCTATCCTAGTCAATAAAAAAGTCCTAGTACAATTACCAAAATACCCATGACCATGAACCCACTTGGTCTGGACCCACTAGGCCAACATTTTTGCATTTCTTTATTTTCCTCATGATGGAAATAATGTGCATGGTAACAACCCCACATCACTCTTCCTCATATTTGATTTTACATTTGAAGCCCCTATAGAAGATACAAATGAAGTGTGGTTTACAATATAGGGACTAAACAAGACAAGCTGAGCCAAGCTTAGCCCAGCTAGAGCTCGAGCTCGACTACCTTATTCCACACGTCGAGCTCAAATTGAGAGAAGCCAAGCTCGAGCATGGCTTGTCCTCAGTTGATGGAGCTTTGATCTCGGTTCAAACATGAGATCAAGCTGAATTTCAAATGAACCAAGCTTGAGCTTAATATTGGATTCAGCTCGTCTTATTCATATATTGACAATCCAAGCTTGGGCTTGAGCTCGCATATAATTTAACTCAATCAATCTTACTTCAAACTCAAGCTCGAGCTGAGCCCTTGATCGAGCCGAGCTCAATATATAGGGCCTAGCACAAGCTGGTTCGATTTGCTCATGGCTGAGCTGATCAAGCTCAAGCTTAACTGTTCGAGTTGCCTTGGCTTGGCTTTTTGAAAGCCCTATACCACCCCCACATCATCATGCATAGTTGATCCATTGAGCGCATTAGTTCTCACGTTTATGGCATGAAACAAAGGCCCATTGGAGGTTGGTGTTTTTTGGGAGGGGACAAATCTACCTACCCCATGTTGGAAAATGTGGGATTCCACATAGTAACCTCAAAATAAAACTAAATGGTTTAGTGTTAGGAATGCCCAAGCAACACAGAGATTCAGGTTCCTAAACATCAGCAGTTAGTCAATACTACCACTGAGGTAAGAGGCCGTTTTGAAAAAAAAAAAAATACCGGTTGCATATCCTTATAAAAAGAGAGATATCAACTGCTACACATTAAATATGACAATGTTGACAGTAAATTGGTGCATTCCTTGTTAGTCTTCCAAACGTGGCTCTGTTGGTTTACTTATATTCAGCTCGAATGCTTTTATTTTCAGATAAAACATTTTTTAACTTGGTGTCTATTTCCTCATTTCTACTCCTTTTCTTGAGCAATAGAAGTAACAAAGTTGAAATATGACATATTTTTTTATGTAATGCAGCAGATACATGTACATTTTTATCCAAAAAAATTAAAAATGAACGGGCACACAGTTAAACGCTGCAGTCATTGCAGGGAATGTGCTTCAATAAATACCTCAATAATAACCATCTCATGATCGATGATAAGACAATGGTAAAAGTAATTTATTGGCTAATAGCCACTGAAGGGACAGCCATGAAGAAAATCATCAATAGCCCAATATCAACAGGTAAATTAGATAGGAATATTCAAGAGTGGAGTTTTTAGCATGATACATCAGCAATGAGGCCCACAGTTTAATTTGTTTGTATTGGCAGGTGGTAAATGGTGGAGACTAACATTGTAATGTAGGACATAGTATAAAACCATATTTTTATGAAACAAGTACTGTTAGGTGGGCCTCATGGTAAAAACTGATAAAGGGATTCAGGATAAGAGAAGAGATTTTCCTTTCTTGGAGTTTAAATTATTGGGTAAGTGTGTCTTCTTGTCTGAGAGAATTGTTTCTCATAAGCTCCTTACACGCATCTCACATAGTACAGTTAATAAAAATTTCATCCGTTTTCTCCATGATTTTAATAAAGCATTTGCACATGTATGAATTAACCACTTAGATACATGATAGTTAATGACTTTGAGTCATTGATAAATTTAATTAAATATAATTTAATGGTGTGTCACTATCATTTTAATCAAACGATTCTAGCTCTTAGTTTTAGAAACTTAAAAATTTTAATGGCTGTGTATTTATAGTGTAGTTTATTGTGATAGAGTTCAACGATTATCTGGGTCATCAGCATGTTCAGGGATGGAATTGATCTCAACTTAGGAACCCTCCATGAAAGCTAAAAGGAGAAAAACACAAAAGGAAGAAAAATGAAAAGAGAAGAAAGTGAAGTGGTTGAGTTTTGGAGAATTTGCCTTATTATATTGTGTTAGAACTTAGAAGGCCTTGGGAAGGATGTATGAGCACAGTCAGAGGTCCCATTTCTTTAAAGGGAAGGAAGGATGGGGACTCCACCTGTGATCTTGGCCTGATTCCTGTCATCATTTACGTACACACCCACAATTCTATCACATTGTTTCGTGCTAAACTTTAGCCAATTTTTAAATAAAGCATACATGTATGCATAAAAAAATTGGCAAAACTCTAAAAATTTTCCACCAATATCAGTCTCCACCCACATTAATTCCACACCCCATGTATATGCACCCCAACACACCAACTCCTCTTACATCACCATATCAGACTGTCACGAGCACCAGCTCTCAGGCCGTACAGTCATGTAGATGTACAAGATTTTTCTCCTACAATTACATAAAGAAATGTGTAGACCACCTTGTGGGGGCCCAGCTGATGCAATCAATATTGAGTTATAGCTCTCACTAATATAATTTGTGTTTGACAAAAGATACAAATTAGTAAGCGGATTTCAAAATAAATTATGCCATAGACAGGATTTGTGAGTCAATATTAATTCCAATGGAGAATGGTAGTCCAATGAGCTTGAATCCGAGTTGATTAGTAATACAGGTGGGAAGAGGGTTAGTGTATGTTAGGGTTTTTACAGTCATAAGAGCCCTCATTAAAAGTTCTTTTTGCTGACATAAGGAAACAGTTACTGTTGAAGATTTTTATGTTAGGGTTTGTGATGAATTCTACCACTCCTAGAATCCTCATCACTTGACTACCAAGGAGCTGTTTAAAATCGGGAGTCAGATGTCAATTCAAACTCTTCTATCGAGAGTTATTTCTGTTGGGTATATGGGTTTGGCTCGTTTGCAAGCCCAACCCATTTGTATTAGGGTTCAAGGGTAATTTGGTCTTTGCCTAAACTACATATTATTTCTTTTGGTTGTAACTCCAATGACTAGAAAAACTCTGCTTAGTGGAGAAGAAGACGAGCTTTGTCTGTAGACGTAGGTGTGAAATCACCGAACCACGTAAATCTTGTGTTCCCTTTTGTGTGGCTTGATTTGTTTGCTTGTTGATCGCACGCTTCCGCACACACGATCACAATAAATTGGTATCAGAGCATTGTTGTAGTACGGGATCAACGGCAATATCGGTGAGATCAAGGTGGGCCACGACTGTTGCTTAGAGAAGATCACAGGATCTGAGAAAACAAGATGCAAAGGGTTCTACACATCGGGCTTGGAGAAGACGCAATACGGTGGATCAGATCTAAGGTTGTGACTGGGGTCAAGCTTAAGCATTGCTTGGACTTGATCGACATCCTGCGAGTTTGAGCACCTTCGGGTGTATGGCGCCTACAGGCACATTTGGAGGCGTGTGATTGCATGCCAATGTGGAGATGTTGTGACCTACGAATCTCACCAAGGTGGAGATTTGTTCGGTACATGAGTTTGGCTCGTTTGCATGCCAACCCATTTATATTAGGGTTCGGGGGTAATTTGGTCTTTGCCTAAACTACATGTTATCTCTTTTGGTTGTAACCCTAATGACGAAAAAACCTCTGTTTAGTGGAGAAGAAGAAGACGAGCTTTGTCCGTGGACGTAGGTGTGAAATCACATAACGATGTAAATCTGTGTTCTCTTTTGTGTGACTTGTTTTATTTGCTTGTTGATCGCATGCTTACACACACGATCACAACAATTTCTAACAAGAACTTAAATAAAATTAAGACTTAAGGGAAGCTCGTCCATGGGCCATGGCCGGACTCAATCTGACATTTGATTCGTGGCAGTTGGGCTGCACAATTATAGAGCAAAGGTGAAAATTAAAAAATGACCATCAAATAATCTCTTTTTTACATCAAGGGAACAAGAGGATGAATGCCCCAACCAACACCTATTCAAAAACTAGTAAAGGCAAGATTTCATCTACATCTCCACCTTATTTCCTGCTAAATGCGCAAAATTTCAAAATTCTCTCTATGGTTGAAAAACAGCCATCTTTGACACTCTTTTCTTCGCAAAAACCGACCACACCAAACAGCAGCAGCCATTAGAGCGCACCGTTCTGCTATGCTTCCGCGGAATTATATCCTCCTACACACAGACACGTCTCTGGGGTCCCAAAGTTCAATAGTGAAACAAGTAAAAGAGTAAAAATGCATATGAATCCAACAATTACAGTTTTCGATGAGTACGAAATTGGGGTCAGGCAGGCTACCCATATTTGATGGTCGCTTATTTGCAAACATTGTGAGATTCTTTGTTTTATTCTCCTACTCTAATTGTTCCACTATATGAACTTTTCCTCCATTTTTTTTCTGGAGGGTTGAAAGCCATCCATATAACTCGTGGATCCAAATATTAAGCAAATATTGAATGAATGGTTTTAAGTAATAAATTGGGGCGCTTGCTAATTTATGGGCAAAAGGGATTGGAATCATTATAGGTGAGCCCCGCGAAGAGGTTTTCTTAGACTACTTTTTCTAATTTGAAAAAGTTACCCTTTAAGATTCTTCAGCTAAAATTGTTTCTACTTGAATAAAGATGTAAGATAAAAGAAAATACATGATGATTTTATTTGTCCAGTGCCAAAGATAAGTTTTGCTTGCTAAGGTGTAAAATGGTAAACTTGGCTTTTTTTTATAACTCTTTTCCTTCCAAAGAATGGTCAAGGAACTCGATAAAACCATCTTATTGTCTTTAGCTATTTGGTCATCGTACAATGAGAGAGAGAGAGAGAGAGAGAGAGAGAGAGAGAGAGTATTGCATTATATATTTACATGAGGTTTCATACGAATGAAATGAACAATACAAATGTGAGAGACAGCCTCAACATCTCATCAATAAGGGAGACAGAGACAATAGGTGGATCTCACTTACAACATGTAAAGAAAAGGAAAAAGAAAAGGAAAAGGAAAAGGAAAAGAGTTGAACGGGACCAGGATCAATTCAAAAGGGTGGGGCAGGGATATAGAAATTCATGAATCTAGTGCAATGGTCCAAAACAATTGTGGGGCCTACGTGGGCAAGTGCCATTTCCCAGGGGTGAGTGAGATGCAGCAGATCTCATATAGAGGGAGTGGTTGAAAAACCATCGAATCACCTTAGTCTTGTGATCTTAGCCCTTGAAAAATTTTCATTTTATGAATGATTAACTTTTTGGAGCCCAAATGTGGAGGCCAGATAATTGGATGGAGTATTTTCAACCAACCAACATGATCATATGAGAGAGGGAGGGAGGGGGGTGATGAAACCATGAACTTGCAAAAGAAATAGATTATCATGAAAATGAAGTATACCATCAGCATTTTCATCATTTCTCTTAATTTCTCTAATACTTATTCTCACACACATGCTATCTAAGTCCCAAACCTATAGAGCTACAAGACCTGTTGTTTATGTGGAGAGGAAGATGCCTTACCACTATCCTATCAATGATTGACATCATCCTAATCATCATTATAGCCTTAATTACCCATAAATTTGGGTATAACTTGAAGAGTTCTAAAAATTATTATAGAAAACCCAAGTCATCTGATGAAGCATATATATATATATAATAGTACTGCTGCTGCTGCTACAACTATTATATATTTACTATAATTAAAAGCCATGGTCTATAAACAAGGGTCTTGGGTCTTGCTCATTTACATGAGAATAACTGGGCTAATGGAAGAAGAGGTGGATAAACAGTGTTACATGGTTGGGGTTGAGATTACACTGTTGGGATCCAGAAAAAGAGGTGGGCCATCAAATCACAATGGAGAAAAAAATTAAAAAAAAATGAAGGATGATAAAATAAAGTGCATACACAGAGAGATAGATTGAAAGAGAGAGAGAGAGAGAGAGAGGTATAAATTAAGGTTCCACTTGTTGGTGAGCTTGCAGCGAGAGGCTTGAATGTTGGGCTTTTAGTTCATCAGGAGATAGAAGAGAAAGCAGAAGAAGAGACCTTGGGTTCTACTCAGGAAGCTTGATGGAGGAACACCTCAATCCAATAGCTGTTACACATCTTCTTCAGTACACATTGAGGAGTCTGTGCAGCCATGAAAACTGTCAATGGGTTTATGCCGTCTTTTGGAGGATCTTGCCTAGAAACTATCCACCACCCAAGTAAGAAGAAAAACAATACTAATAGTTACACTGTAACATTTTTTGGTATGTTCATGAATAGATAAATTTATTGAGAAACTTGCATGTATGACATGGTTGCAGTTTATTTCCATTTCTAGTAGTGAGATTTTTATGTTGTATTCTTTCCCTTCTAGTCTCATTAGATTGTTTTCAAGCAGGTGGGATCTTCAAGGAGGAACTTATGACAGGTCAAGAGGAAATAGGAGGAATTGGTAATTGATCTAGTTTTAATGTAAAATCTTAATTAGTCCTTGAGCCCTATATCTTCTTACAACACTTGAGAACCATTTATGATAATTTCATGTTAGGATTTTGGTATGGGAAGACGGGTTCTGCAATTTTGCCGCATCTGCAATGGAGCATGCAGATATGGATATAAATACTTGCGCTTGCTCTTCGTCATCGGCCCATGCGAACTGCGAGTTCCAGTACATCAACGGGCTGCAACCTGAGCTCTTCTTCAAGATGTCTCATGAAATCTACAACTATGGAGAAGGGTAAGTGGAAAAATAATACGATTTTTTTTGGTAGGAAGTGTTGAATACATACACTCTCATCCACAAGCTTTTGAAGTCAAGTTTCAGACAATCAGTTGATGGGGTTTGTGTGCAGTTTGATTGGAAAGGTTGCTGCAGATCAAAGCCACAAATGGGTGTTCAAGGAACCCCAAGAACATGAAATGAATCTCATGACTTCATGGCATAACCCATCAGATGCAGTAAGTGGTTTTACTCGATGAAATTGTATGCATATGTGGATTTTATGTGTGCGACAAGCTAAAAGGTCTGGGTGTTGCTGAATTTTCAGTATCCAAGGACATGGGAGGGTCAGTTCCAGTCTGGTATAAAGGTTCATACCAAAAACTTCTCTCTCTGAACTCTCTCGGAACTCTCTCTGAACTCTAATTTGATAATAAATTCTGCAGACCATTGCTTTAATTGCAGTTAGAGAAGGTGTTATTCAGCTAGGAGCTGTTAACAAGGTATCTCTCTCTCTCTCTCTCTCTCTCTCTCTCTCTCTCTCTCTCTCTCTCTCTCTCTCTCTCTCTCTCTCTCTCTCTCTCTCTCTAGAGAGAGGAGAGGTGAAACTTGGTGTGTAATTTTACTTCTTCTGACATTTGTTGTACTATCTAAACGTGAGGTTGAACAGATGGTCTTTATTTCCCATTTGGTGAAAGAATTTCTGCTCTCATGTAAAGATAGAATGATACGCCAACCCATTTCATGAAAGATACACTCTCTTCATTGTTGAATGCATGGTACATATTACCCTTCTCATGAAAACAATTAAACTACATTATTGAATTTATTAAAGAATTAGTTTATAAACTTACCATCCATGAAGCAATGGAGTACTCTCTCTCTCTCTCTCTCTCTCTCTCTCTCTCTCTCTCTCTCTCTCTCTCTCTCTCTCTCTCTCTCTCTCTCTCTCTCTCTCTCTCTCTCTCTCTCTCTCTCTCATTTATCATGCGTTACCTTACTTGGAGCCTGATTATAAACATAGGAATGCACCTTGAATGCATTCGTCTACAAGCAAAGGCATGCATCATCTGAACAATAGCATCTTAGGAACTCTAGATTCCCATGGTCAGGAATATCATACTGATAGATGATAACCTTGATCTTGTATTGCAATACTAGTTTTAAGGCACTGTTGTTAACTCTTCTGTTTATATTATTGTTTTCAAGGTGATTGAAGATCTAAGCTATGTCGCGCTACTCCGAAAGAAATTCAGCTATCTTGAGAGCCTCCCTGGGGTCCTTCTACCGCACCCATTGTCTTCTTCATTCCCTTTCAAGATCGATGGTTGCAATGCCCCTGATAGTTATGCTTATCATGGCATCGCGCCTCCTGCCGAATTTTACAATCAAATGAGCCCACCGCCGATTGCGATAACTCCATCAATGAGTAGCCTTGAGGCTCTCCTCTCCAAGCTCCCCTCCGTGGGGCCTTCACCATCTGGGTCATCATCTAGCTTCCCAGTTCAGCAATTTCAAAGGCCATTGGAACTGATGGGTGTTGGAAAGGTAGCAAAGAGGAGGCAGATGATGGGTCTGAGCGCATGAGAAGCATGGATTTGGCTGGGGAGAGCAGCAGCTCCATGTCAACTTACCATCTCAATCTAACAAAGAACAAGGGATTTTGAGACTAGCTATAAGCCCCTGTTCTCTAACCGCCTGCCTTACTCTCATTTGGTGTTTCAACTGTATCAAAGGTAGTTTTCTTGATATATCTTCTTCTATATATGTATTTATTTAACATCATTTCTCTATTGAAATCTTGTGATTACAGGGGTTAAACTGCTTCTCTAGTGTGTATAAAAAAGCCAATGAATGCACGCCAGGCAATTAGTTAAGTCTATTAATGGACTTGGGAGGTGCTCTTTTCGAAAAATTAAGTTATGGGCTTGAGCCACTTGACCTAAAAATGGAAATTGGGACTCAAGCTTTTCATAAGTGGTTGAATGATCAGATTCTGAATATTCAAATTCATGATATCTGTCAAAATATTGAAGAACTCAAGTATACATTTTTTTTTAGGATTCTTGTGAATTACTAATCTTCAAGTCTTAACTACACAGATCAAGAAATATTAGAGCAAGCTTAGGCAAGACTAGTATCATGGCGATACACATTAAACAAACCACCTAAATCATTACAATGGGTTCGGTTTCATTGGATGCTTATCCATTCCAGTGTGTTCAGAATAGCTTGGAAATTGGAAATGACCTCAGACAGGATGATGTTTTTGGGCCTATGCGCAAATTAATATAGAAAAAAGAACTGGAAAGAGAAATAGCATATGGCCCAATTTAGTTTCTATTTCTACAATAGTAAATAGAAATGGAAAGAGATATAGCATGTGACTCAATTTAGTTTATGATTGCTATGGTGCCCCAGGGCTGTTTGATTGAAAAAAAACTGGGAGAATCACCAGTAGAATTACTCAAATGTCACTCTCCCATGGGTATTCCAAATTCTACAATACATATAATTCCACAGGTCTTAAATTGACACTAAGCCAGATTCGAGCATTGTGAAGCTCTGTTTAGGGAGCATATTCTTTGGAACAAAAAGAGGCCCAATATGACTTACCACTAGAAATCCACCATGAAATAAGTCTGTGACTAAAACTTAACCACTTAATGATCTCTTTTTACATTTTAAATCCTACACATGATGTGCTACTTTGTAGTATAATGTTCATCCAGAGAGAAACTTCCTTGCTTCTTTGCAATGTTGTAATATATTTCTCCTTAGATATTCTGAAAAGAAAAACTGGGTTTAGATCTTATTCTAATAGTCATTGTCATTGCCAAATCAATTTTAAGTATGATACAAATAATCTGTCTTACTCCTACCTAAAGCTGCATCCATAATCATCCTTTGGATGGCGAATGGACAAGCAGAGAGACAGAAGGGAACCTCCTCACCAGAAGTTAGGCAAAGGTACCTCAACAATGACAGTTCTATTCTTGAAAGTAGAGTCTAAATTGTTGGAGAGCACATTTGACCAAAATTCATTTGTATTCAGTTCCATGCAAACAAACAGTCCTCCAGCTAAATGGAATTATAAAACTTTGGCCAATGAATGTGGCTTAGAGTCGAATTTAGTTGAGTCAATACTGCTGGGTCTAGTCATGAATGCACTCTACTACTTTTGGTAATATGAAGCCATTTATTCGGTGCTTTCTGGAAAGATGCAATAAAAAATCATTGCCGGGATATGTTGAATTATTGTTGATGGGCATTTTTTGTCTTCCCTAAAAGAAAGAAAAAAAAAATGACAAGAGGAATGCTAATCAACCAAAACACAAGGTTAGCCAATCATTGAGCTGGGGTCACTGAAAAATGCAGCCATCTCAAGAAGTTTATGCACAACACCAGCACTAAGGTACCCCACATGCAGACAAGTGTATTCATGGGCTTGGTAAGGCTGTGCCAGTCTTTGTCTAGGCAATAAGGTCCATTTATCATGCCTTATATTCCGGCTCGAATCCAGTCCACAGTCCTAAAAGTTTGGCCAAGGGCTAGTCAATTTGCAAAATTTGTATACCCATTTGTGCTAAGTATGTTGGGCCGGCCAAGTACAGCAAAATAAGTATTCCCTCTTAGCCCACTCATTCTTACCCACAGAATTTTGGTTTGAATCCTTGAACACAGCAGTTTATATAATCAACAGAATGCCCATAGTATCCTTTTCCAAAATTTCACCATATGAGGCCTTATTTCATGTTTCCCAAGAGTACACCTATCTTCGAATTTTTAGGTGTGCATGTTAGCTGTGGCTCAGGCCATATCATCCGCGTAAACTTGAATTTAAATTTATCCAATGTATTTTTCTTGGTTATAGTCTTAACCACAAAGGTTATCGCTACATCGACCCAAATACTGGTCGTCTCTATATTTCACGGCATGTGATTTTTGATGAAAATAGTTTTCCTTCTCGCAATACTCCATCTAGTTCTGTCTTGACACCAATTACAGACCCCCTGGGAATTTTCGGGACTCTTCAACAATGGCTCCCAACCCAAGGATTACTCCCACCCCTACGTATATACTACAAATCCCAATCCCAATCCCAATTCAACTACCCAGCCCAAACAGCCCACCCAATCCAGGCTGACCCAGACCGAGCCCCATTCTCTCCGCACAGTCACACTTCCCAGCCCAACTGTGACTACCCAGGTTGTGCCACTGCACCTCACTACCCTACCCAATACACCCAGCTCACCTACCTAGGCCATGCCCAGACCTCTACCCAGCCCCATTGCCCAGGCGTCCACTGCACCTATTGAACCTACCGCATAGGAGTCCAGCTCCCCTACACCCCCTGCCCAGGTGTGTAGTCCCACTACACCCAATCCCCGTCCCAGTCCCAGCCCTATTTCAGCTCCACCAGTCCCTGTTCGCATCCATCCCATGCGGACCGGATCACAGTCTGGCATCTTCAAGAAGAAAATATGGATGAGCACCAAACATCCTCTACCTTGTGCATTGTTGGCTGCCTCCTAGCCCGAGGAACCTAAATGTTACACACAGGCTGCGAAATCTCCCCAGTGGCGGGCCGCGATGGATCATGAATCCACATCTTTACAGCGCACTGGCACTTTGACTTTGGCCCCGCATGAGCCTCACATGAATGTGGTGCGTTGTAAATGGGTGTACCAGTTTAAACACAACCCCAACAGGTCCATCAATCGTTGTAAGGCCCGTTTGGTTACCAAAGGCTTCAATCAACAACCTGGCATTGATTTCGTTGATACATTTAGCACATGTCAAACACACCACTAGTTCGCATTGGCCACTTTGTCAGTTGGATGTCAAATGTGCCTTTTTACAGGGTGATCTTCACGAGGCCATCTTCATGGCTCAACCACAAGGGTTACATAGACCCCACTAAACCTACTCATGTGTGCCGAATGATCGAGTCAATTTATGGCATCCACCAAGCACCTCGGGCCTGGTATGAGAAGTTTTCATCTAAGCTACTGGGCTTGGGCTTTCTTTTATCAACATCGGACCCATCGCTATTTGTTCGCAAATTAAAAGTCATGGTTGCATCACTTATCTTTTTGCTTTATGTGGATGATATTATTATTAGTGGCAGTAGTTCAACCATTATTGCTCTCCTTATTTCACAATTGGGCTTGCACTCTAGCTCACATACTTCCTCGAAGTTGAAGTACAACGGAATAAAAATGGTTTATTTGTTTCGCAATTAAAGTATATAACCGATCTTCTACTCAAGACAGACATATGGTTGGTTCTAAATCAGTTTGCTCTCCAGCAGCCAAGAACAAACTGAGCCCATCAGATGGGCCTTCATTACATGATCCTCCTCATATTGTAGCATTGTTGGTGCCCTCCAGTATGTCACTCTCACCCGTCCGGATATATGCTTCGATCGATGTCAACCAAGTGTGTCAATTTATGTATTCCCCCACTTATGTTCATATGGGCTGCTATACATTATAGGCTTTTAGTCTGACCCGGCCCATTCTCCCTCCAAGCTTACTGCGATGCTGATTGGGCTGGCCCTCCATATGATCGTCGCTCCTCTGGTGGGTTTTGCATTTTCTTGGGCCCTAACCCAATTTCTTATAGTGCTGAAAAGCAACCCACAATGGCTCGCTCTTCCACTGAGGCTGAATATAGGTGTTTGGCCCATACTGCTGCTAGAGTCACTTGGTTATGCTCTCTTTTATGTGATCTTAAACATACCATTGTCCACCACTCCTGTCATATGGAGTGATAATGTGAGTGCCATTTCCCTTGCCTTCAATCCTGTCTTTCATGCGCGGACTAAACAAATTGAAATTGACTACCATTTCATCTTATGGTGGCCTAAAAGCAACTTGAAGTTCGATTCATTTCTACGTTGGATCAGGTGGCGGGTGTTTTTACCAAAGGTCTTCATTCAACTCGTGTTCGTGATCTCCAAACCAAGCACGCCCGCATCAGCTTGAGGGTGAGTGATAGATACCACTTTGGGTGTACTCTTTCATTAACAACCTCAAACCATTTTACTAAGTCTGTAGGGTTGTTTCCACTATTGTCTCATTTGTTACAATTGTTTGTAATGTATTTATATACACTCGATATATACTGATCCAAATCAAGAAAGATTGAGCTAGATTTCATCAAAGACTCCCTTGGATTAGTTTAGAGATGCGATTCAATAAGAATGAGAAGTTGTACTCTTTGATTAAATTTATGGAGTATCAATTCCAGTAAAAGGTGTGTTATTTTTATTATGAATTTTAATTTTCATTATCTAATGTTTTTGTGATTTGTTATTTTTCTCCGGATATAGAGAATGATTAGGGACTTATAGCAATGAAAATACGTGGTTATAGCCTTGAGTTATGTGAAATCCATTATTAATTAATAATATCTAGAACCCGCACCTTAGACGATCCTTATGAGAGGGATTGAATTGACACCGTACGTATTTTTAATACTTAGAACAACTGATTCAGACTCTTGAATTACAAGATCCATATTCTAATTTTCTATTTTTAATTTCTGAATTTTATTTTATTTCATGCAATTGATTTTTCTAACTCTTTTTATGGTGATGCAGTTAAACTAGTTAGGATTTTTAGGTTAGGTTTTCTAGTTTAGGAATTTTTTTTAATTGATTGTAATTGATGTAGTTAGTTTTTCAGATTATTAGATTGGGCAGGCTTTTATAGCTTCTATTAGGTTAGTTTTAGATTTTTCATAGAACATGTTCAAGTAGACGTGCTTCATATTCTCGGTGGATCGACCTCGTATTCAACGAGATGACACTGCTTCGCAACCTTGCACTTGGGGTTGACTAGCAAGGGCTCACATTCCAAAGGAAATAGCTATTCAGGATATAAAGGGTTTGTATGTGGAATCCTACCTAATAATGTTTGGATCTCAATGGGCCTAATCCAAGAACAATTGACCACTTGTGGAAAGAAGATAGTGACTCCTTCCAAAGAAATTTTGTATCTTTCTGTGGTAATCTTCAATCTTTCAAGTCATCCATTAGACCTCTAATAGCCCTCTATGGGGCACACTTTCGTGGTAAATATTCCAAAACTTTACTCATAGCAATTTCTCAAAATGGTGACCATGGGCAACTTGGTCATGGTTTTTAACTAATTTGAATATAGTTCTACAGGATGGACATCATTTAAAACAAGGTACTGTTTTTTTATTTTTTATTTATTTTTGTCAATTACGTTTCCATGATTTCTTATTTTCCATAAAAAAAAATATGGAATGCCTAAAGACCTCTAATGATAAAAATACAATTGAAGGAGTATAGAGGAATACTATCTCTCACTAAAAAAATAATTCTTAAAACTACATCTTGACTTATCTCGATAGGAGAGAAACTCTAAGCCATATGTATTTCCAGTAACTAGAGGCAACGGATCCGAATCCGAATCCGAATCCGAATCCTTGGATTACAATTCCACCAATTTGATTTTCATCTTTTTAATTTCTGATTTTTATTTATTTTCATAAATTGGTTGTTTTAACTTGTTTTTGTTGGATGCAGTTTACTAGTTTAGGTTTATAGCTTAGGGTTTTAGTTTAGGGTATTTTAATTGGTTGTAAACTTTATAATTAGTTTTATTTTTCAAATTAGTTGGATAGTTGTATAGGTTTTTTCTAGGCCATAATTAGACTTTTCTAGGACAGGTACAAGCTAGTGCGGTCCGCTCCCTGTGGATCGACTCCGGACTCACCAGGATTTAACTACATCGCACCCTTGCACTTGGCGGTGATGAACATTTTGAGTCTCAACAAAAGTGGATGGCCCACTTCTTTAGTGGGTTGATCAGTTTACATGATGGGGCACACATTGGATGTCATTTTGTTAATAATATCAAGACTTAACATATCTTTTCCTCTTTCTTTTCTTTTAGTCAAAACCAAATCTATTACTAAATCAACCACTTCATCTTTAAAAATGATTTCATAGAATGAATGATGGTTTTAAACACAGATAGACTAAAAATTGACCTAATTATTAGTACTTCAATGTTTAGACTCATTCATATATTCTAGCTAAAGACTTATACAAATTAAAAAAAATACATATTCATGATTTAGTCAAGGAGGACATTTATGTCCCTTGCCTGCTTAGCTAGCTTAAAGCTTCTCATTTGTTAACCATCCAATACGAAGATGTGTTTTCGTCTCACATCTTTTCTTTTAAGTAATTTTGGGATCTAGAATAACACCAATTTTGCATTGAGCTCCATTGAAAAAGTATAGCTCCATTTATTGTGTAAAAGTCCGAATTGATGGACCTGAGAAGGGTGCAACATGTCTAATCAAATCTTGGGCAAACTTAAAATTGAAAAGAACCTCAGTTCAATCTGGCCTAACTAATGTTTACAAAGGGCTGGCATGAATCTGAACCCAACAAGAATTGAATTCGTTTCAATTTTCAGGCTAGGAATTAACAACAACCAAAACCTAAATATGTCAACTTAAGTTTGGAATTTTGTCAGTTTGTGCTAGTGGGGTTAGTTTAGGCCCGATCAAAGTTTGACAAATGTGTACTTAGTGCAAGAGTGGCAAAGATTATCTCTTAATAAAGTGCAATACATTTTCTCTTTTGACATAGTAAATGTGAAAAAAGTACAATAAAATCATGATTAACTTTTTCAAGTGACTATCGTCAGCCCCCCTCAAATGAAATTAAATCCTAGGTCTGCCACTGCCTGTAGGAGAACAGGTGTAATATCCAACTAAATAATTAATCGGTACAAATATATTTGTCAATGGAAAAAAGTTTTCATGCAAGATGATGACCCCTCAAGGAAAAGAGAGGACGTAGAGAACGTGGATGGAACTGAAAAGGATATAGATTTGAAGAGGTGCAATGTATTCAAAGATTTGACTTGGAATAGCAAATAGATTTCCAGTAATTGATCCTAATATAATACGGACAGGACTTTGACGATGAGAAAGACGATGATGATGAGACTTGGACCTAATGGACATGAAATTGAATCCTTTATCCCGTTAGTATTACATGAGCAATGCTTCAAACTCTCCCTTTTTAAGCTTGTTTTTATTTATCTTTAAAGCAGGTCACATTACCCTTGACCCGATTCACATAACCCGGATCCAACCCGATTCGCCCTGTTTAACCTGACCCAACCTCTATAAGCATGGGCCATTTCCAATCCATTTGAAACAATAAATAATGCTATATTTGATTTTTTTTTTTTTTTTGGCTGCAAGTCTAACCCAAGCTCACCTCATTTCCTGTAAAGTAAATTATTCTTGGTACCAAAATATTAAACATTCAAAGGATTTATGCAGTTTGCAGATATATATTTATATAGGTCGACCCTAATTCAACCCATTCAAATTCAAATGAGTTACGATAATTACACAGGTCAGCCCTAACCCAACTCGTATAATGCAAGTCAGATTTTCCTGACCCATGGTCAGGCAATATTTAGTTTGGGCCTCTGGCTATGCGGGTCAAATGCAGGTCTGATGTGGTTGGGTTCAGATCAGGGTCGGGTCAGATTTATCAACCCGCACCTATGGTGTTTACCGAAATAAACGGCTAGTGATCATGATCAATCCATTGCATGGCCCACATGTAGATCTCATTGTAGGGTCGAGCAAACGTCTATAATCATCGGCTCAGCCGAGTACTAGTTCCGATACAGTTTCTCCATTTCGCTGTTGGATTTCCTCTCTCTCACTCTCTAGTATCCATGGGTTCTATCTCTGCAATTTCTTCGATCATGTTTGGATCTCTGCTAAATCAAAGTAATTGGGTTGCTAAGGTGAGCTTTTCAGGTCTTTCTGCTCATCTTTCTCTTGTATTTTACTGCTCTTTTGATTGATTATGAGCTGTTTTAGGTATCCAATCTCTACGCCTTTTATAACGGTTTCTCGATTACTATTTTCATCTGAGATATGCGTTTGGATGCCCGGAAAACAGTTTTTCAAACCCATATCCTGGAATCTCTTGATGATGATGTTTTCAGGCGTTTGGGAGAGATTGTTTGGATGCGTGCCTTTTTTTTTTTTTTTTAATAGAGAAACTGTGGGGTTGGTTTTACTGGCTACCAGAGGAAAGTTTGGATATAGAATTCATGAATTCCAATCATGGGGTTGATAGAGTGGGATTTTTAGTTTCAAATTTGGGAAGTAGAATGGTTTTGGGACTTGGCAGAAATCGAGTGGAATCACCCAATGCATAAAGGTTTTGGCTATGACTGAAACGATTTAAGAAAAAATATGCTTAGATTGAAAATTACATTGTGTATTGCGATTCTACTCTCACCATTTGTTATATTCAACTTTGTTATTTTCTTTACTTGTAACACACTCTTAGAGTAATTAGTAGAGTGAAAGTTTTGCAATTTTTTGTTGCCTGATGATTGTTTAGGATTTTTTTTTTGTTTTAGTAGAAAAAAAAGGATAATGTCATTGCAGTTTCGATATGTCAGCTTTGACCTTATAGTGTTTGAAACCATGTTTTAATACCACATTCTATGCGTTCTCGTGGATCCACCTCATTGAATACCAATCACAGGGTAGGGAGGGATTGGAAGGTTTCAGTGTGGAATAGAAGCCCTTGCTTTAGTGGTTGGACATGATGATTAAAATTTGGGGCGCCCAAAATGATGGTCATGATCATCCCATTGCACTTGGTATCTGACGGGCCTTAATCCATATTAAGACCTTTCAAACCCAATCTAACCCTGTGATTAGCATGCATTGAGGCGGGCCCCTCACCAAGGTTTGCAGATTTCATGCTTTCAGCTGGTTCTTAGGCTGATGTACCTCTATGGCCTTGAAAGCATTACAGATGTATATTGACTATTAAGGTGCATTTGGAAGTATCTCATATTGTCAGCATCTTGAATCTTGTGGCGAGTTCGATGACTCTTCTTTCACTGTGTTTTTGGGGACACAGCACATGGAGTACATTAATCCTAATTGAATTCCTAGGATATCTTTGTGATGTCTCTATATTGAAGGGGCTAAAAATGAATTATTGAATGTGAAGATCCACAAAGGACCATCTAATATTGCTCCCACTTATATGAAATGATTTCGAACCTATCCCCTAGTAAATTAAATCCCAGGAATGTGATGGCCCCATCTACATCTCTCAATTAGAAACTTTACTACTTAACCCTTTGAATACTCCATAGATTATACCGTCTTAACTATGAAATATGAATTCCTACAAACTCAATGGATGACAGGCAAATGGGCCCAAGTGAATCGCAAATTAGTTTAGGTGTCATTTCCCTACGTTGATTTGGAGAAAAAATATCAGAGAAACAGTTTCCCACCTACTTCTCTTTTTGGTGTGGTGGGGGCAAGAAAGTCTCCCTCCCACTCCCATATCTAATTTCCTTGCCACTTCAAGTGCTCAGGGAACAAGTAATCATCCATTCTTTCATAATATTTGAACATATTATAAATCAGGCTCAAGGATCAAAATAGTGGTAGCGGCAAGCATAGGGGCCGGTGGGCGACACGTAGCGGTTGCATTGATACGTAGCGGTGTGAATTTTTTAAGTGGTTTAAGAAATCAAATATTGTGTAATAGTCAATCTTGTGTTTTTTTAGTGATTTGGAACCATATGAGGGTAGAGACAGACAACTTTAGAAAAGGTTATTGAGGAGAAGAAATAGTAAAAACGGTGTTTTAAATTATAACTACTTGGCTTTACTAGGTTTTAGACTGTAGTGCCATTATTTTCAAAATAGCGTAGCAGCCCCAACTGCTTAGGGCAATAATGTGACCGCTATGCTATTTTGAACCATGATTGGGTTCCCTCCAAACATGCCCATATTAATAAGCATTGCTTTGTAGTAGCATTTTAGTTACATTGCTATGCTTTTCTACCTGCTTTCGTATTTTGAAATCTGATCACCCCATTATTTTTCCCCTTTTTCTTTTTCAGTTTGGGCATCGACAGATTCTACCTGGTGGAGCGATGCCATATAAGGTCATCTGTTGTGTCCTTAAAGATCCTGATCAAGACAAAGCAGTGAGGAAGCAGAAAGTATGGTATCCCCAAAATGTGGATCTCCCACCCATACTTCCAAAGAACAAAAAGAAACCTTATCCAATTCCTCTGAAGAAGATACGAAAATTAGCAAAAGCTGATAAAGAACTCGCGCAGAAGGGAATTGAGAAGCCCCTTGACCCTCCAAAGAATGGATTGCTTGTTCCAGATCTCATTCCTGTTGCATATGAGGTATTGGAAGCATGGAAAGTACTGATTAAGGGCCTTGCACAGCTTTTGAATGTTGTCCCTGTCTATGGTTGCAGGTAATTTGTGGGGATAAGTGTTCAGATTTAACTGATACTTAGTATCATGTAGAAGGAAAGAGGAAAAAAGGATGATGGCCCTGTCATTGAAGTGAGCAAATTTTTTCTTTTCAAAATGGAATATTTTTACAATGGCACTGTGGTTTTTCTTGAAATAGATACAATCCTAAAAACTTATCAGGCATGATTAAAACTTCATTCTGTAAAGAAAGTAAACGAAAGAAAAGTTAAAAACTTGAAGAAGCCTGTGTCAGGGAACACATTTCTGCTTTCTTGGTGTGTACCCCTTTCTAGTCCAATTATCTTTATGTTAGCCCTTACAAGTAGTGAGTACATTATCACAAGAAAGTGATTTGATCTGATTCAGAAAAGATAAATAAAAAAAAAAACAAAAACTAGTGATTAATTAAACTGTAACTTTAACATTTCTACGTGCAGTTGGAGATATGTTGTGGGATAGGTGGTTTGAGAAATTTTATGCTAGAGATAGAAATCTTCTTTTGCAACTCTCTCTCTCTCTATGCATATATATATATATATATACATATATATATTATTGGTATAAGAAGATTTCTTTGAACAGCTTGAATGAAGCCTTCAGTGAGGAATGTGTCCTATTACACCTTTTTTTTTTATGTAGTTAATTAGGTCGTCCTTAAAAGTACAGTGTACAATAGAAGTAATAATCGACAATAACAAGAAAGTGCTTTAACTGAACTGTTTTTTTTTAATTCTTTAACTAAACTGTTGGAATACATACTTGTATAAGGGTATTTTAGTCTTTAAAAAATAATTAATGGCTCAAGTTTTTAATACAAAGGAGATACAAGAGTGCACATGTAATTTAAAATATAAGCTTCGCTAAATAAAAGCATTAGTTAAGTTGGCACAAAATGATAGTCTTGACTTGTGTTCCTTGTATCTTCTTCTTCCTTCTCTCCTAATCCCTTTTTTGCTTTTTTTTTCTAAGCACTGTCAAAGAAATGACGTGGTTTTAGGTAATAACTTCTTAAAAGTATTTATTTATTCATTTTCTTTTATTTTAATACCAAGATAGAAGATTTTCTTCACTTCATTCATGTTTTTTTTTTATTTGCGAATTATTTACATAGTTTTGGTGTCCAGCCATTTGACCAAGGATAGATTTTTCTCTAATAATTTGTCGTATCAAGAAAAATCAATTTTGTGTGATTCAAATAGCTTGAATACGTTGATCAATCAGTTGGAAACACTTGTCTTTTCAATCAGCTTAAGTATTGATGCCTGATTTCCACACATAAATGACATAATTGTAGTGAGATCCTGGCATTTGCTTTAGTCAAACAGAAATTCAAGCAAAACTATAATGCTTAATGTTCTTTTCTCATTTGTGTTTTATTTATTTATTTATTTTTAATTTTTCAGTGGATGTCCAGAAGTTCATGTGGGTCAGAGTGGTCATGACATTCAGGATTGTCAGGGCCCTGGCAGTGAGAAACGGAGAAACTTCCACTTATGGGTCAAAGGCTCGATCAATGATGTTCTCATTCCCATCGAATCATACCACCTCTATGACCCGTTTGGTAGGCGTATTATACATGATACTAGGTTTAACTATGATAGAATTCCAGCAGTCGTTGAGCTATGCATACAAGCAGGAGTGGATATACCAGAATACCCTTCACAAAGAAGGACAACTCCTGTTCGGATGAGAGGGAAGAAGGTAATTGATCGAGGCGGAACTGTTGAGGAACCAAAACCACATCGCTCTGGAGATTCATCATACTTGCTTGCAGAGCTTGACACATTTGGGATCCACACTGGTCAATGTCCTCCAGAATCTGATGTTCAAAAACTCGCTCAAGAGACTCTTGAAGCATATGAAACAGTGAAGTCGGGTGTGAGGAAGTTAATGAGGAAGTACACAGTGAAAGCATGTGGGTATTGCTCGGAGGTTCATGTGGGGCCATGGGGTCACAATGCAAAGCTATGTGGGGCATTCAAGCACCAGTGGAGGGATGGAAAGCATGGGTGGCAGGATGCCACAGTAGAGGAGGTTTTTCCCCCGAATTATGTCTGGCATGTGCGGGATCCTGAAGGTCCACCATTGAACCGTTCACTGAAGAGGTTTTATGGTAAGGCACCGGCTGTTGTCGAGGTGTGTCTGCAGGCAGGTGCAAGGATCCCGGATAAGTACAAACCAATGATGAGACTTGACATTGTAGTTCCTGATTCTGATGAAGCACGTTTAGTCGCATAACATTGAATTCTGAGCTTACTCTTCTTATACAATAGATTGCAACAAAATTGACACACTGAGAACCAGCTTCTAAGCACTTTGACATTTTGAGAATCAGCTTCTAGACTTAATGCTTGTGTAAATTTTCTGTAGGTTTGTATGTTCTTATTTATTAGAATGAATTGCTTTGAGCATCGGAAGCTATTCCTTGATGTCATCTTTGTGGAATTATATGATCCATTGATCTTGTGATCCTCGACCCGAAGATATGCATATATCATCATTCCTCTGGTCTGTATGTTGGGACTGATGTATGGCTTGATTATCTAGATGATTGATCTGATAGGCGATACCTTGGATAGACTATGGCTCAAAAAATTTCCATTCCAAATGTAATAATATGAAACTCTGATGACTGACTGAAAGAAATACAGTGAGGGACTATTTCTTAGCATGGAATTGAATTCCAAGGAATTCTAAAAGATTTATTCCGAAAAGTGGCTAAAATTGAGGAAACAAAGGTGAAGATCCATATATGGGTATCAAATTATCTCCTTTCTAACAGAAACTGAATCAAGGAGGAGATTGAATACGCTGCCATCATCCTAGTAATTTAAGTCTTGAGGAAAGCCATGGCCCCATCTACATCTCCGCCTAGGAATTCAATTATTAACTTTTACTTGAAAGCAGGAAGACAAATCTTGATGTCATTAAGGATAATATGAAACTTCAAGGGACCCACACCACAGGACATGAACCAAAATACAGCACTGAGGGAATCACTCTTTAGAATTACTTGGTGACAGTGAGTATCCACCACCGACTGCAATGACTCTGGAATAGCCCATCAACTCTGCTTCATTGTTCTTCTGTGTCCTTGCAAGTTGCAAAAATAGAAATCATATGGATAACTTATATGAGCTTCAGCCTTGGGAGTTCGAATGCACAATGCTTGAGATTTCAGTTTTGCACAAGCAGGGCTGAAGATTTCATAATCCAACTCATGATATGGTGGTAGGGTTGTACATGGCCTGCCACCCATGTGATGTGATATCTCTCAGAGGAGATTATAGGCAACCAATGTTTGGCCGTTCCTTCTGTTGAATGTGAACCCTTGCTGTGTTTTCTTTTTTAACCGTCAATTTTCTGGCCACCATTAGAACTCCCATATCAATATCATGGAGTCTTTTGGTTTACTGGTTTATGTACCTGAACTCTGGGCCCCACTTGTGCTAACTCTACAAATCATGGCAGGCACCAGACCACAAAGATATTGGATTGAAAAACACTGTATCTTTCCTTCTTGTTCTATTTCATCTGTCTTTAAGATGTAACATTTGCTCCTTTTATGATAATAGATTTTGCCGTGTCTATGAAAGTCTTTTGTCTGTTGTTGAACTTCTACCATGTACTTGTCCTTTTTTATCTCTTCACTGTTTCATTTTATTGTCATACTCCTGTCCTGGTTGAGGTAAAAAGATTATTTTTTACCTTAAAAAACAAGGGAAGATGATGAAAACCCATTTCAACCAACTCTCGGCTGTGCAAGACTGCACGAGAGACTTGGGCTATCACAAGTACTTTTTACCATCTCTAATGAAGCAAAAAAAAGTATCTCTTGTAGATTTCCCTTCTTCACCCACCCTTGATACCTTTCATGTTGGATCATTTTCTGCTTTTATAGTGTTTTGTATTACTTTGACAGTGCTATAGTTGTATCGGTTTACTGTTTGGATTTCACTTGAAACTGAAAGGGTGTTGTTCATCAGGGTTTATTCAGTTCAGCTCCAAATTTTACTTGAACAAGTAGAGAGGAGGTGAAAGAAAGAGTAAAGAATGTCAGTATGTGAACTGGGAACAAGCATGAAGTGAAGTAAAACATGTTTGCCTTTGACAAGCTGTGAGCATTTGATGCCTGATACAAAAAGTTGGGAATTTTGTTTCTGCTCTATGCTATATCGAGATTCCTCTTACTTTAACCCTTTTTCAATCGATTTTATTAAATAGAAATACACTTGCTCCCTTTGTAGCTCATCCCAACTGATTGTCAGAGATTACAAAAAGCTTCTGCAAAAAGGAACACCGAATAGTTGCATAGCTTGAAATAAGCATGATTGTCCATGCCCAATCGCTAGCAGCACTTCATGTCTTGAGATCATCTGACATTGCTGAAGGTATGCAATGTGTGGTGAGAATGTCTAGCGTAGCAGCCTTTGCAGCCTTTGTCTCTAGGACTACAAGCTGTAGATGGGGCAAAGAGATTTCGTGAGTGAAAATTTGAACAAGTATGATTCGTATACATATGTTATGAGTGGACTTTTCCATAGGCAAGGCAGATCTAATGTATGGTTTACACTTGAATTGAACTTCTCACATGTTTTTGAGAGAGAGAGAGAGAGAGACCTGTTGGAACTCCAGATCGAACTTCAAAAATTCATCATCACAGCTCTCAACCATGCCTGCCAAGCCCTTGAGGTTCTTGATGGGTTTACCATTGAAAGCCAGAACCTAAAAGTACGAGAAAAAAAAAAAGAGGTTGTCAAGAACTAATGCATCGAAAAATCAAAAGCACGAACTAATGACCAGGGTCCAGGAGTATATGTTAACAGCTATTCCTAACCTGTGTGTTGATAATGTCTTCATAACCAAAATTGATGTCTGCCACAAGCACCTAGAAAGCACCAAAGAAAATGCATGTAAAAGAGTCCACAACAGAGTGCTTGCAAAAAATTACAACACTAATGAGAGATTTAATTGGAAGTTGCAATGTCATTAGTGAACCAAAATTTAGTTAAACACAAAGCATGCTCATGATCCTGGAAAGAAGTGTCTCTGAAAAGAAAGAAACCTGAGAAACCACCACGAGTTGTTCATCAGCTGACTGGGCCATAGCATGAAAGTGCTTGTCTAGCAGCTTCACAGGTGCTTCAAATTCATAATCCCTTCCATACTGGAGCAAACAAAGGGAAAGGTTTATAGTAGAAACAAGAACCAGTGTAAATGTTAATTTTCATTTGACTTCTTTGCAATGGAATTTGTTGAGATAGAAAAACATAATGAAGAAATTTTAAAGGACATGCATTTAACACCCAAATATGGCCAACCATGGCCACAGGTGATCAAAGCCAATTCATAAAATCTGAAAATCAGGTTCATCAAAAAATTTCCTGTCTGTGTTTTGTTCTTCAAGTTTGTACTTTCCTTCCTTTGTAAACTGGAACAGGATGCACACACATGCAAGCAGCTGTGTCGTGTGGACATGCCAAATCTACCTCAAAGCATGCAAGATCAGCATATTGATAAGTCAATGTGATGATTCGACAGATTAAGGAACCTGGAGAAAATGTATTCGGATACAGTTTTTTTCGTACTTATTTATTTATTTATTATTTTCTTTCTTTTTTTCTTTCTTCTTCATTTTTTTAAATGGAAACTAAATGAACTAAAATAGAGATCATCTGAAATATATCCTATACATGACTCATCAGTCATCACGGTTGCAGAAAACAACACAATATAAAGTTAATTATCCACCTCAGAACGAAGATATGGAACAGATATGGTTGTAAAGACAAAGCCGGCAATAATGTAATATGAAGGAGGCTTCCCCTTGATGTGTGCAGGAATAACCCGTCCATGAGTCGCAAGTTTTATGTTGAACTCAAGAATTTTTCCATTACGAAGAACTCTAATCATCGCATTGTCTCCTGTGTACTTTTGAGATACAAGATAACTAAAACCAATCCGCTCTCCATGCCTGAAGGAAACTGAAAGATCAAGAAGAAATCAAATAAGTATAATCCAAACTTGTTATGGAGATCAAAGGTTGAAGGGCAAGACTTGAGCATATAATTCTAACCAAACCAAGCCCTTTCCCACTAGGTGGGGTCGGCTATATGGATTTGACGACGCCAATCAAATCTGTTTAGGGCCATGCCCTCCGTTAGATTGAGCATATAATTCTAACATGGAAAAAAATCTTTACTTTACACAAAGGCTCAAAAAAAGATGATGATGATGATGATGATGAATCTTTACTTACACAAGGGCTCAAAAACAGATAATAAAAAAAAAAAATGAAGATCAAAGGTTGAAGGGCAAGATTCGACCACATAATTCTAACATGGAAAAAAAAAAAACTTTACGAATTGACGTTTAATTTGTGGTGGAAATGAAGTTATATTCCATTTGCAACCATTTAGCAGGCCAAAAACAAGCCAATTTCTATTGGATATTTAACTGATGTTTGACTATTCTCTTTGTTGAGTTCATTTGTGACATTTTAGAGAGAGAGGAAAGAAGAATGTAGAAATAATGTTTGAAAATCCAGTACCCTTAGGGTCGACTGTTCATTTCATTATATAGGGGCTGAATGCCCTGATTACATGCTGAATACCCATAATCTTCTCTTATCTAAAGCCTAATTATTCTGATATACAAACTAAGTATGTATAGGTGTAGTTGACTAGGTAATTGATGAAGACTGGGCCCAACATGGGCCTGGGCTTGGATTGACACCCCCCCTCAAATTGATGCTGGAGAATCATAAAGCAGCAATTTGGAAACAAGAAATTGATGTCGAGGCCGAGGTAGTCCCTTTGTGAAGATATCCGCAAATTGAAACTCTGTAGAGACATGAGGTAGAGTGATGACAGCCCGCTTATATTCATCCCGAATAAAGTGACAGTCAACTTCGATATGTTTAGTACGTTCATGGAAGACAGGATTTTCAGTAATACGGATAGCCCCAGTATTGTCGGCATGCAATGGAGTAGAAGAGGTTTGAGTGAAACCAAGTTCCGAAAGAAGCCCCCGTAGCCATAAGACTTCCGAACAAGCAGAAGACATCGCCCTGTATTCAGCTTCCGTGGAAGATCTGGACACACGTTCTTGTTTCTTGCACTTCCAAGAAACGAGCGACTTTCCAAGGTACATGCACCAACCAGTAGTAGAACGACGCGTGTCCTGACAGCCTGCCCAGTCAGCATCCGCATAAGCAGTCAGAAGAAGAGGATTATCCTTTGGATAATATAAACCACGAGAGACAGTTTTCAGCAAATAACGGATAATGCGCTTCACAGCTGTCAAATGAAGATGTCGAGGAGCAGCCATGAACTGGCTCACAAGATTAACAGCATAGGATATGTCAGGTCTAGTGATAGTGAGATAGACAAGACTTCCTACCAGGCGCCGATATGTATGAGGATCAGGAAGAAGCTCGCCATCGTCTTTACTCAGCTTGAGATTGACCTCGACAGGTGTATCAACAGGCGAAGAATCTTGTAGGTCAGCCAACTCAATAAGGTCTGATGTGTATTTGTGTTGATTTAGAAAGAGACCTTTTGTAGATTGATGCACCTCTAAGCCTAAGAAATAATGCAAAGGACCCAAATCCTTCATATGAAAGTAAGTCCGGAGGGAAGATTGAACAGATTTGATCATACCATCATCCGTGCCAGTGATAATAATATCGTCCACATACACCAGAAGTACAGTAACCCCTGTAGAGGTGTGGCATAGAAAGAGAGATGGATCATAAGGGCTCTGAGTAAAGCCACTTTCGCATAAGCGACCCCGAAAGGTTTCGAACCATGCCCGAGGAGCTTGCTTGAGACCATAAAGCGATTTCCGCAGCCGATAGACGGACCTCTTGGAGGGAGAGGGGATGCCCTGTGGGATACGCATATAGACTTCCTCCTGCAAATCCCCATGGAGAAATGCATTTTTGACATCCATCTGGTATAATGGCCAAGAGTGAGATGCAGCAATGGCGAGAAGTAACCTAACAGATGTCATTTTTGCCACAGGTGCAAACGTCTCCTCGTAGTCGATGCCATACTCCTGTCTGTTTCCCAGTGCCACAAGTCTGGCTTTGTGTCGATCCAAGGACCCATCAGATTTAAGTTTGATCGAGTAGATCCATTTGCAACCAATGGGCTTAACTGCTGAAGGACACTCCACAATATCCCACGTGTGATTCAGATCCAGTGCATCCAATTCCTCCTTCATGGCTTGGTTCCAGCAATCTTGTTGGACAGCCTGTAAATAAGAACTTGGGATAGAGAGAGAAGCAGTACCTGTGACGTTCATGGATGCCAAGGCATTGATGATCATTTGGTTGACCATCTCAGGAGTGAGAGGAGCGGAGGATGCAGCTTGGGTGGAAGAACCAGGTTGTGTGGAAACATCAGATTGCATAGAACCAACGAAGTCAGAGGATGCATAACGTGGAGTGGTGACTGAGTAAGCACTGGGAGCAGATGACACCGTGTAAGAACCAGATGATGACGGTACAGAATTACGAGAGGTAGAATTGCGACCCCTCTTCCGGCATTCATCAATAACATGTCCACTGGCCTTACAATATCTGCATATCTTTGCCTTGCACTGATTTGCGTAATGCCCATATTTCTTGCAGTTGTGACACTGAACTTTACTGATATCCCGAGAAGGTGATCTGGTGGTGGCAACATAGGCAAGCGGAGTCTCAGAAGATCCCTGTTGTGCCAGAGTACTTTTAGTTAGCAGACGTTGTTCTTCCCGTAGGAGCTCCTGAAGACAATCATCTAAGCTGGGAGGAGAAGCCCTGCTCATCAAGTTAGATCGAACGGTCTCAAACTCCAGACGAAGTTTCATGAGAAACTGATCCCGATGGCTACTCTGCTGTAAAGGAAGTAGTTCAGGTAGTAGGGCTTCAGATACCGTGGCAAATTTAAGCTCATCATATTCAGACCAGAGAATGCGAAAGCCATTGTAATACTCTTGTATAGACTGGGTGCCTTGAGTAAATTGAGAAATGTCGAGTTCCAATTGAAATTGGCGAGCAGCATTGCCTTGGTGATAGATCTTTTTAAGATAATCCCACATTTCCCGGGCAGATTTGCAAGGTCTGAGGTTAAGAATAAAATGTGGGTCAACCGATCCCAGCAACCAGGTTTTGATTTTAGCATCCTTAGTCTTCCAGGCTAAAATCTTCTTGTCATCTTCTACTGGTTTTGGGTCAGATCCATCAATGTGAGCCCAAAGCTCCTTTCCTTCTAAATAAATTTGAAATTGGAAGGCCCAGGAGGTGTAATTTTTTCCATCAAATTGAACTAATTTAATGTCAGATTTGTCCATGACAGGGACTAGAGCAACAGCAGGAAGTTGATGAAGAATAGTGACCAGCAGACACAGTAATGAATAGCAACAATATGTTACTGTATCCAGATTCCAGAAGAAAAATCTAATTGGTTCCAGGCAGCATAACAGTGGATGCAGGCATCAACATAGACAACTGTAGTCCAGAAAACTCAGATCGTGATCCAGAGCAAAAATGAAAAAAAAAATGCACTGAACGACCCTGTCGTTAGTGGCTGGATGCATACGTGAGCCCCATAAAATGATCAAACACCAGATCAAAGAGTGGGGATGGAAAAGTGGACCATTTTCGCACCTTGTGGAAGTGGTTTCATGCAGATCCAATGTAGATCCACAAAACTGGACGGCTGAGATGAAACTAAAGTGATAAAACACGATTTCCACAAAAATCAGTAGAAAACCAACCTCTGATGATCCATAAATGCCGAAAAAATCTTCAAAAATAAGAAGAGAGCCAGGCGACCAATATGGGCCGTGTCCGCTGATATGATGATGACGATCGCAGGTGGGCCACGACTGATCGGAAAGGATCCGGGATGATCACAGACGATCAGGTGACATAAATGGCTTTCAGAGAAGAAGATATGCCTGAGAATGAAGAAGATTCACAAATTGGAACTGTGCAAGCAAAACTGTGCACAGAACAGTATTAAAAGGGACTGACGACCATCTCGGCAGCCTGATTCCATAAACGTGGGCTCCACCAGATCATCAGTGGACAGATCAGAAGTCGGAGATGGATGCACAGCATATTTACGCAAGTAAGGGAAGAAGATTCAGCCAAAAATAACCAAGATCCTTGATTTTGGACGGCCCAGATGAAATCAGATGAAGAAAACTGAAATACCACAAATGGTGCTGGAAAACCTACGCTGGATGGGAAATAAATTCCTGAAAAATCACCATAAACACCTATAATTCCAGTCGACCAAGATGGTCTGGTTCTGCAGAGAGGTGGAAGAAGATCTCCGGTGGGCCACACCTGATCTGAGATGATCTGTGATGATCTGGGATGATCGGAGAGTTTCCAGACGTGGAAGATGACTTGGAGAATCTACAAATCTCTGTGAAGTAAGCTCTGATACCATGACATTTTAGAGAGAGAGGAAAGAAGAATGTAGAAATAATGTTTGAAAATCCAGTACCCTTAGGGTCGACTGTTCATTTCATTATATAGGGGCTGAATGCCCTGATTACATGCTGAATACCCATAATCTTCTCTTATCTAAAGCCTAATTATTCTGATATACAAACTAAGTATGTACAGGTGTAGTTGACTAGGTAATTGATGAAGACTGGGCCCAACATGGGCCTGGGCTTGGATTGACAATTTGCTGCTCACTAGCTGTTTGATTAAAGTCCAATACCAACTGGTCAAGGTAGATTTGGTTTTGTGCACCTTCTTTCTGATCTTGACCAGTCCAACACCATCCAAACTTTGGGACTGAGTGCGTCCCAGACACTTTAGGCTACCGCAGTGAATTACTTTCTCACCAGTTTGGGCTTGCTGATTGTGGGAAACAGCAAACCATGCTTCATGTGGGTTACATACGAACAGCTCTGCTATACAAAGTTCTGAGGCTCTTTTGGGGCCTATAAAATAGCATATCTAGACCGAATTACAAGTTGCAATTCTGCTACCCCGAGATACGGCAACTACAAAGTACTATCAAAGTGGTTAGAATGAACATATTTGTGTTGTTCTATGATTGGAGTGGTGTGCTGAGATTGGGTTTGGAAATAGCCTTAGATGGTTAGTTTACTGAGATTAGATCAATGTCAGACAATTACAAAGTCATGCTTCATGAAACTTCATAAAATAGATGACTACGACAGTTGGCTGTGTCATTAACCTCCCTTGCAATGTGATAAAGGTGTAATCACAATGCTAATCCAGAATTTCAATAGTAGTAAAATATAACCTCCATGGTTCATAATCATGAGCTAAAAGCTTTTCTCAGAAGAGAATTTGAGATCAAGGATCGTGGAGTGGTGAAGATGGATGGAGGGAGGGGAGGTCGAGTTAGGGCAATTGCCCCCACTCACCTTTTTAAAATCCCAATAGTATAGTGGGTCTTTTCACCTTTTGTCATGGGTACATTTGTCATTTTCTATTTTTGCCACTACTCACCTTTTGGTACAACTTAATAGAACTCCAAAAGACACATGGGGGCAATGTTGTCAATTAGTCATTTTTCTATTTTTGCCCCTACTCATCTTTTACTACAAATAGAATTCCAAAAGAAACATGGGGCAATATTGTCAATTGTCATTTGGTTGCTTTAGAAACAAAAGACATGGCAAGGAGATGGCACTTTCCGCTTCTTTCTTTTATCTCTCTTTTGTTTCTTTCAACTTCTATCTTTAGCATATTCTTCCTCAAGAGTAACCATTGGCATCCTCCTTTTTCTTCAAAGACTCGACTTTTTTTCATAGATTATCATTCCTCAAATACAGGTACATCTTCAACTCCTTCTATTTGTCTTTTTTTTTTTTTTTTTGCTTGATTTAAACTGTATTTGTTTGCTTATTGGATGAATTTTTTTTTTTTTTTTGATGTCTTGTGCATTTTTTTCCACTCTTGTATTTGATAAAAAAAATTGTATTTCATAGACCAACAACAAGACGCTTGAATCCAACTTAGATAACAAATGTGTAATATGAAGTATTTTTTTTTATTGTATATTTGTATGGTAGTGATTGGATGATGAGGTCCAACGATGGATGCAGTGGGCCTCATCATCTCACTTTCATTTAGTGAAAATTTTAATTGCTCTTTGCCCCCTCTAGAAGAAATTTCTGGCTCCATCCCTGGTGGTGAAGTACTTTCTTGGAATTGAAGTACCTAGATCTAAGAGAGGAATTGTAATCTCCAATGCAGGTATGTATTAAACCTGCTTGAAGAAACAATAAAGTTAAGAGTGGAAAATCTGTTTATACTCCCATTGAACAAAATCATGGTCAACAATCTGAAAGTGACCTACTTCATGATCAGAGATCAGAGAATGTATCAAAGTTTAAATGGAAGATTAATTTCTTTGACTATCATGCATCCAGAAGTTACTGATGTGGTTAGTTTAGTGAGTCAATGCATGCATCTGCCATGAACTAAACATCTTTTTGCGGTACATAGAATTATATCGTACTTAAAATGAGTGACAGGAAGGGTATCTTGTACACAAGAGATAGAATTATATTGTGCTTAAAATGAGCGACAGACAGTATCTCATACACTTGAGATGGACATGTGAATGTAGAAGCATATACAGATGCTAACTGAACAAGACCCAAGACAAATAGGAGGTCTACTATAGGGCATTACGCTCATGGAAGCATAAGAAACAGCTTGATGTTACACGGGCAAGTTTTAAAGTTTAATATTTAGCAGTGGAACACAGATGTCATGAGTTTTTATTATTATTATTATTATTATTATTATTTTGAATGGTAGATGTCATGAGTTACTATGGCTGGAAATATTATTACATGAGTTGGACTATCAACAAGGATGACCTATGACTGTGATAGTACTTCAGCACTCCACATTGCTACCATGTATCGTGAGCAAAAGAAGCACATTAAGGTTGATCATCATTTGATCTGAAAGAAGGTTACGGAAGAAAAAAAGCAAAAAACAAGCCGGCAAATGCAAGTACTGGTGATTAGATTACAATCTTCGACGAAAGCAGTGGCAAAAGGAAGATTAATGTTGTCCGAAGTGGGCATAGTGAATATATATGTACCAACTTAAAGAGGAGTTCCACGAGTTAGAGAAAAGTATTCTTTTGTAATTTTAGTAAAAAATAGGGGCTTATATGTAAATATCATTAAGCATTTGTCTTTTTTTTTGTAATTACAATCTTCAGAGAGGTTTTCAAGGTCTTTGTCTAGAGGAATAATACATCGTTCATCATTGTGAAGGTATTGCGATTTTCCCAAATTTTGGGGAGGCTTATTAGAAGGATTAAGGGTTTTATTGATTTGAGAGGTCATAGGTTCATTTGAAAGGATATTGAAGCTATTGTTTTGAGAGGCTATATCAATTTTTATTATTTGGGTTATGGCAGCAAAAGGAAAGCACAAAGCATGCTTTCAAAACTCTATGACAAAGCTCTTCGATGTTGAACGACCCCATCCACAAACTCAAGGAGAAAAGTCTCTTTCAATTACTTTCATCCACTAAAGCAATAAGTTGGAAAAGTCAAAAGTATGTTAACTCATCCAAAACCATGTTGGAAATAACATGTTACTAAGGGCTCTACACTAAAGCATGTACATTTTATCCTAATAAGCTTTTGGATCCAAATCATTTATTAAAGGTATGATCTCAATATGTATCTAACTTAACATGGTTGTTAGCTTACTAAATCGTGTACATTTTTATAAACTTTACCATCCAAAAGTTTTATCATGTAATGAAATTTATTATATGCATTTTAAGTATGTTAAGACAGAAAAGGCATGTACATTATATGGGAAATGTACACCAAAACACTCCAAAAGCTTGTGGGTGATCTAAGTATTTTGTATATACAATATGGTATCAGCATTTCATTTAAATGGTATGATTTAAGTTGACATCCAATGAAGTTTCCAACAAGCTTTTTTGCTTTAGTAACCAATGTTACTAAAACTTCATTGGATGTCGGCATTATGACATCCAATATTAGTACCAATATGGATCATTGGATGTTAAATGTTGATACCAATAACATAAAGCTTTATGAATTTCCATAAAGCATTATGGATTTCCATAAATATTGGACATCCAATGACAAAATCATTGGATGACATTCAATATGGAAATAACATCCAATTTGGATTTATTGGTATTTCTGTATTGTAAAGCTTTGTATTGGATGTCATTTCCATATTGGTAAATCCAAATTGTAAAGTTTCATTGGATGTCATTTCCATGTTCGTAAAGCATTATGTTGGAGATGTATAGTTTGCTTTAGCAACAAACTATACATTCTTATTTCAGCATGATGAAAAAAGAGCTCAAAAGCATGATGAAGAAGAAAAGAAAAGCATAATAATATAGAATTAATATACTGCACTAAAAAGGATGTCGTCAGTCACCCCTATCAAGTAAAAGAAAGCTGAAACAAAACAATGCTTAGAACAAAATTAGCAAAATAGAAGCCTCACAAAGTGCCTAGGTGCAGGTGCTCACCTGTTCCATCATTAGCAATATCAATCCCATCAAAGCAAAGAATAATATCGGATGGCTTCAAGAACTGTGATTCTGGAGCAGTAGGCTCTATTCTTCTAATACGAACCCCCTTCTGATCAGAGGCCATTCCCATTGCCTTCCGCAGATCAGGATTTTCCATCTTCTGCCACTCAACTCCAAGAGTAGGAAATCCTAGCATGAAAAATGAAAAGAAAAGAAATTGCTAACATAAGTATTTAATCTTGTGCAGCCTGTTCAATAAATTGAAACGATGGACCATTTTATTGGTTTTAAAAATTAGTTTCTGGTACTAACAACTGACAACAAATATAACTCAAATCCACAAAATGGCCTTGAAACAACTGAAAAAATTAATTGAATGTCATGAAGCTAGAGCATACCAGTATATTCTCCTGCCTTTTCATAATCTAGTATGAAGTGTGTAATGACAGGTGTTGGTATGACGTATCCTATATTTTCTACATCGTCGTGTTTAAGGGACTGGAATGCTATACCCACACATTTCCCTTTATCATTAAATGCAGGTCCACCTGAGTTTCCTGAGTTTATCGCTGCATCTATCTGTAAAAGCAATTCATAAACAAAAATAGTCAGGTAGCCAAAAGAAAAGTTAGAAAACTCAGGAAGACCTGAAATCAAGTCTACTTGAACAAGGAAATTCAAAAACAGCATTGATCTGGGAGACATTAGAAAATAAGAAGTGCGATTTGAAAACCTGCAGTCCCATAAGTTCTGCGGATCCATGGACATAAGATAAGATTTCAATGCGCGAAACAACACCGCTTGTCACCGATATTGTGTCTCCTCCAATTGGGTAGCCAACAACAGTAACAGCATCTTGCAGTGCAGGCAAAGATCCAAATTCCAGTGGTGAAACTCCTACCCAGAACTCATCATCATCAACTGTCAGCATGGCTGTGGCATCACAAAAGTTGCAAGGTGAAAAGTGATCCAAGAAGATCAGTTTTAGAGTTTAGAACAAATGAGATATCCTATAAACACAAATAACAAGAGAAGAGACTGAATTTTTACTTGGTTCTTCACACCTAAGGAATAAGAAATTTTATTTTACCATGCATATGAAAGAGAGAATAAGAAATCACATCATGCGCATTGACATGCCAAACCCAAACCAAAAGCCACTTATCAAGCCCAAACCAGAGATCAAAATCGAGTAGCCAACCAAGAACTTGAACTGCACCAAGAGAAGCCTCAGTACTCAGTAGCCTTGAGTATCACTCTCCGCCTTCCATCTTCTCATTTAAGCCTCCTAGAAACCCTCTAGAGCTTCATTGAGTAGAAACAATCGACCTAGACCTCCTCACTACTTCCTCAGCTACATTGTAAATCATTTAGAGGTGTTTCATGGAATAATTTCTAGAATTTTCTTTTTATTGAAGTAACTCTTTCTTTTATCATCCACATTTAACCCCGAGGGGTAGCTCAGTTGGCCTACGACCATGGTTTTCTCCCAAAGGTTGTGGGGTCAAAACTGCACTACCACACTGGGGCCACAGGGGATTTACCCGGCTTCCCCTGGGCCCATAGGGATTTGTCCGGCCCAAAGGGCTGGGACACCGTCCGTTATAAAAAAAAATTAGTTTTCTTGAAACGGCAAAACTTATGCATCTAGATGCATTTCTTCATTGCCAAAAGGCCCCTTGTGTTCTGAGGCCTTAGCTTTCCAATTGGAAACAGTGAAAGATATTCTCAGTTGCTCTAACCCTGAGAATCAACTTAGCAAATAGCGCATTGGTGGGGGTAGGAGTGGATTTTGCTAAGGTGACCAAACAGGCAGAAATAGCAAGCTGAAGAGCATGCAAGCTACCTATAGAGAGAGAGAGAGGGGGGGGGGCGCTGGGGGCGGGGAATCCGGTTCTTCAAATAATTGAGGGGAATGTAGCAACATGGAAAAGAATATGCTTTACTTTAGTAGGCATATTACACCAAGTAAGTCTGCCATGTCTCACCTGCTGATTTATTATCTATCTTCAATCAAAATCCTGGTGGCAGTAGCAGAAAGATAAAAAGGTTGCAGCAAGACTTTTATAGGAAGAAAGGAACATAAAAAAAAGTCTATTTAGTGAATCAAGTAGTGTCAAAACAAATGAATGATGAAGGACTAGGGGTGAGAAGAATCTGTGACAAAAAGAAACTAGCATTGCTTTTGAAGGTGGATATCTGCCATTTGGAGTAAAAGAGAGGCCTTATGGAGATGAATAATAGCACATTAATATGGGGAGGGTAAAGACTAAAGAGGGCTGAAAACCGAGTAGAGGTCCAGGAGAACATCATCCAAAAGTAGGAAATCAGTGTTCAGTTTCCAGCTCTGGAGACGAATTAGGAGATTATTTCTACCCGGCCTGTCAACTAATTCCTGAATGCAGTTTACAAGGCACCTCTTGTTTTGGGAATGCATTATCTGCTAAAGCCAAATAACATAGTCTGAGCCATATAAGTGATTATTAACCAATACAACCACCAAAGTGCAATGCAACATTCTCCCAAAAGTAATCAAAGATCTTCTAATACACAATATCCAACCAAACACATGAGACATTCTTAAAACATTAAATCAAATTGAGAGTATTGCAGTATGCAGAATATAATCACCCAAACTAAATAACTTCAAAGACAAAACACACCCAAACTATAAGATCCAATCAAAAACACAATTCAACTCAATACTCAACAATATGAAAAAAAAAAAAAAAAACGAAACTTTCAGCACAATCACATTCTTCTCACCTATATCGCATTCGGTCCCAATGGCGAGAACTCTCGCCAAGTACTTGGTATCGGACCCTCGCTTCTTGAGCTTCACCTGCGTGTAATGCTCCACAGAATGCGCATTAGTGAGCACCCTCTTCCCCCCAATGACGAAACCGCTGCTACTGGAGCTGTACTGGCGCTTCCTCTGCCATGGGAGCGAGAAATTCGGCTCGGTGTGAACACAGAACACTTTCACAACAGCATCCATTGATGGCACAACCTTCCCCGCACTCTCCCATTTGGGAATTGGGTCTCCAGACGCATTCACGACCGAAATCTCACCCACCCCAGATGAGAAAGGCATCACCCCATTGTTCTCGACGGTTCTAGGATTCCTCTGTGAGGGAGAACCAATGTTTCCATTGTGGGGTTTCTTCGATTGAGTTGGGGATTTTCTGGGTCGTCCTCTTCCTCTCCGAGAGGGGGATGGTGGGTTGTTTTTTGCAACTTCGACGGTGCCAGAGGAGAAGGCAGTGGGTTCAATGTCTAAGGTTGAGGAAGAGGCAATTGGGTTTGTAATCTGGAAATCCATGGTTTCCGCAATGGGTTTCTTTGATTTCAGGCCTTTTTGTCTTTTGGGTCCTTTCATTTGCAAAAAACGAACCTCAGATTGATGAGATTAAGGGTAGAAGAATGAAGATTTTGGATGTATCTAGAAAAGGTGATGTTTGATGAGATAATTGAGAGGAGAAGAGGAAGAAGAGTTGATTATTGGATTGAATTGATCTGAATCGAATCAGAGGAATGAATTTCAAAACTATGTACAAAATTGCAGGTTTTGAATCTTGGATTTGCAGAAGTTTTGGATTTTGGAAGGTAAAAAAGAGGGAGGGAGAGAAGAAGAAAGGAAAGGGTTGTTCATGGGCCCTACTGGGCCGGGCAGAGGCCTATCAGGCCCCCAACCCCACCAATAAATGAAGGCCCATATCCGGCCCAAACCCGACAAAGGCTGTAAGTTCTGGCCTGAGTCCGCCCACTTAGTCAACGGGCCGAACCAGTCTTTTTATCAGTTTTTGGGGCTTTTAATTACTTCATTGGGTAAATTTCTCATCAACTTATATATACATATATATATATATTACTTATTCGGCCTCGGCCAAATTGAGCTACAGACTTTCTATCACTTAATCCAAGCCTGACCCATATATTAAATGGGTCAGTGAACCAAGGCCATCCCAAAGCAGGCTAGGCCTAGGTCAGCCCGGGGTGGCTCAGCCCTTGAACACCCCTGGGAATTTGGGAGTTGCATAAACAATGGAAATAGGGTAGGTCATCTTGACCTAACCTGTCAACCATACTCGAAACCATTCTGACCAGGTAATTCAGGATTCAGACTCCAACATGAGACAAAAAGCGTCCAGCCCCACAAACTAGTCTTCTTTGCCTTTCCTAATGCAGTAATGCCCAATGGTAGTATAGGATAGCGGCCAACCTTAAAAGGCGCATCACCTTTCTTGTTTGAGGAGTTTTTAAATTCTTCATGCTGTCTTGGACATGGAATTCAAGAATCCTACTAGAGAAGCATTTGTAAATCTTAAGGATGTTGTAATTTAAATAGATATTTGTGACTTTTTAATTGGTTGAAATTTATAATTTTATTAAATAAATAAAAAAATTAAAAGTACTATCAATGCCAAAAATCCTCAAGATGACTTAATCTCGTCAAGAAATAGGCTCTTAGCAATGAGCCAATGACTTCGTATGTGTTCCAATTCCATGCAAACAAATAATTCCCATTTGAATCAATTACTTCTTATGAATTTCAATTCATACAAACGAACAAGCCTATTCTATCAATGGATTCTTATATACTCTAATTCCATGCAAGTAAACAGCCTACTTGACAATAAATCCTTATGCATTCCAATTCCATGTAACCAAACAAACCGTTTTAATGAATTATCATATATTGAGTTCCATACAAACAAAGAGGATCATTTGAAAACACATATTCTAATTCCATGCAAACAAAATGGAGCAATTTTAGAAGGCCCTAATTAAACACATAGATATAAAGGAAAAGGTATCTTGTTCAAATCTGCCTACATGGGAGACAAATGTGCTCTGCACCACTTTGACGACCAAGGGGATGAGCAATGAATGTACGTCCGCTATGTATGTAAATCATTTTACTAGAATCTGATGTGTGAAAAGTTTGACACAAAAAGATTATCTTCATACGCCAAAATTTACACATTTGAATCAATTACATGCTTAAATGAATGCAAACAAACATTCACACACATAGGTATTACGAATGCATAGTATTTACATATGTAAATGGGTGCAAATTCCAAGTAATCCATGGCTTTGGATATGCTATTATCACTTTCAAAATGAGACTACTTTCTTCTATAGACTCAAAGTTGTTCATACAGCTTATTTGTTAAAATGTCCTTACCCATTCATTCATTTTTAAAAACTATTTAATCGTTTGTACAACCCTCATGAAGTAGTTCCTAATCATAACCCGTTTGGTAATTTCCTCATAAAATAAAGGTAAAGTAAAGCATCAAGTTAAATAAAGAGATAATAAAATATAAGGGGGGTTATGATAGTATTTTATTTTTAGTGGTTGACATAGAATCTTTTTTACTTTTTGTGTAAAAAGTGAGTGTTTTTTTATCATTTAGTGGAGCAAGGAGGTTGTTTTTTTACTTCTTTTTTTTTCAAAAAGAGAAAATTTTAAAAATGTATACTTTTGAAGTGACCCATTGTCTGAAAAATGGAGAGGCTTTACATTACTTTTACTTTAATAGTAAATTTTCAAATGGGCCCCATAGCCTGTTTGGATAAATGATGAGTGGAGTAAAATGAAGTATATTTTACATAAGGAGTGAATTGGAGGAGAAGTAGGTTGAAGTGACCCATATGATATCCTTTATAGATCCAAGTAATATATCTACATATGCCTCATTTGTGAAGTATGTGAATATTGGGTTTAATACAAGGGTAGTTGGGTTAAATGCAAAAGGTCCTATACTCCTATGTATATGAAGACAAAAGATGAGTTGGGTGAGTGGGTAGGTAATGGTGGCTCTAGGCCTGGGCCAAGGTGGCAGATCCGACTGAAATCCAATGTGCCCATCACCCGTAAAAGAACACCCAGGATACAAGGGACTGCACGAGTCCCACATCGGAGACATCAAAGTCCAAAGCCCAGGCTTATATGCATCCACAAGTTACCTCCTCCATAAGGCAGCTTTTGGAGGATAAGGCCTTATGGTGTGATAGAAGATATGAGAGCTAAGGACACCTTTATTTTTGGTGGGGGACAATGTAAGATCCGGCGAACCATATGGGTCCGGACAACTTGAGATTGTGAATAATAGCTCTTATTGTTGATGTAACTTAAGGAGACAAGAGAGTAGGCCATTTTCCCTTAGCAATTATAGCTTTAAGGTATAAGAGTAGAGATGGAGGGTTTGGTAGGGTGGCAGCTGGATTCACCGCGAAAAAGGGTAGAAAACAAGGTATCGAAAAAGCTACCAAAGTCCAATCTTACCATGTCGGACTTGCTGCATTTCCTCTTCCACGGCTCTACACAAATGCCCCTAACTTAAGGTCCTGTTTAATAGCATTTGAGGAACCCACAGATTTGAGGATTCCTCATTGTCCCTAGAACAGGTTTTCCTCTGTAAGGATTTCACAAGCCATGTTTGGTGACAAGTGAGGGATATATAGATTTGAGGGTTTTATATCGTCCCCTTTTCAGCTGAGGATTTCCTCATTCTTTGGGGAGGGTTAGACCTAAGAATCCTAAAAAGCGAGGATCTTAGACGGTTCAAATCCTTAAGCTTTTACAATAGCCAAACATGGGTTCTCCAAGAACTCGTGGATGGAAATATCTTATCTCCAAATATTTGGTTGTCAAACATGACCTAAGGCTTTGAAGAAAAATATATAGAGGACTCGAGGGATGGGAGGTTTGGGAGAAGTGACACCAACCATGGCCAGAATTGCGACTTTTGAGAAGGAATTTTGGGGTTTCTTCCTAGGGTTTAAGAATGAGAGCTACTAATGCCATAAACCAAGCTTCTCCTTCCACAACCCTTTTTTGCATGACCAATATAATCATGTGTAAAATCATCTAAAAGGACATCTGTCAAGAATCTCTCCCTCCCTCCCTCCCTCCCCAACTTCTTTCTACACTCACCCACCACCACCCTAACCCTTAGCCCAGCCACCACCGTGCCATCCAGCAGCATCGTCGAAGAGGGAAAGGGACAAGGAGAGGGAGAGATGGTGGCGGCATGGAGAGGGAGAAAGAGGGAGGGGGAGGGAGAGCAGGCGATAGGCAGAGGCAGGGAGAGGCGGAGAAAGGGAAGGAAATAGAGAGAGAAAGAGGGAGGGAGGGAGAGGGAGAAGAAGAGAGACATGGAGGAGGAGAGGGAGATAGAGGAATAGGGACAGAGGGCGGAGGGCGGCTACAGGGAGAGGGGGAGAAAGGGAGGGAGAAGGAGATATACAAGGAGAATGAGAGGGAGATGGAGAGATAGGAGAGGGAGAGAGGGCGATGGGCAGGGTGGCGGGCGGAGGGCGGTGGCAGGGAGAGGGAAAGGGAGAGAGATAGGGAGAAGGAGAGGTGGGGGGGGGAGGGAGGGTGTGAAAAGAAAAAAGGAGAGTGGAGAGGGTTTGGATATTTTGGAAACAATAGAGTGTGCAGAGAGAAATTTTGAAAAGAAAAGGGATGTCGAATGAGAAGCTTGGTATGTGGCATTAGCAGCACTCAAAGAATCGTGTAGGAGAGGAGGGGAGGACTTGAAGCACATGCCTTGTTTTTTCCATGCAAAGCAACAAGTCGGGACTTGAGTCCCACTTGCTTTGGTACAAAATTACCCAGGTAATACCTAAACTTCATTTACTCCGATTTGAAGTTGGGTCCATCATGAAGTTGATATTGCATTGGATTTGGTTGATCCACATGGGATCAATGTTGGTTGAAGTAACCTGACCCATTCTAAAAATGGGTCCCACATAGTCTTGGCTTCAAATGGTAGACACCTCTGGCCAACCCAACCCAATCCATTTGTCTTCCCTAGCTAATATACTTGTGCATAATAAAAACACATATAATATAGTAAGGGCCTGTTTGGATAGGTAAGTAATGGAATAATGTTAAGTTAAATGAGGCCCAACGGTAGGAAACAACTCAACATTGTTTGGATCGGCCTGGCCCGACAGATGGAGTATACTGGTCGGCCCACGTGGATACGATTCCACTTCAACCCTAATCCCTTCGGTTTGCAGGAGATCTATTCTACTCTTCTCCTCTCCTCTCGGTAAGAGCCGATTCTACTCCTACAACTGGAATCGATTATAGCCCGCAGCAGACGGACTCTTCCTCTCTACATCTCAAGTAATCTCCCTCTCTCTCCCTCCCTCTCTTGCAATAATGGGTTACGATTTTTGGTTTCCTGACATGGTTTGATGGATTGGATTAGGGCTTACGATTTTGTTGCATGCTTCCTTTCCACTGAAAGTTTGGATAATGGTTTTTCAAACTTGGGTTTGCCAAATGTTCGATTCTGGTGGAACATTGAATCATCTGGGCTACTAGGTTTTTGATTTGGGGTTTTGGGTTTTTGTTTTTATTGGCTTTCTTGTTTGTGGATTTTTAATTGAGGTTGCTTAGATTCTTTAGTTGTAGATTTTTTATTTGGGGTTTTGGGTTGCTTGGTAATTTTATATATATGCAATCCATGGCCCTTGGTAATTTGCATATCTGAGACCTTGTATTTACGTTTACTCAACACCTATGTATCTGTTCCCATGTTATCAACTCTGTAGAGAATAGATACTCATATGAATCACTGGTAACTAAAAAAGGTGGTGTTTCTGATGGTTATGTCCACATAGGAAACATGGACAAATCTGTTCTTTTTTCTTACATTTTACTACCATTTATATACTCTTTGTCTAGATTGATTTTTTGCCCTTATTTTAGTTAGCATATCTGAGACCTTGTATTTATGTTTAATACTAACTCCTATGCATCCGTTCCCATGTTATCAACTATGTAAAGAATAGATACTCCTATGAATCACAAGTAAAAGAGAGGTAAAACCACCCAGAGGAAGGCAATGATTAAAAACTATACATGAATGATCGCTTGATTTGTTTGTTTTGATTAATAAAAGAATGAATGCATGTCATATTGTATTTATTGGTTTTCATCATAATTGATAGTGTAGTTTTGCTTGGATTGAATTGTGTGATGGGGGTTTTTGGGTATGTGTTTTTTGATCTGATCTTTAGTTCTCTTTTATTGTGACTGAATGTTTGGGAAAAATTGCTTGTTATTTATTGTTTTCTGAATGTTTGATTCGTCATGAAAATTGAAGGTTGGATTAGGTTAGATTGTTATTTTGTTCCCTCTCCACATCAAACTCATAATATGAAACCATGGGGACATTGAATTTGGATTGCTAATTGGAGAAAGAAACATATTTCTGACCTGTTGTGTTACCTAACTCGGCTACCTTGCAATTTGGGCTTTGGGGTACATCACATGTTTAGAATAGTGTTAGGATTAGGGATTTTTTTAGTAGTAGATGATTTTGGCAATGGTAAGAATAGGATGGTTCCTAGAAATATGATGGAATTGCTCAAAGACCTAGGATAGAGGACTTATTGTAGCATTGTTTTATATCTAAAATGACTTCATAACCAACTAGTTTCATTGAAGCCAAATGGTTTGGTTGATTATCTCAATCTGAAATAGTTAAGAGGGGAGATGCTAACAGCAGAACCATTCTGAATCTGCATCACTTGAGACTGTTAGAATAAAAGCAGTTGTCAGGCCAAAAACAGTCCCGAGCCAGAATCATACGTCGCTATAGCAAGGATGATGATCCTCGCTATAGCGAGGGTGACGCGCAGAGCCCAGTTGATTCCGGACTCTGAGAGAAAGTTTGAGATGGATTCTCTTTCTAAGTGGATAATTACAAGGAGTCTTAAGCACGAATTAGGGGATATATATTGGGTGTTTCTCACAACCCAAAGAGAAAGAAATCATCTCTCAAGTTCTGAATTAGTGATTTAATTTAGAAAAATTTTCTCTAGAGATTTTTGAAGAGTTGTGCTGCCAAGTACTCTAAAGAGCCAGTTTCTTCTGCGCCCCTTGTAGAAGATCATCTTCTTGTGTAGAAGATTTGAGGAGTCAAGCGACGGATCTGTTGCAATCAACGGTGTGACGTCGTTGAAGCGTGATGCGACACAAGGTAACTTCAGTCTTTAGATAGGGGTTATCTAGGGAAGAAATCTGAGTTTCTTGTAATTGCGAGATTCATAGTGTTTGATTAGATCCAGTACGGATCGGTGATTTTTTATCCGGTTTGGGTTTTCTACCTTAAATTTGGTGTCCTTGTGGTGTGTGCTTGTGATTTTATTTCTGCTGCGTAGATTATTATTTTTTGCACACTTTTGGTTTGATTGATTAAGTGGACCAATCTAGAGATCTCGAACCCTAAATCCTCAATTGGTATCAGAAAGGGTTACACTAATTTGCTGTGTTTGATCTAAAGAAATTTCTAGAATGGTATTCAATCAAGAAGGGACATCAACTTCTAAGCCCCCTTTGCTAGATGGTTCTAATTATGCATATTGAAAGCAATATGATTGGATTCCTTAAGTCCATTGATGATGATGTATGGGATATTATTGAGGAGGGCTACTCCAGACCAACGATTGTGGTTAGTGAACAAACTATTCCCAAACCTAAAGCTGAATGAACTAAGGATGAGAAGCATGCCTCCAATTGTAATAATAAGGCAGTGAATAGTATATACAATGGAGTGTCTGCTGAAGAGTTCGGTAGAATTTCCACTTGTAAAACTACAAAAGAAGCGTGAGAAGTTTTACAGACAGTGTATGAGGGTACAGACACGGTGAAACAATCTAAATTGCAAAGGCTGACTAAAGAATTTGAAACCATTGTTATGGAAGAAGATGAGACATTTGATCAATTTTATGTAAAATTGAATGATATTGTCAATTCTGTTTTCAATCTGGGTGAGGAAATTCAAGAAAACAAGATTGTCAAGAAAATCTTGCGGTCTTTACCTTCGAGGTTCGATTCTAAAGTTAATGCTATTGAAGAAAACAAGAATCTTGATACCCTCAAGGTAAACCAGCTAGTTGGAAATCTTCAAACCTTTGAAGCAAACCGTTTGGATAAAGGAAAATCAAAAGAGAAAGGTATTGCTTTGAAAGCCAACTCAGAATCAAGAAAGAAACCTGAAAAGAAAACCGAGTTTGGTTCTGATTCTGAATCTGAGGCTGAAGATGTTATGGCTGAAATGTTTAATTGTTTCAAGAAGTACATGAAGTCAAAACAAGTCAAGTGGAAGAGTTCTAATTTTACGAAAAAGGATTCTACAAAAGGAATTAAGTGTTTTGAGTGCTACGGCTATGGTCACTATGCTAGTGAGTGTGCCAACAAGAAAAAGGGTGCATTGAAAAAGGCTTTCAACACAACTTGGGAGGAGCAGTCATCAGAAGAACAACAAGATCCTTCAATTGAAAATTCTGAAACTGTGAATGGCAAGTTTGTGGCTTTCATGACTAAGTCTCTGTCTGACAATGATACTGATGAAGATCATGATGATGAGATGTCAGATCAAGAGATAGATTATGAAGAGTTGTATCATGCTACATATGTTGATTGTGTCAAGATGACAAAGTATGGTAACAAGATTATTATCAAGCTTCAATCTGCTCAAGAAGAAAATTCTGTATTGAAAATTGAATTAGAGCAAGCACTTGAAAAGGTTCATCTCTTGGAAAGTCAGAAGATCTTCATGGCTGAAACTTTGACTACTGAAGGTCAAACATTTAAGAAGCCTAAACAAGAAGTAGTGAGATAGAGACTGTTAAATCTGAAAAAGAAGATTTGCAAGGAAGACTGAAGATCACTCTTTCTGAGTTAGAAATCAAACAAGTTTCGCTAAACAAGATGAACATTGGTTCGAAGACTCTTACAAATATCTTGTGTAATCAGAAGTCTCAGTTTGACAGAAGCGGTCTCGGTTATGATCATGGTGCATCCACTTCAAATGCTAAAGGTAAAATAATTTTTATTTCTAGTGTTGCACATGCTACTCTAGATACTGCACTTTCAAATAATGTGTCGAGTATTATCAAGAAAAAGAATGTGTCACGAGCTGCACGCACATCCACTTGTCACCATTGTGAAAAGAAAGGACACATTCGTCCCCATTGTAAGAAGCTGTAAAGTCTACCCAAGATCAAGCAATGGCGGAAGAATTTTTCTCCACCCAAGACGACTCCAATTTGGGTTAGAAAATTTAATTTACTTAAGGAGTTTGCTCACACTCTGCTGAAAGTTCCAACTACAAAAGTGTGGGTGACTAATCATAAAAAGCCCTGATCAAGGAGGTCAAGTCCACACCCCCAGTGCTGATACGAAGATCATAGTGAGGGGAAGTCAAAATCAGTTCTCTGTAAACTTCGTCACTTATTCGCTTATGTGGCTCTGAGTTCTTAATGCTATCAGCAAGATTGTCTAATGCATGTTGCACCAAAGTCGCGGATTCTTTCATCCCTGTTACAAGTACTTCTACATCTCTTGCCCTCTTTCGTACTTCCTTCTTCTTCGATGAAGATTCCCCACTTGTTCCCCCACCTCTAGAGTCACATTCTAAATCATCCACGCGAATTGGGACCTCATCAGAGTTACTATAATTACCTGACTCATGCATCAAGTCAATAGACGGTGCACTACTTGAAGACCGAGCAAACTGTCCTGTTGCCATATCATTGCCACAGACCAATCCCATCTTTTCATAGTCAATACTCTTAGTCTTCAATGGTCTTGCTGCTGGATGTCCCTGTACCATAACAAAAAAATCTCCATTATATTAAAAATCACAAACAATGAAAAAAGTACAAAAAAATAGCATTAAACATTATAATACCTCCAACCAAGTGTTCCACAGTGCCTCGTCTGCAACAACTCGTTTGCTCACTGGATCGTATCCGAAACCAGATGCATTCATCATCTCCTTCATCGCATAATACAGCTGCTTCAAGTGTTTGTATCTATTCTTAACATTGGATGATGTTATGACATATGCACCATTACTACTTTCAGTCATAGCTGATGCAACAGCATTATAGGCCTCTTCTTTAAAGCGTCGATCCCCCTTCTTGCCCTTCTCGATTTGTTCTTGTAATAGTGTAAGCATCTCATCATCCATAATAGCATAGAAGACATTTTTTTTTTGTTGACATAGCTATAGGGAACAAATAAATCAAACACACCACACATAATATCCAAAGTGAAAATTGTCAAATACATTATACTTGAAATATGACAATAGTATTCCATTAACATTATTTACAATTAGAGAAAACTAGATACAACATTCAATCAACATGACCCATGTGTAGAACTTGTTATTCTACTAATTGCGATGAGTGTTACGAGGATATTCGTTCCAAAGTTTTTTCCTTCTAGTTATCTCTAAATCGACTCCATTCATCTTTCTCTCTCTGTGAGAATCTACACATTCGCGATGTTCCCGCCTCATCGGCTGAAGCAAGTGCACTATTGAGATCATTTTCCTCATTCGAATTTGCATCATCAGGGTGATCTTCCAAGAGCTCTTCATCGAAAGTATGCCCACCATTCATTCTGATAAAGTTGTGAAGCACGCAACATGCTATTACAATGTCAACTTGGACATGAATATCATATGGAGGTGCTGTCTTCAAAATTCCAAACCTATTTTTCAAGATTCCGAAAGCCCTCTCAATAACATTCCGTGCTTGTGAATGAATTTGTTGAAGACCTCCCTTGAATTGACAGGATTCCTCCTTCTAAAATCAGCGAGATGATATCTAGTAGTTCGATACGGTGCTAGAAATCCAGGTTGGTTTGCATACCCTCCATCGACTAGATAGTATCTACCTGCTCCCCATGGTTTTAAAGGCATTAAGAGTTAGTTAAAGATCAACCAATTTCAAATAGAAAAATAAGCGAAAAATAGTAGACTTCATTACCTCGAGGAACAAGTGGATCGGGTATGGCGAGTGAATTTTGTAGTACACGGGCATCGGTTGCTGACCCCTCCCACCCTGGAAGTACGTATTGAAAGTTTAAATCGAAGCCACATACAACCATTACAGTTTGTGACAATGTGCCATTTCTATTTCGAAATGTGCTTTGCAATTGAGAAGGTACAAAAACAGGAATGTGGGTCCCGTCAATAGCTCCAACGGCACCCTATTAGAATACAAGAAAAAGTGACAATAATTCTTTATTTTTGTTGATTTATGAGAATGACTAGTGTGGTATAATACGTACCTCAAAACCGACTGGCCCTCTAGGTGCATCATTCCCCACTTGTCTTATAATATCAGGAGCTAAGGCATTAATCGCTCTTAGTACTCGATGGAATTGACGACTTATGGTTTCTCCACTTCTAAAAAACCGCACTGCATTTATTATATTCCTAACATTGTGTGTAGTAGTGTGCAAGAACAAAATAACTTGCTCCTCCACTTTCACTCCACGAGTGTCTTGCAAAAGCCCTCTATTTCTCAAATGATTGCATAATAGATCAAAACAATCCTTGTTCATTCTCAACTGGCTTATGTAGTAGGCTTCTTGGCCTTTCGTCAAGGTGGATATATAAAGTTCTCGATCTCTTTCTCTATCTTGTCTTTCTATTGGGTTTCGAAGCATTGCATAGTATGCAACTGGTGTTATCATCTGGTTCCGCCATATTTCCATAGCAGCAGTTGCTGCCCCAAGGATGGCAATATTTCTATGGCTAAGTTCCCCTTCCTCTTCTTCCTCCTCTCCACGATTCGAAGTTGACCCATCCATCTAATATTAAAAGGCAAAGTATATAACTATACATACAACCATCTTCATAAATTATCTTCATAATTGTATATTAACTCCAACATTCTGATCATATGGTGGAGAAGTAGCAACGCAAGAAGCCCCACTTCCATGAGTTGAGTGAAGAAAAGACAAGCAGCAACACCACATAACTCTCTCTCTCTCTCTCTCTCTCTCTCTCTCTCTTATGGGGTTGTGTTGACCTATTATAGAGGAAAGGCCACAATTCAAACCTGAAGTTTTAGACCAATATCCTCTTTATAACTTAAGTCGTGTAATGCAGGAAATGTAGAGTATTTTCCAAAAGTTTTAATCAACTCTGTAATTTTATTTTTCACTAATAGATTAAGGATGTTTTTTTTATTATCACACATGGTCTCTATGAAAAAATAGTCACGCAAGATAATCATTAGCATGCTGACATGACACTCTAATAAAAAGAGAGGCCAATCCTTTCAAAGAAGACAATATCATAGAAGAGAATGCAATCTTCTGCAACTGTGTAAATAACCCATCTTGAGTACAAAATAAATTTTCAAGTACAATCAAAAGCAATAAATGATTTAGCATCATGAGTGGTTTACTATAATTCATTAATCTGATATATATATATATGCATTAGTGTTGCTGAACTAGAAGAGGTTGGGTCGTTCATAACATCCAATCATAGATATGTACTGCACCAAAATGGCAACAAATACAATAAAAGAAAACGAGGAAGAAGAGAGAAAAAGGCTCAGAGTGTCAGCAAATTGAAATTTCAAGGGGTCTCAAGTGATGCAGATTCAGAATGGTTTTGCTGTTAGCACCTCCCCTCTTAACTATTTCAGCTTGAGATAATCAACCAATCCATTTGGATTCAATGAAACTAGTTGGTTATGAAGTCATTTTAGATATAAAACAATGCTGCAATAAGTCCTATGTCCCATGGTCTTTGAGCAATTCCATCATATTTCCAGGAACCATCCTTTTCTTACCATTGCCAAAATCATCTACTACTAAAAAATCCCTAATCCTACACTATTCTAAACATGTGATGTACCCCAAAGCCCAAATTGCAAGGTTGCCGAGTTAGGTAACATAACAGGTTAAAAATATGTTTCTTTCTCTAATTAGCAATCCAAATTCAATGTCCCCATGGTTTCATATTCTGAGTTTGATGTGGAGAGGGAACAAAATAACAATCTAACATAATCCAACCTTCAATTTTCATGACTAATCAAACATTCAGAAAACAATAAATAACAAGCAATACTTCCCAAACATTCAGTCACAATAAAAGAGAACTAAAGATCATATCAAAAAACACATATCCAAAAACCCCCATCACACAATTCAATCCAAGCAAAACTACACTATCAATTATGATGAAAACCAATAAACATAATATGACATGCATTCATTCTTTTATTAATCAAAACAAACAAATCAAGCGATCATTCATGTATAGTTTTTAATCATTGCCTTCCTATGGGTGGTTTTACCTCTCTTTTACTTGTGATTCATAGGAGTATCTATTCTCTACATAGTTGATAACATGGGAACAGATGCATAGGAGTTGGTATTAAACATAAATACAAGGTCTCAGATATGCTAACTAAAATAAGGGCAAAAGATCAATCTAGACAGAGTATATAAATGGTAGTAAAATGTAAGAAAAAAGAATAGATTTGTCCATGTTTCCTATGTGGACATAACCATAAAAAACACCACCTTTTTTAGTTGCCAGTGATTCATATGAGTATCTATTCTCTACAGAGTTGATAACATGGGAACAAATACATAGGTGTTGGTATTAAATGTAAATACAAGGTCTCAGATATGCAAATTACCAAGGGCCACATTTTGCATATATATAAAATTACCAAGCCACCCAAAACCCAAATAAAAAATCTACAATTTAAGAATCTAAGCAACCTCAAATAAAAATCCACAAACAAGAAAGCTAATAAAAACAAAAACCCAAAACCGAAAATCAAAAACCTAGTAGCCCAGATGATTCAATGTTCCACCAGAATCGAATATTTGGCAAGCCCAGAGTTTGAAAAACCATTATCCAAACTTTCAGTGGAAAGGAAGCATGCAACAAAATCGTAAGCCCTAATCCAATCCATCAAACCATGTCAGGAAACCAAAAATCGTAACCCATTATCACAAGAGAGGGAGGGAGAGAGAGGGAGATTACTTGAGATGTAGAGAGGAAGAGTCCGTCTGCTGCGGGCTATAATCGATTCCAGTTTTTGGAGTAGAATCGACTCTTACCGAGAGGAGAGGAGAAGAGTAGAATAGATTTTACTCCTGCAAACCGAAGTGATTAGGGTTGAAGTGGAATCGTATCCACGTGGGCCGACTAGTATACCCCATCTGTCGGGCCAGACCGATCCAAACAATGTTGAGTTGAAATTTCCTACCGTTGGGCCTCATTTAACTTAACATTATTCCATTACTTACCTATCCAAACAGGCCCTTAGGGCTGCTCAAATTATCATTCTTAAGGGGTCATTGTAACCCCTTGTTACCAACCCAACTTTGAGCAATAGTCTATTTGGTCTACAATCTTACAAAGCAAATATATCTGTCCATCCTCTTCATGATTTTCATGCATTCACTCATTAAAGAAGGCTATCAATGACATGTATGTCAAAAACTCATCAAGGACACAAATCCAAGGAGCCTATTCAATCGTATGGGTTTGGGTAAAAACATTTAAAATGAGGAAAAAAATAAGAAATAAAAAACCATTGAAAAGAATATACATACAGACTCACTTACCTTCAAAATGGTTTGGACTGAGAGAGGAAATGAAGTGAGGAGGGAAGCAATGGAAAGAAAGAAAGAAACTATCACAGGAGGTTGCTTTAGTTGGTAGGTTGATTATGATGAGAGAAATTTTTGGATGAAGGATAGAGATGTTCTATCTTTGGAGGTTTAAAAATTCAATATAGGAAGAAAAAAGATTAGGGAGAAGATCTATTGACGTGGGGGAAAAAGGGTGGAGTGTGAGAGATTTTAGCACTAAGATTGAGTTAATATAGGATTAAAATGATGGAAAAAAATAGAAATTAGCATGGGGCTAGAAGAACTTTGGGCGGATATATAGGGGGTGACTGGGTGAGATCTATTGAATTTAGATTTGGAGAAAATATCGCATGAAAAGTATTTAATGGAAATGAAGAGTATTAGATAGACACGGGGGCACAATTATAATCGCACACAACTATTATACCATAATAATATAATATGAAAGAATCTTTAAACTAAAGTAAGCTTATGGGAACAAATAAATAATGAATTTAGCTTCAAACATTAAGTTGATAATAACTAATTCAAAGTCTTGAAGAATAAGAAGATCGGACGATTCATCTGCTTGATTATCCACTTGTTTCGGTGTTAGTCATTGAGATAGTCTCTTTAATTTTCAATTGACCAGGTGCAGTACTTGTCCCAATGCTGGGGGGTTGATGTTATCTTTTATCCTCAATGTTGCTCACAAAATAGAAAATAAGTTAGTGAAATGAATTATTTTTTAAAAAGATTAAATGTTATTAAGGTTCGGTTTGGCATATCTAGTTTTCCCCACTTATTGTCTAAAAACTTATTCAATTCGGTTTCATAGTCTTTGGATGTTACCATTACCGTGTCCATTTCAAATGGGCTTAAGACATTATATGTCCTTTTTAAGCAATCAAATTTCAATCAAACACAAACGTTTGAAGCAGGTAGATCATTAGTGCTAAAGTATTTTGGACGTCCTAATATGTCAGCCTTTTTTATATTTTTTAAAACTTGGGCCCTTCATCATGATCCGGGCCGTTAGAAATATGCATAAGGTCAAACATGGCCATATATCAAAATTTCATCCGTTGATCTGTCTTGGATCTTGAGATATTTGCTAAAACCTGTGAGCCATTCGATCTAATATTCTGGACATTATGGGCCCCATTATCATGATCCGATCTGTTGGTTCTCCATTATTGATTAGGTTTTGAAACATTCGATCTAATATTCTGGACATTATGGGCCCCATTATCATGATCCGATCTGTTGGTTCTCCTTGAAGGGCCGAAAACGGCTATAGGTCAAAAAATGAGCCTCTAATTCCAAGTGGATCTTGAGATATTTACAAAAACGTTTTTTTACTTTTGATGTACCATGCATTATTGATTAGGTTTTGAAATTGTACACAGGCAGTCTGGTTTTTTCCTTTTTTTTTTTTTTTTGTAAATCCATGCACCATTTATTATGATCCAAGCCATTGGATATATCCAGAAAATCATGTAGGACTATGGGTCCAGATTCTAATCATTGGATCATCATAGATTTTGAGATATTTACAAAAAAATGATAGACATTTATATATTTTTTTTAAATCCATAGCTCCCAAATGCAAGATTCAAACCGGTAATTCTCTTTGTTAGGCTAAACACAACTATGACGTCAAACTTCAATACTTGAATCCTCATGGATCTTAAGATATTTATGAAAGACTTTCAACAATTATTTTAAAAATGTCTATTTCAATAAATTTTTATGTGTTACCAAATAAACTATTTCTACACCACCTATTTCAAACAGGGTTATTTGAAACAAATTTGTTTTAGCCCTTGTTTGCTATCACAAATTTTTCCCTCTATTTCTCAAAATCTCTAAATCGGATAGAGATTTTGAGAATAGAGGCGTTTGGCAACATTTGAAAGCCTCTTTTTTTTTTTTAAGAGAAGTAGAGATAATGCTTCTATTTCCCACCGCCTACCCTTGATAGCATGCAGAAAGTAAGGGAAAAAAAAAGAGGCAAGAGTGTTCTTGTTCATTCACGCCCCAGTCCATTTTTTTTTTACTTTTTTTTTTCAAAATCTAAGAGTGTAAATCAAGATCCAAACCGTTGCAAATGTTCATAAGATCGAACAAGGCCATGACACCAAATTTCAGTCGTTGAATCACCACCAATCTCAAAATATGTGTAAAAAAAGTGATCCATTAGATTGGATTTTATGAAATCTGTGGGGCCAAATGCAAAATCTACACCGTTAAATCTCTTCGGAAGACTGAAAATGACTATGTGGTCAATTTTCAAGGTTTTTTACCTTTTGAATCTCGAGATATTTGCAAAATAATATTGGCCATTGATGTATTATGCTCAATATTGGATTTGTCGAGGAACGATAATGATTTTCTATTTTTTTATTTATGGGAGTGTAAATTAAGATCCAAACCGTTGGAAATGTTAAAAAGAACAAACACAATCATGACACCAAATTTCAGCTGTTGGATCAGCGCCAATCTCGAGATGTGCAAGAAATATTAGCTATTAGATGCGATTTTCTGAATTATATGGGTTAACACAAGATCTAAACCGTTAGACCTCTTTGAAGGTTGAATACGACCATAGAGTCAATTTTCAAGGATTGATACCTTGTGGATCTCGAGAAATTCTTGAAAGATTTTCAACCATTGGTATAAAAAAGTCTATCTAACATACATCTTTTTATTACCAAACACTTCCTTTGATTCTAGCCTCTTTTTTTTATAGCTCTTTTTTAATGACTTTATTTTGATGGGTCTATCCAAAAAATAGTAGAGATACCAAACAAGGGCTTATACAAATCCGTTTCATATAGATAAGAGACGCCAAACAAGCCAGACAAATTTAAAAAGACTTACAATGTTCTATTTGTGATAGTAAGAATTTTCCCTCATGATTGACGTTTATTTGTTCTATTTTTTGTAATTAGAACTCCACTATCCAAAGTAGATTTGTTCATGTTCGATCCTCTATTGAGATGGAACAAATATTCTTGCCATAATGCTTTATGAATATGAGGTGCAAATGGGTATACCAAAGAACTAGTCTCTCATTTGCTTTAATATATAATTAGCCACAATTTTCTTAATGGTTATAAGATTTTGATCCAAAAACCTCTAGGTGATGAGTGAAATGCTGGTGGGGTGATGAGTCACAAGCCAGGAGTGGATGTAGGTACTTTGGCCGAACCACTATAAATCTTTGTGTTGTGGTAATTGCTTTTCTGTCATGGTGAATATTTATTGCTTATGCTTCTATTTCTTATATTTCTATAAACTTCACTTGTACCTAGAGTGTAAGAAGAATTTAAAATTGGTTAGGATTGGATTAGATTTTGGCTCACCCTATTTAACTCCCCTAGAGTTCAGTCCGGACTTTCATACTATATAATTTTTTTTATTTTTTTTTTTTTTTGCATACACAGCTCTATTTCGGGCTCCAAGTCTATAGGTTTGGAACTACATTAGTGCAGGCCCAAACGGCCAAACCTAAATCTTTTGGGTCAAATATCGTAACAATCTAAAAGCCGAACCCAAAAAATGGATCAAACATAAGTAATTGTACCGTACTTTTAAAGTGGGGTCCACGTAAACGAGTACTATTGGCTCATTGCCTTTCCTACACACCACATATCTCATAGTTTTCACTTTACCTCTTTAATGACAACTAACATATCAATATACAACATCCAACCAATATATATATATATATATGTCATTTACTAGTGTTGGTGTTGGCATTATAAATAGAGTGCTGCTATTGGCACATAGTTTTTATCTTTTCCCACACACACATTTGAGAGAAAAAAAGAAAAACCTGTGAAATTGCTTTTTTGCCCACCCTCTTCCTTTCTCTCTCCCCACCTCCCCCTTTCACCTCCGGCTCCGGCCAGGATCGGCGCCGGCCGATCCCTCTCCTCACCTTCTCTCTCTCCCTCTCCCTCCGCACTGTTTTCTCTCTCTCCCTCCCTCCCTTCCCCCTATCCCTCCCCATTGTTTTCTCTTTCCTCCTCCCTTCCTCTCCCCCCACCTTCCCCTTCACATCCAGCTCCGGCCTGGACCGGCGCTGGCCTCCCCACAGTTTTCTCTCTCCTCTTCCCTTTCTCTCCCCCTACCCTCTCCCTCCACACTGTTTCTCCCTCCCCATCTCTCCCCCTCTCCTTATTACTCTCCCTTCTCCCCGTCTCTCCCTCTCCCTTCCTTTCCCCGGCCGGCGGCAAATTGGGCAACCTGGGAGGAGGTTGCCCGATCTGCGCCGGCCGGGGTAAGGAAGGGAGAGGGAGAGACGGGGAGAAGGGAGAGAAAGAAGGAGAGGGAGAAACAGTGGGGAGGGAGAGAACAGTAGGGGAGGGAGGAAAACAACGGGGGAGGAAGAGGGAGAGAAGGGGAGGAGAGGGATCTGTCGGTGCTCGCTGGTCTAGGTGGAGCCGAAGGTGAAGGGAAGGTGGGGGGAGAGAAAGGGAGGAGGAAAGAGAGAAAACAGTTGGGGAGGGAGAGGGAGGAAAGGAAAGAGGGAGGGAGAGAGAGAAGGGGAGGAGAGGGATCGGCCGGCACCGATCCTGGCCGGAGCCGGAGGAGAAAGGGGGAGGTGGAGAGACAGAAAGGAAGAGGTGGGCAAAAAGGTAATTTCACAGTTTTTTTTTTTTTATTTTTTTCTTTAAATGTACGTGGGAAGGAAGAAAAACTGTGTGCCAATTCCCTATAAATAAATGAATACATTTCCCATCCATTCTAAAATGGATCAGATTTGAGAAGGGGGGTTTTGAAATTCAAGCCATCCTCCCTCTCCTTTCCAACGTTCTTCTCATCCTTTAGCCAAGAAAGAAGATGCATATGGACCCTCCAAAGGTCTTCCATGACTTCCACTTTCTTTGCCAACCTCCTTGCTTTTAAGTCATCTTTCTCTTTTTAAAGTGAAGAGGCTACCTACAAAGCTTTTCGAAAGTTCCCATCTAGAACGTGGCCCCATCATGGATTATGGGCAGGGTAATTATTATTGTAATTGACACAAAAGATCACACCCTGATTTTTACTATAATATTGGGGTAGGTTATCTATTCTTCTGTTCTTTTTATGCCAGTTGACGGGGCATATATAAATATATTTTTATTTCTTTTTTTTTTTAATAAATCTTGCAAAAGAAGCAGCTCTCTCAAATGTGAGCTTAACATGTGGCCACTTGTGGCTTCCTAACTAGTTAACATAATAACAAGTTGCTAAGGATATTTAATCATTTGAAATTTGGAGTCGTATCAGTTGACAAAAAACTCCCTCTTCCAAACCCAAAATCTTTTTTTTTTCTTTTTTAAATGTTCTACAATATTTAAAGATTTTATCAAGCTCAAATCACCTAAGATACCATCAACAATGTTTGTTTTTCAAGGGGTAAATTAAAATATGTCTATCCATAAAAAGTCTTACTTTACCGTGATTAGTTGGTCACGACAAATGAAAATATAAAATTTTAGCCACTAAATTTTTTTTAATTTACTTAACCAATCCTCAAAATATTTTATTTCATAAAAGTGGTTACTTTACTAGTTGTTGACTTCTCATCTCACTTCATATTATTTACTTTATGAAAATAATTACATTTTATAGTACTAGAAAATATACTCTATCTTTACCGAATCATTACCATTCTTACTAATTTGACATTTACTTAACATGAATAAACACAAACTTAAAATAACTTAAAAATAAAATAAAATAGAACCAATGTGCCACTAAGAGTAAAGATGCTAATTTCTCATGTTTAACCATTTCTCTTCTTTTCCAAAGGTGTTACCTTGTGATAAATCTCTTGTTTTAAGCGTCTATTCACATGGCATATTTAAGGGTTCATGATCTTACAACATGAGATCTTCAACAGAAGGTCTCCATGCGCCACTCCCATTGGGATACCTAAGATATGGCCACACAATGGAGAAGAATGATGGATGAGAAAATGTACACGTTGCTTGAGCCCATAGGCCATGTCTAAATATCATTAATATTAATAGAATAGTGCAATATATATGCTCAATGATATTTTCCTAGAAACCTTTTATAAAAAACATTATTGGGATTAAAAAGGGGAAAGACAGTAAAATTTATTTAAAAATCACCTTCTTTTAACATTAAGCAGATAGTTTCAATATATTTTTATCATTCCAAAGCCAAATTTATTTCCTATTGCATTTTCATATAATATAAAAAATTGACATTGTGTAAAGTGCACTTCTCTCTCTTCTTTTTATCTTTCTTTCTGTTTTTTTATAAGGAGAGTGGGGACTTGAAACTAGTGGCAATGGAGCAATAAAGTTAAAAATATGTTCCCACCATTATAGGGGCAGGGAGCAAGAGGATCCCGTGATTCAATAGGGCTATGACATGAATGAGTTAGGGTTTGGTCCGTGCCTCCTCCATGTAGCTAGATCTACAAAGGGACCCAAAAGGGGTTGAATTATATAATCAGATGAAGAAGCTCCAATAGGGGGTATACATCAATCGCCAAACAAAACAAACAATAAACTATCCCAAAGCCTGGGCATCAAACAAACTCTAGAAAACAACAAAAGAAAAATAAAGTAACTCCAATTCCAAATAAATAAAAATACATACAGAGAAGAATGTCATATATAAAAATACATACAGAGAAGAATGTCATATACTTAATGTTCGTTTGTTTGTATTAAAATACATAGTATTTAATGTAATAAGCAGTTAGAAATGAAGATAAAGCCGAATTCTCAAAAATAAAAGTCAAACAACATTTTCTTACGTCATCCTAATAATTTAATTCACAGTAAAGTGAAAGTCTACATCTCCTTACCCTTCACCTCATATCCTGCATCCCCCACCTCTTTACGAGAGTCATTTAGATTAGAGGAGTTCATTTTACCATGAATTCATATGCACATTCCATTGTTAAAATATATGCTCTTACCCCCATAAACTTAGACACGCCAATAGAAAGGGTATCTTATCTCACACAACCCGTAAGGGATCAATTCCACGGGTTTTATATATCACTCACCCATCTAAAAAAAATATCCCTTGAGTTAGATGAACCCAATTACAAATGGACCCAAGATACCAATCTGATTTTCAATGGATCCCAGAAAATGAGAAAATGATCCATACCCAGAGTTTTCAAACAGATGGCACTTCAAGTAATCAGAGGTCATGAAAAAGATAATTTTCTGACTTTTTTATCCCAGAATATCTATCGATTATTCTAAAGAGGACTAAAAATTAACTGTCCTCCAATTCTTCCTAATTAGGGAGATTTCAGGAATCTAAACAAACAGGCCCTTCTAAACACAGTACCTTGTATTCTGTCAATTTAAATGAGGAACAAGGAGATTTCAGGAATCTAACAGATATACCAAATGGTATGATTACAGGTGTGTGATTGATTATTATAGTCTTTAACAAATCTTTGCCAAGACTCCTCTCTCCCCATCCTTAGTTCTTGCATCTTACTTCTGCCACTTCACACCCAACCCCACCTCACCCAACAGCCCTTCCTTCACCTTTTCCCCCACATTCTGCATTTACTCTTCTCTGAGGCTTTTCTTCTCCTCCTCTCCCATCTTTCTTCTTTCCATTTAAAGCAATCAACCCACCCAACAAAATCAAAAGAGAAAAAAAGAAAGCAAGAAAAGAAGAGGGGAAAGGATTCAAACCTCAACAAACCTAGTCTCTCTGTCTACCTACAAAAGCAGCTACTGTGGGAGTGAGAAACATGTGATCTTTCAAAATCCCTTTTAAAGATAGAAAAGGAAAAAAAATCCCAAAGCCTTACAGTTCTCCTTTCTGGCATATGTTGAGAGTCCTTTGCAATGGCATCAAGCGCTTCTAGATTCATCAAATGTGTAACTGTTGGAGATGGTGCTGTTGGGAAGACTTGCATGCTTATCTGCTATACAAGCAACAAATTCCCCACGGTATGGGGATTGTTCTTTGAAGAATCTTTCTGGGTTTTGTAGTTTCTGTGATTTTGGCATCTGGGTGTTCTTTGTGTGTGATTTTTTTTTTTTGCTTTTCTACTTATGCTGTGATCTTTTCATAGGACTATGTAGTATGTACCCACTGTGTGGTTTTGTCTTTCTGGGTTTTGTAGTTTCTGTGATTTTGGCATCTTGGTGTTGCCATTCTTTATGGTTTTCTTCTTGTTTATCAACTTCTATCTTGATCTTTGTTAGGACTATATACCCACTGTGTTCGATAACTTCAGCGCAAATGTGGTGGCCGATGGGACAACTGTAAATTTAGGCCTCTGGGATACTGCTGGTGAGGATTTCACGACGTTTTCGTTTGAAACTCCGGTTCCGGATTTGATTTTCTGGGTACCTGTGAGACTTTAAATTGAAATGAGTTTATTTTTCCTTGGAGAGGAAGAAAGTGGTGAATTGGGTTTTTTTTTTCCTCATCCTCTCAAAATGTCCTTTTTCCCCTTTTGCAGGGCAAGAGGATTACAATAGATTAAGGCCTTTAAGTTACAGAGGAGCAGATGTTTTCGTGTTAGCTTTCTCATTGGTCAGCCGTCCAAGCTATGAAAATGTGCTGAAGAAGGTGTTTATCTTAGGCTTTATATCTTTGGATTATGGAATCTATGCTGAAATGAGATAGATGTGAAATTGTTGTTGGAATATGAATTTTTGTATGCTCTGACTCGAAAAAAAAAAATGAAATGTTGTTCAGTGGATCCCAGAACTGCAGCATTATGCTCCTGGAGTTCCAGTTGTATTGGTTGGCACTAAATTGGGTAAGTCAGAAAGCATCTTACTAATCAATATAAGCACATTCATGCCTGTCTATGTATTAATTCTCCATATGATACATGGATTGTGACTTGTTCTAAGACAGAATTTTAGGTGAAGTTATCTGATATATTTATTAGTAACAAAGTTGCTATTGTTTGTTCAGTGCCAAGAACTATTACCTGCTGGATTTAACTTTGAAACTTGTAAATATCTCCAGCATTGAGAATACAATGATGCATCTGCTGGTAGACGTTTAGTTATTCTGCAAACCCACACACACACACACAAACGCCTCACCCACCCGCAAAACAAAGCTCAACTGGCTGGATTTCACATGGTTGTTGCATAGTCACTCATGGAAGCTGCTGTGCAGGAGATCATTACTCTTTCTATCTAGCTACGTACATATATGGCAGATTTTCTGGAATGGTACAGCCTATGGGGCCCTCCTATCCCCACCCTACTATCACCCCCACTCCTATGAAATAGCACCGACCCAGATTTGATGCTCATCCGATTTGTCTAGGCTCCCCATCTGATCATGCATATTTTTTGCGTTCTTCCAACTTATCTTATGGCTAGGATTTGGACAACTTTGATTCCCTTAAACTAGTACCTCTTGATTGTATGGTTCCCATTTTTCGCACATAGGTAGGTCATAGGGAGACCTTTCAAACATGTCACCATGCCTGCAATTATTCCAAGAGAATGTTCTTTGAGACAGCTCCATATGTACATAACATCCCCATCTGATCATGCATATTTTTTGCATTCTTCCCACTTATCTTATGGCTAGGATTTGGACAACTTTGATTCCCTTAAACTAGTACCTCTTGATTGTATGTTTCCCATTTTTCGCACACCGGTAGGTCATAGGGAGACCTTTCAAATATTTCATCATGCCTGCAATTATTCCAAGTGGGCCTCAGACTGTTCTTGGAAACAGCTCCATATGTACATAACATATTTGACACATTCTAAAAGGTCCTTATTCAGTCTTCATATGTGGGACCTGCTTATTATCAGTCCAATCCATTTACACACCTACCCCCATTGAATTCAGACATGTCCAAATTGATACTGATTTAAACATGAAATATCATTAACTATGGGATTGAATCACAAAAACTATACAAAAATAATCCACTGAACGTAAATTTTTAATGCATTGCTTGGAATATCTCATTGCAATTATATTTGGTCCACTATTGATCCATGTCCAAATCCATCCATTCCCTACCCTCTTTGATTGTCACGGATAAATGTGGCCCCCAAAGGAGGGAATTATTATTAAAAACACCCCAAGCATTTTTTAGTTGGTCTCATGTGTGTTTGTGTGTCCATGTGGATACACGTTTTATTGGACAATAAGGAATTCTTTGTGGTGCCTACATGGATGCATGGCAATCTAGGTGTAATGGAGGATCTGTAGGTGGGCCCCATTTGAGAAAATAAAAATGGGGATCACGAAGATGATATCATTGTTAGATTGAATGACCATTCTTGTGCTTTGTCTCTATGTTAAAAGTTGTCGAACTTTGCCCCCTTTAAACTAATGGGTAGCATGATCTGATGGAAGCCCCTTTTTACCATAGATCAGACCAAGACCTTTCCATCTCCCCTCCATGATTGGGTATCCATACTAGTGGGTTCCATAGGCTAGCCCTCTCTCTCTCTCTCAGATATATATATGCATTTATGTATGTCTATTTCCTCATTCTTAAATATATATATGCATGTATGTGGTTGTGTATAGAATACTAATCTAGTAAGTTGATCAAGTGGTGTGATGAAGGTGTTTGGGGCTTACTTGTGGGTCTAGAAGAGGATGGGGGATGGAAAGGGGACCACATGGATAAAGAGTAATTCAAGTTTCACCCACATCTTGTAACCCTAAGGCCGTGATATATCCATTGAAAAAAAAAAGTAGTTTAAAGGAAGTTTTCAATGTCTTAACTTTCAACTTTAAGATGATTGAATGGGGATGAAACTTGACCCACCCCCATTGTCAAGATTCCTTTCACATCCCACTAACCACTAATGAATTGGCCTCAGCCCGTGTGGGCCCCACAACTCCTACTACACCATCCACTAAATAAGGAGTCTCTCTCACAAGTCTCAATAGACAGTCACACATGCACGCACAGCTGCCTTCAGAATGGCAAGTTGATCTGGAGAAATTGTGTATATCTGAGGGAGGGAGGAAGGGAGGGAGGTTGTTTATATATAAACACACCGCACAAATGGACACCTTCATGAACTAGTTGTATATAAATGCTAGTTATGGCAATTTTATATATAAACACACCGCACAAATGGACACCTTCATGAACTAGTTGTATATAAATGCTAGTTATGGCAATACTTTGGAGTTCAGAATATTAAGGAACCAATGTTCTGCTAACTGCATTGCACATTTCTTGCTCGTGCTGGCCTATATTGCACATTTCTCCAAACACATGGTCTCTGATGTTGGGAGAAGAATCACACTACTTTTCGTATGTATTCAAACCAAGATGCTTATATGACATGTCTTTCTCATGGTGGATTTATTGTTTTATATCTCTATTGTCCGTGCTTTCTGCACTAAAAGCACATCTGGTAATGGTTGTGCAGATCTTCGTGAAGATAAGTACTATTTGTCCGATCACCCTGGCTTAGTCCCTGTGACTACTGCACAAGTATGACTCAACTCTACCTTTTATTATACATACCTGTCTATTTCGGGCTACTTTAGATTATCATATATGACACTTGTTTTTCTTAATTTTTTGGTGACGTTATATTCATATGTGATGGATGAGCCAAGGCCCTGCCTTTGATGGCTCGTCAATTTCCTCCTTTTGAAAAGGTCCTTGAGTGCGTGGGTTAGGAAATTAGGATTATCCAATGAAGTGCTAGTTTTTGGCAAGGGCCCACTTGGTGAAAGTGTTGAGTGGTGTACATGTCTCATATTATAGAGGAGCGGCTAATAACTTAAAAGAAGTGAAAAACACCTTATTTCTTTTAAGTTTTACATTTTGCACCTAGGTTTTATGCGAACTTTATAATTTTATGATTAGTATTGTTGAAGATATTGATTCTTATTGATGTCAGGGAGAGGAACTCCGAAAGCAGATTGGTGCTGCTTATTATGTTGAATGCAGCTCAAAAACGCAACAGGTATTTATGAAATAATTCCAACTCTGTTGATCTAAATGCTTCCTTCATATATTGGACTATGGGTATAATTATGTTGCAACTTTTGTTCAGCTTATTTCTAATAAAATGCCAAAATTTTACCCAATCTGCAGAATGTCAAAGCCGTTTTCGATGATGCAATCAAGGTAGTTATTCAACCACCACAGAAGCTGAAGGAGAAGAAGAAAAAACCACGCCGTGGATGTTCAATCCTGTCAGTACCTCTTTTTGGTTCTTTCTGGTGTATCATACATATAGCTGTGATACTTTTCTTGTCTTGCTTAATATTGAGTAGAGTACTGCCAGTAAAGATTTCTGAATATGGTGAATACTTGTCTCTCTTCTCTCTCTCTCTCTATATATATATATATGTATGTATGTATGTATATTTATGTGTGCTTGTATATATACTTGATCTCCCAGTGCATTCATTATGACAAATAACTTTGTTAACATCCACTTGGGCAAATTTTAAAATACTTTTAACTTCATTTAAGATTCTTTGGTCCTAGTTTGTCTTTATTGTTTGGTAGTTATGATATATTAGGCTTACCTAATAAGATTTTGAGATTAAGATCTGGTAGGAGCCTTCATATGATAGAATTATGAATTATCTGCTCGGTTATTGTTTTGTTTATTTTGCTTAGCACTCTCTCTCTCTCTCTCTCTCTCTCTCTCTCTCTCTCTCTCTCTCTCTCTCTCTCTCTCTCTCTCTCTCTCTCTCTCTCTCTCTCTCTCTCTCTCTCTCTCCAAGTGTATTTGAGCCTTTTTAAGGAATTGCCAGGGGCCTTTTCTGGAATAAATTATGACCTATCCTGTAGGGCTTACCTGGATGCATCCCAAACATTGGATGGGGACTGAGAGCTCAATGTTGGACGGTTCCTAGCCGTTGGATAAAGTGTCTGTGTATACTTTTTTTGTATGACCAATTTACAGCTAAAGCTCAGAATGAGTGTCAACTTTGGGCAAGCGCTAATTCACAGGGGTAGTGAGTGTCCGTAGTTTTGATTGATCAAAGGGGAACGTGGCTGTTATTTGCTTAATAGTAGCCAAGGGCCATTACTGAATATTATTCTTTCTATATATATGTTGAAATAAGTGAAAACTACCCTATTTTTGGCCTCCTCGGCCCACCTATGATCAGCACCTTGACCCTCACTACCGTTCCATGAATTTACTCTCACCCTGTTTTGACACTCATTTGACTCTCAATTCAGAGGAACTGAAAATTCATGAAAATGATTCCTTTTAACATGATTAAACTCAAGGGGCATAGATCAAGGGGTTAGGATCATGTGGGAGGTCACGATTTTACAGACTGCTGGGTCTCATAGAGATCTTTCCATCCCCTGATTCCCCATGATAAGTATGCATCCAAGTGTAGAGGTGTGAGCTTTTGTGCACGTGTGTGGGCATGCGACCCAACCCATATAATTTGCCAAGTAGAGGAAACCCACACCCAGCAGGCAAACCGGACCTCACCTACATAACCTGCGAAGTTGTTGTTTAACCATCAACTTTACCTGCATCGGCTTGGCAGAAAGCAAGATCCACCTAATGCAGCTGTGACGAAGATGCCGTCCAACGGAAACCATCTGCAATCACCTATCCTATAGAAAACATCTACCTCATGACAAATTCTCTCGAAACCCCTTATCTTTTTACTCATTGTCCTCTCCAATTGTGACAACACTACTACTTTTCTTCAAGATACCAAAACTACACATCAGAAGCTCACTGTGCATGTTGAGCACAAGTCATGGATACTTCTGATTAGTTCCATGGAAAGTCCAAACTTTTGGAAAATCCTGGAGATTTTCCTTGAAAGTTTGGGAAGACTAATACGATAATGATGAAGGAAACCATAAGAAATGACGTGCACATGGGTTTAACAGAATGGAACCATCCGATCTTGGTCCTTACCAACAGTGGAAAATCTGGACTTTTCCAATATTTTGGGCTTTTGTTGGAAATAATCTAGAAAATCTGGGCTTTTCCAACATCACAATTTTGCTGCATTTTTGGGTTAGATGGGTTATGTGGGTCAACCCTAACCTCACCTGTATTTGTGCGGGTCAGGTTTACCCGATCTGTGATTCAATTGTATAGCATTTGGGTTGAGTTATGCAGGTCAAAAGTGGGTTTGATTTAGATTTTGCTACCCCTAGGCGTGTGTATGCGTGTCAGCATGCATCCACCTCTGTGTGAGTTTAGTTCCCATTTTTTAAAATCTTTGCAGAAGGACCAACCTATAATGAACCCAACCCGCTTATAACAGATCCATCCTCATTCATTGACACTCATCCAATTGTATTGCATCCTACTGCTGGACTTATCACATGGAGAAGGAGTTAATCATGTATTTAGATTTGATCAATCCAATGATGCTTCCCACTCTGATTGAAGTGATTTTTTTATGGCCATTTATTCATGATCGTGTGATATGAGTGGCTTAGATTCGTGAATGGTGGGTCTGTTGCATGGATTTTAAGAAGTTGGAGCGTGCTTACTGTTTCAAAGTGGGAGCAAGCTATTTGGCCTCTTGTATGCATGCATGCGAGCATGTATATGTGTTCATACTACACATTGCCTTGGCATTTTTGTCCTTAGGGGTCGTTTTTTTTTTGTGCATGGGATATGAAAATGAGATTTACATGTGTGAATTTTACAATTCACAAATGTAAAATTTACACATGTGAAAGTTGAAACACATTACCATGTTTGTGTGGGAGTACCATTTACCCATGAGTAAACATTTGAATGGTTCCGATTGCATAAAAAAAATTTCATTGTCCCAAAATCTATGAACATTTAATACATGAAACTAAATGTTTTGGGGTTTAATGGGTTATTAAAAAATTTGAATGGTTCGGAATAGTATTTTGGGTCCACAGAGTTGCAAAAAGTAGAAGGCAGTAATGGGTTTTGAAACCACGACCTATCAAACACATCACTTGTACTGGCACTATTATATACAAAGTGGTGTGTAACACTTTCACACCTTTTCAAGTGCATAAATTTTTCTATGAAAATGGCCTCATTTATGCATCATTTTCACACCTCATTTATACATGTGATGCGTAAATAAGGGCACAAATGTGACCATGCATAAATATTACGCATGTGCACCATTTAAAGAAGTAAATGGATGCAAACAAATGACCCTTAGAGAATGCACACCTCTGGTGTGCCTATCAGAATGCATGGCAATCAAGGGAGCAAGGGGATGGTTAGATTTGGAGGTGGATTAAGGGTGTGCACAATATCAGTTTGATCAAATGATCTGAGACCTTAATTTTAGGTCCTCAAAGTTTAATGGTTATATTGCAGTAATTTGTTGTAATAAAACCCAGCAACTGATGTGCGGATTATGTCAAATTAAAATCACTGCCAATTCAAGGGGGTAGGTGTGTGTGAAGGGATCGGATTGGTCATAGGTGGGGCCCCTATGAAAATCAAAAGAGGTGTCAATGTGGCTGTTTTGGAGAATTTCCATATGTTTATACACAATATACATTAACAAATTCTTGAGAAAGCCCACTTCACATCCACTGTGTACTTTTACAGAGGTGGCCCACCTATGATTGATCCAATCTCTTGACACACTCCTACTCCTTTTGAATAAGCACTAGCACAATTTGATGTTGATCTAAGCATTATTCAACGTTGGATTTAACCACAATAAATTTGCTCTATTTGAAGCCATTAAACCTTGAGTCCCTTAAATTAAGGGTTAGGATCATTTGATTTGATTAATATTAGGCACATCCCTTGTCCACATAGAAATCTTCCCCTCTACTTTTTGTTACTAAGCATTGAGGTGGGCCCCAAATGGGCATTTATGGTTTTCCTCATAGATATTCATGTATGCATTTGCACACATTTGAAATATACAACAGTTCTCTATTGAAATTCTCTTCTTACCTATCTTGGATGAATTTGTTTGATGCATGTTCCATGTTGCATACGAACTTAAATTAAAGAAAAGAATGGATCTTATTGCCCACTGATCTTTGTTCCTTTCATTATTTCAAATCCTCACAAATGAACATTTGAGATTAATAAAATACCTATTAAAAAAGAAAGTTTTCTGTTTCTATATTTCTTCAACAAAAAGGAAAAAACTGTTTCACTTAAAATAAAACACCTATTAGAAAAGAAATGTTTCTATTTCTATTTAAGCGTAAAGCACTCATTAAACTAGTCAAATAAAATTAATAGTAAACAGTTCTAATCTAACTTAGATTTCAATATGGCTGCTCTTTACACTCTGCTTCTGCGCTAGATATAGTGGCCACAGGTTGGTTCTTCTATTTCCACATTACCAATTTGCCTCAAATTAAGTTGCAATAACTAGATACTGATCTTCTGTCTGATAGAGACCCTTCCCAGTGACGACTGAATAACTCTTAGGGCCAGTTTGCTTGCATGAAATTGGATATTCAGGAATCACAAGGAATGTTTTTCTAAAAGTGGCCAAATTTGAAGAAAAGGTGAATATCCATAAATGGCTATCAAATAAGGGAGATTGAAAATGGATACCTAGCTATTTCCCTATTAAGTCATTCCATCTCCCCTTAATTCGTTTTTCCGTTGAAAGGGAGATTATTTGATAGCCATTTATGATATTCACCTTTTTTTAATCTCCCTTTTACGGAAAACGAATCGAGGGGAGATGGAATGACTTAATAGGGCATTGGCTGGGTATCGATTTTCAATCTCCCTTATTTGATATCCATTTATGAATATTTACCTTTATTTCTTCAAATTTGGCCACTTTTAGAAATGCATACATTCCTTGCAATTCCTAGGTTTTCAATTCCATGTAATAAATGAGCCTGTAATGTTTGTATGACCATTAGAATTACACAGAATTCCACAACCAGGAAAGACTTTCAATATCTCAAATTCTTTTTCCAGCATTCAGATGAGGTACCTTAGGCATGTCTCCCTTCATACACCTCATTACAGCTCAAATTCGCATTACTGTATTCCAGATGGGGCATTTTAGACGACCATCGGCTCAAGGTGGAAGCCTCTCGTTCCTTCTTAAGCATTGGCCATAAATCTGTTGTTCAAAACCTTAATCTGCTGATCTGTACTCCAGTTCCTACTTCTGTTGATTAATTTTCCATGGACTCAAAAGAGAATGCATATCTCCGCATTTCTACTATTTAAACATTAGAGCGATGCAATAAAGATGGCTTTTCAATTTAGGAAATTTCTTTCTTCTTGGTTGAAGCAAGTTGCAAACGTGAAATGTCCTAGAAGTTATTTTTTCAGCAAAAGATGCTATGATTTAAAAGTTAGCCAAGAGTCCAAGACTACAGAAATGTCCCTGACTTGCTTATAGAACAAAACAAATTGAAAGCAGTGCTCCTTCTTGTTGTAACCTTGATATACATTGCGGGGGGAGTGTTGTAACCTTGATATACATTGTTACAACTTAAGCTTTTAGAGTAAGTGGTTGTCAACACTTCTTAGAGAGGGTTAAAAATGACACAGCGAAAAATCTTTTAGTTGTGATTGGTTTTCATTTTTTTTATCCAACTATGTGGCCCCATAGTTCTCAGTTCTGACTCGGCATGTGTTTATTTTTTGCCCCACTGGAATGGGAACTTGTGTTGTCACTTTTCCTTTGAAGCCACATCTTTTAATTGTCTTTTGTCCTGTTTTCAGGCATGTCATGTGTGGGAGGAGGCTCGTTTGCTTCAAGTGAAATTAACTTCCGGTAAAAAAAATATCCTTGACATAATCTGCTACCTTGATACATTCTTGAACCATCTCCATGTATTTATAGCTAATGGGTTTGAATCTTGAGGGCAGCAACATATTTTTACTTTTGAATCTCTGCTTTTGATAGAAGTGAAGGTATTTTATTCCCATTTGAGCAGTTGTATATGGTTATCCCCACCTATCCCTGCTCCATTTCTTTGAATTGGGCAGTAATTTGTTGGTTGAGAAAGTGTTGAATGACAGCAGCTTGTTGTTTGATGTTTAATGATTAAAATTCTCTTGTCGAAATGTTCTCTCTCTCAGCTCCATGAATGAGGATGACCAATTTAGAGTGTGATTCTAAGAGCTTTGCGGGTGTCTTTCATACTTGTAAGGTGATGGGATCATTTATTGTATATTTTCCTAATTCTGGTCTGATCATTATATGATGTTACAAGTATGTGAATGCCAACAATCAAGATTTTAAATTTTAACAAAACTCTTGAACTGTAGTTTTGTTTCTATTGATTATCCATCCCATCCGTCTCCTTAGGTAAGTCTCTCTCTCTCTCTCTCTCTCTCTCTCTCATTAGCCATAGAAACGCCTGGTGACAAAAGTTGAAAAAAATTTCCCTAAAGTTCTTTGCGATATAGAAAAATTTTAATTAAATTATGTGATATCGCATAAAATTGTCTTGTTAAAAAGTTAATTGGGCACCTTTGTCTCTGTATTTCATGCAATAATCACCCACTCATTAAAAAGTCAAATGGGCACCTTCGGATCTCAAAAGAATAATAATAAGAAAAAAAATCTCTTTGAGAAAGGTTGCCAATCCACTTATAGTTCAAGCAATATGCATCTTCCTATCCATATAGATACAGTCACGGATCAATCCTTAGGTTTGTCGAATAGAGGCTTGGGTAATGTGAGTGTGTGGGTGTGTGATAAGTAGCCCCAAGAAGAGTTACATCATAGACTGCCAAAAGAAGGAATCAAAAAGATAATTTACCAAACCAGACACTAGAGAGCCTAGTCTACATGCCATGTGTCCAAAGTTCAAATGTAGGTGTGGCATTCAATTTATTAAAAAGCCAAAAAAAAATTAAAATAATCCCATTCCTTGAAGCATCATAGTTTACTTTCTCAACTTTCACAGGGGCTGCCATTCAATAAATTGCAGCTCTGGTCTCATCAGATTTGTTATTGGCTTGTCACTCAACCGCTCGCATTTATAGAGATTCCCTGCTCCAATGCTACCATTCAATAAATTGCAGTAATCAGATTTGTCATGGGCTTGTATTCAACTACTCACATTTACAGAGATTCCCTCACCCCAATTGTCTGCGAGACCCTGTCCGCCAAAAAATCACCCTGTGCACACTCTGTAAGTGTTCATAAACAGACCACATCAAGGGGCCGCTTAGATGCACGTATAGGCCGGTCCTGACTTTTCAAAGGCCCGGGGCGAATCACTAAAATGGGTCCTTTATTCATTTTCATAGTTTTTTAATATATACACATATATATAACATGTTTTCATATATTTAGCCCAAAAATAGTAATTTTATTAAAAATCAAATAATATCATATGATAAATATATTTAATATATAAATAAATAAATTTCTCATATAAGTCAAGCAAAATGTGACTAGAAGTTATGAATTATTTATTAATATTAATGTCATACATCAAAATTATTGCTAATAGCTTACAAAATTACAAAATATAGACTATTATATTTATGCTTGGCTACTTTGATTGAGCAGTGGCTAAGTGGTCCATAAACCATCTCAAACCAGTTAACCAAATAGGCAGATATAAAGAATTAAAGATACCTTATTCTGTAATTCATTTTTCAAATTTTATCTGTATAAAGCTATGAAAAAATCATATGATTCAGAATTTCAATCTTCAGATAATGAGATCATCGGATAAATACATAATTACATATTGTAACAAAATAATAAATCTATTATAGATTTATAGAATAACTGAATAAGATTATTAGATTATAATTTATAAGAACTAAGAAGTAAGAAGATAGAAGTTTACAAAAAAAAAATGCAAATTTACCTGGTTTGGACTTTGGACGAGATTATGAACTGTCTGAGAGTCTGAGACTTGAGAGAGAGGGAGAGATGCATGCAGATTGCAGACTGCTGAGTGGCGTTTGGTTTGGAAGTTTGCGGGAGAAGATTTGGTTTGGTGGGGAAAATTGAATAAATTGAATTAATGGGTGATAGGCAATCGAGCAACAGAGGCGGTGGGCTGTTTTGATTGGCTCTTTTGGGACGATGTCAATTGGGGTGGACCTTTTTTAGTTGAATAAATTAATGGGCAATTGCCAATTGGACATAGTGCAGTGGACCCTTTCTATTTTAATTGTCTTTGTATTGTTGCCTTGTTGGGCTCCTTTAAAACAAATATTTAGACTCATTAAAATTTTCTAAAATAAATTATTAGGCCATATGACTCATTACATATAATGACGGGCCCCTTTCAATAATGGGCCTTGGGCGGCCGCCCCTCCCGCTCTTGTTCAGGGCCGGGCTTGTGCACGTCTATTAGTGAATTGGGGATTTGATTGGAAGAATTGTGGAAAATTTTTTATTCTATTTGAATTATTCATCTATTTACTCTTTTAAAAATTAGTCAAAAGACTTTTATACCTTTTTTTGAAAACTTCCCAAAATTTAATGATGTTTTGTCTAGTCATTTTCTTATATGCCGGGCCTGGGAGACATCTTGAGGAAAAACCAATGTAGGTGTTTAATGCAGAGGGGCCCACTCGGCATTGACGCATACAATTGGTTTGGAATCACCCATACTGATGAAAGCCTTTCTCCTTCCAACTACCTGTTGTGAGACATACTTAATTCTGAACTATTTGATGGATGGCCTGAGTCATAGATTCCTCTTTTCTTAAGATATGATAATAAATGCTCCACACCAAATTCTTGTCCGCAATCGAATTACTAGTTAGTCTTCACTCCATGATAAAATAGCCCAAATCCTTTGAGTTGGACTTAGTTTGCAAGCCCATAGACTAACCTTAAACGCCATTGGTGCACCCAAAACACTTAAAAAAGGCTAAATGTGATTATGTGATGTCTGAAATTGGAGTGCCAAGAATTAGAATGAATATTTTAGAGGGGAAATTTCAAAATAGAGCTCAAGTTTTGGACATAATTCAAAATAAGGACGAAATAAAACTTGGTTTCAAAACAGAACTTAAGTCTTTCATATACATTTCAAACGAGGACATGCGGAAATGCGAAGGAAGGGTTTTTTTTTTCCGGTGACTTTCTTCTCCACTTTTTAAAAATACCCAAAATGCCCTCGCCTTCTTCTTTTTCCAGGGAGGTAGATTGCATTGAGTTCTGGGCCAAGTGATTGGTAGCTGCTGGTTTCATGGTGTTTTGGTGCAAGTGAAGCTCAGGTTGAATGGCTCGAGTGCGTTACGGGTTCCGTTCTAAGGTTGGGAGTTGTGGATGGAAAAGAAAGAAAGAAAGGGAGGGTCTGGTCGACAGCCGGCTCACCATATAAGCAGGTGAAGCAAGTGGTGGGGGTCTCACCATGAGGGGGCCTCATAATTTTGTAGGCCTGAGTTGGGTTTTCTTCCCACTTCTAAAGCCGAATCCCCCGTTCCTAAGCCCAATTCATAATTATCTACAACTTAAAGGTAATAACACACAGTTGAACACATTAATTACACAAGATTCTAAAAAAAAAAAAAAAACGCATTAACCATCTGCAACTCTTCGTTCCCCACGACCCACCCTGTCTATGGCTTTATTTATCTCCTCTACCCATTGTTTTATTCTCCATAAACTAGCAAACAACAACCCAAAAAAGAAATTGCTTTATCTCTTATCTCTCTCTCTCTATCTTTGTTCTCCAAACAACCCAAAAAAGAAATTGTTTTTTGATAGGTGCAAAAAAAAAAAAAAATTTGCTCCTCCTCTGCCACATAGTTTTTAACCTATGAAACAATATCGTCCCTGAAAATCAGTAAGTGATATTTCTCTTGCTTAACAATTGTTTTTAGCAATTTCTATTTGATTGTCTTATGTGTTATGTTCATACATGGGTTAGTTTGTTCACTGGAATAATCGTTTGGGTTAGTTTGTTCACTGGAACATGCCCTGTTTTCATTTTCTTTTCTTTTTTTTTGGAAAGAGCTCTGTTATCATGTTAATGTTACTAATCCAACAGGCCTTTAGACATCAGATTATGATTTTTAGAATATATTTTTATTTAATTAATTATATTTTAAATTTTATATCATGGTACATTTGAAAATCAAAACCAGAGAAGATAATCGAAGAAGAAGCACCGTCAAAGGAAACAGAAGCACAGTAAAAGTTACTGTATTATAAAATAAGTTCGTTTTAAATGTATCAAATCTCACTAGAAATCATCTGAAATGAATTCAAATGAACCCGAGCTAGAAGAGAAAATCGATCACAATTTGACCCGTTTTCTAATGAAACTGATATCATCGAAAAATTCCATCATTGTAAGATTTTCATAAAATCAAAATTACAAATAAGTCCTTTTTTTTATAGCAAATACCCTTTTTCATAAAATGACATTTCAAATCAATATGGCTCCGAAACAAGAAATGTCCAACACAATTCTAGAAATTCATTGATACCAATAATTCCATATTATCTTATCATATAATTAATCTAACACATTAATCAACACTAATTAATTATAACTAATCATGCTTAATAAAATTAATCTTAGAGAGAGAGGAAGTGGGCATAAAGAAATCTATCAAAGAAAGAGAGCAGTAGCTATAAAGTAATTTCATTAAAAGATGAAAGGATAGTATATAGTATATAAAGCATCTCATGCGTAAATGCCAAACAACCCCTAAAAGAATTGTATATGGATAACTCTTGACCTCTAATTGTTAACCATTACTCTGATAATTCAGTAGTTTTTGTCATCACCATTAATGATTTTATGCTCTTTTCGGTTATTTCATTTAGCAAAAGGATTTAAATTGAGGGTTTCATTTTCTGCTTGGATTGGATATTTGGACTACGCGTGCTCTTTTGGGACAGGTTCTTAGCTTTTTTTCTCCTTTTTTTTTATCAAATCTGCATCCAATATACTATTTACTATTACAATATATCATGTGACCTATTTGTTATTTTTATGAAACGTAAGTTTGAATTTGGTGCTCAAAAACGTCAACTGAAAAAAAAAAAAAAAGAACAAGAGTTTATTCAATCTCAAAAAGATGCAATGTATAAATTTATTAAAAGAAATAAGAAGATAAGATAGTGAACCCACTTGTAGAGAATGAACAACTAGAGGGTAATGACGAACATGATGATAATGAAACAATTAGATAAAACGATGACATTGAACATGAACTTGATGATAATGAAACAATTAGACAAAACGATGAAATTGAACATGTTCTTCCTAGCATAGAACCTAATGAAAGTGCTGAACCGAATGAGAATAGGAACATAAACTTAAACTTAGCGGAAGTTTCGTTGTTTGAGGTGAACCCCAGTGAACCATTTAATACTCTACTTGCAGTTGCAGATATATACGACCCAAGACAATGGAATAATCTTGACATAAAACTAAGAGATTTATTAGTAGAAAAATGTCTAGTTAGGGAAACCGGTTTAAATATCCAGTCGGTGAAAAGTCAAGGAGATTTTCAATTAGACATTATACTCAAATAGCTCCAAATGGAGAAGAGTTTGATAGAAAAAGGTTGGTATATTCAAAACATTGTGATAAGGTTTTTTGTTTCTGCTGCAAGTTATTTTCAAAGTCTAAGAAAAGTCAATTGAGTAATGAAGGATGCAAAGATTGGAGAAATATTAGTCTTAAACTAAAACGTCATGAAAACTCAACTGGACATGCTAAAAACATGCTTTTGTGGATTGATTTAAAACAAAGATTATTAAATAATAAGACAGTTGATAAAGATATCCAAGAACAGATTGATAAGGAAAAAAAAACATTGGAAAAATGTACTAGTAAGAATTATTGCTGTGATTAAAACTATTTCTAAGAATAACATGGCATTTCGTGGAAGCAATGAGAAGCTTTATGAAGAGAATAATGGGATTTTCTTAAGTATTATTGAAATGATTGCTGAATTCGATCCAGTAATGCAAGAACATATTCGGCGTATCAAACAAGGTGTAATTAATAATCACTATCTTGGGTACATAATCCAAAATGAATTGATACAATTGTTGGCAACTGAAGTAAGAAATTTCATAATTACAAAACTTTGAGAAGCAAAATACTTTTTTGTTCTCCTTGATTGCACTCTGGATATAAGTCATCATGAACAAATGACCCGTGTTTTATGATTTGTAAATGTTTCAATAAGCCTAGTACAAATCGAAGAATATTTTATGGATTTTATAAAAGTTGATGATATGTCGGGAAAAGGAATTTTTGAGGAACTTATCAAAGTTTTAAAACTATTTAATCTAGATATTAATGATGTAAGAGGGCAGGGATATGACAATTGAAGATTTAGGATTTGAGATCTCTAGATTAGTCTACTCAATAAATCAGCCCACTAGTGTGCAAAAAAATAATAATCTACGCAGTGAAAATAAAATCACAAGCACACACTACAAGGACACCAAATTTAAGGTGGAAAACCCTAACCGGGTGAAAAACCACCGATCCGATCTGGATCTAATTAAACACTATGAATCTCGCAATTATAAGAAACTCAGATTTCCTCCCCAGATATCTCCTATCTAAAGAATGAAGTTACCTTGTGTTGCTTCACGCTTCAACGACTTCACACCGTTGATTGCAACAGACTCAATCTAGCGCTTAACTCCTCAAATCTTCTACGCAAGAAGATGATCTTCTATAAGGGATGCAGAAGAAACTGGCTCTCTAGAGTACTTGGCAATACAACTCTTCAAAAATCTCTAGAAAATATTTCTCTCAATTAGATCACTAATTCAGAACTTGAGAGATAATCTGTCTTACTTTTGGGTTATGAGAAACACCCAATTTGTAGCCCTTAATTCGTGCAAGAGACTCCTAAATATATTCCACTCAGAATAAAGTCATTTTCCAAATTTCTTTTTACAGTCCGGAACGAATTAGACTTCTGTGCTACCCTCGCTATAGCGAGCTTCACCCTCGCTATAGCAAGGCATGTCTCTGCCTCCTCAACGATTTTGTGTCCCGATACCACTTTCTCTTCAGCCTGACATGTCTTTCTCTTCAGGCTTTTCTCTTCTTTTTTTTTTATTTACTTCTCTCAGCAATTTTTGTTGGCTTTTTTTTCTAACAACAATGGATCGAATATGAAAGGTAAGCAATAAGGATGATTGTTAGATTTGAATCCTATAGAATTTTATACACATTGTGGATGTCATAGTCTTAATTTAGTTATTAGTGATATGGAAAACTGTTGTACAAAAGCGGTGTCTTTTTTTTGGGGTAGTTCAACGTATCTATTGTTTATTTTCTTCATCAATTAAGCGGTGAAAAATCTTTACATACAATATGAAAAAGCTTACTATTAAGACATTATCAATAACACGTTGGGAGAGTGGAGAAGAAAGTGTTAGAGCAATAAGGTATCAAGCTCCAGAAATAAGAGATGCGTTACTTGAGTTAGTAAAGAATAGTAACGGTCCAAAAGTAAAAAGTGAAGCTGAAAGTTTAGCTATACATGATATAAGAAATTATGAATTTTTATTAGGTATGGTTATTTGGTATGAAATATCATCTTCTGTTAATTTGGTTAGTAAAAGTTTACAATCTAAAAAAATGCATATTGATGGTGCCATTAGTGAATTAAAAGGTCTTGTTACATTCTTTGAAAAGTTTAGAGAAAACGGATTTGAGAAATCTATAGATCCTGCAAAAAGTATAGCACGTGAAATGAATGTTGAACCAATATTTCGTGAAAGACATATAATCCGAAGGAAAAAATAATTTGATGAGAGTGCAGATAACGAGGTGACTCAATCCCCAGAAGAGAGATAACGAGGTGACTCAATCCCCAGAAGAGTCTTTTAGAACCACTTATTTTTTATGTATTGTGGATCAAGCACTTTCATCTATTAGAAATAGGTTTCAACAACTTAAGAGCTACGAAGAAATGTTTGATTTTTATTTGATATCAAAAGGCTGAAGTTATTAGATGATGATTTGAAACAAAGTTGTCTTAATCTTGAGCAATTCCTAAAACATGGGGAGCATTCTGACATTGAAGGTATAGACTTGTTTGGAGAACTAAAAGTATTAAGAGAAGCTTTGCCAACAGGAACTCAAAGTGCACTTCAAGTATTAGATTATTTAAATAAAATTGAGTATTTTCCAAACTCATATATTGCTTATAGAATACTATTAACAGTATCTGTTACAGTTGCTTCTGCCAAAAGAAGTTTTTCGAAATTAAAGTTAATAAAATCTTATCTACAATCAACTATGTCACAGAGAGATTAAGCGGGTTAGCTATTTTATCTATTGAGAAGAAAATTTTGGAAAACCTTGAATACAAAAACTTGATCAATAAGTTTGCGTCACAAAAGGTAGGAAAGGTTAAATTCACTTAAAAAAAATGAATCCCTCAACAAGTTCCAAAAAAAAAAACCCAAAAAAAAAACCCAATTTTTTTTAAGTCCGCCAATGTACTACTTATAGTCCCGGATTAAGGATGAGGGTTTTCTCATATCACACATATATAGAAGCTAGGGGCCTCGTTTATACTTTCGCCTAGGGCCACATATTGTCTTGAGACCCTGTCGACAGTGTATTGGGTTGGCTGGATCTGACTGGGTTTTGAGTGTGACGATGATGGCGATGTATATGTGAAGTGGGTGAGTGGGGTTTGATGGCTGTGAGGAAGGGTTGTGATGAAAGTACTTCGGTGTGTTTATTTGGGAGGGTGAGTTTTATAGAGATGGAGATGATGGTGAAATAAGTTGCAGGTGAACCTTGGGCTTCTTTCTTGAAGTTGGCAAGTGAATTAAAGGTGGGCTCAGTTGGCTGGGTCAGTAGTCAATGGGCTAAGTGGGGCAGGCGAGAGATGGGTTGGTGGTTGCAGCTTGAGAGAGCAGAGATTGTGTAGAGAGCATGAGAGATGGAGGAGAAAGATGGGTGGGCCATTGGACTTAGATGAAGGGCGGTGATGTCGTGTTGGGCTGGTTGTCAAAATGAGACAGAGATACGAAGTAGTGACTGGTTGGTGGCTGACTATGTGAGAGATTATGGTGTAAAGTGTTCCATGGGGCTATGAGGATTTTACTACGTAGGAAATTGGGTAACTCGTTATAAGGATTCCAAAGCCTCTAACAATTAGCCAACTCTCTCTCCATAGGTCTCTATCTGGGTTCGTTCCGGGACTACTGAACTCAGCGGATGTGAGAATTTGAGGGTTTGAGTCCTTTCGTGACTAGAGACGAGCGTTTTCTTTTGTGTACGGGTATGCCAAATTTTCTAATCTACTTGAAAAAAACAAACGATGATCCGTAGCCCAACATTTTCATGTAGAAAGGAAAATATTTTTTTTTCTAACTTTCATTGCATGTGTTAAAAAAGGGACATAATTTTATTTATGAATGCCGTGAAAGGTGATTTTCTATTTTTGCCATGAAAGGCGATTTTTGGTGCCATGAGAGGCGATTTACAATTCTCATCGAAAAAGACAAGACTTGTGATTTTTTGTCTCTTAAAAAATACAAATATAATAAGAAGAAAGAAAATGGAATCTGACTTCGTAGGAGATTGTGGGGACTCGTTCAGATTGACAGTCCCAAGCCATATTTGGGCTTCGCCGACATCCCTCTGATGATAACATAAGATACTTTTGATTCTTTGGCTAGGCTTGATCCTCAGATTTGTAGAGAATAAGGATCGAATGGAGATCCTATATCCAATAAAAATCTAAGTAGACGGGCTAAAGAGTCGCGTCTAAGCCATGAAGAGAGGGCCTTGGAGTGGTGACCCCCAAAGGGCCTTCAATCACCTTGTAGTGGTGGCTATTGCAAAACTTTTTCAACGAAGGAGAGACTGTCATAGCAGTGTAGTAGCAACGATGGAGAATTTTTGTGTAATTTGCATCATGCCTTGGAATGGTGGTAGAGACCTCCTATTATAGGCTTTTGGTGGGGCATGTGAGAGGTTTATGGGCCTTAAATGCCTTCAATGCATTAATACTCCATGATGGGAGGAGTTACATATTTTGGATTTATAGTTTTGTAAGTCATTTTTCTTGAATTCTCATTGGCCGTTGTAGAATAATTGGCCATTATTTGCATTGATTCTTCATGATGATCAAAGGAGTTACATAGTTTAATACTATAATGGTGTAAGCTTGTAACTTCCGTTTCTTGGATTCTGATTGGACCGTCCATAATAACGGGTTATTAACTACATTAAGTAGCCATGAAAATGAGTCATTAACCGCATTGAGTGGCCGCCAAAGCGCTTAAAGAGTTGTGGGTCATGTCGTGACTTTTGAAATTCTACGTGTGACATAGGGGACTTTGATCACATCAAATTTCACGCTTAATTTGATGTCTGATGACTTTGTGATTTCAGACATTTAATCACTGTTAGTGGGCCAAAACCATCTGTCTATTTGATTTCTTGATCGGTCGGGCAAAAAGCATGCTTCCCTGGTTGGCCGGATGATCACTTCGAGGCGTACAATGATGAATTCATGATTTTGATGGGGAATCCGTGATGTTGACGAAGATTAACAGATTTCATGTCCCAAAAATCAATTTTTTTTTTAGAAAATTACAGAGGCCTAATGGCTTAAAAATGGAAAAGAGACAAAAAAACGGGCTTTGCAGAAATCCGGTGACCTTGGATTTCCATGGTCGCCACACAGGGTCCTAGGCGAAGGGCCATTTGAGCCCGTTTGGTTGCCTTTTCGACCTTTCTCTGATTTTTTTATCTTTGGTCTATTTTTTCCTTCTTCTTTATGTATATTTCTTAGCATGATTTCCCTACAGAAAATTTGATGAGAAGATGCACGAAGTGAGGGTGAAGTTTCTGATATTTTGGGAAAGCCGAAGACTTCGTCGCTCAGGGGTGCTGATTTATCGTAAGAAGCCAAAACTGGGTCAAACGATGTTGGAATGATCTGAGACTTGAGTTGAAGCTTCATGGGTATAAAATAAGACTAACAATAGGCTTTTGTTTGAATTTTGAAGACGTCAGGGGTCCTGTCACCAGCAAATTCAATTTCGCAGCGAGGGAGATGTCACACTTCGTTGCACGATCAAATGATATCCGACTGACTACAATTTGATAGGGGGCCTCGTGGGATCATTTTAAGATGACTCATCGGCTCTGATTTGTAAATTATGGTCCCGAGGGGCTCCATCGCTGGGAGACTTGGTTTAGCTATCGGAGGGTCAAAGTTGAGTCAAATGATGTTGAAATGACATGAAACTTTATATGTAGCCCTTTAAAAGTATTTTGATACCATCCATGTACTTTGTTTGGAGAGTGATGATTTTGGCGGTCTCCGTCGCCGGGAAACGTGGTTTTCTTGCTTGAAGATTAATGTTAGGCCAAATGACGTGAATTTGACCTGAAATCTGACATAATGCCTTTTGAAAGCATTTTAAGACCATCCACATGCTCTGATTGAATATTTGATATCTCTGATGCTGTTTTCGCCGGAAGAGCCGACTTTATCGTGAGAAGAACACAACTTTTGCATTTTGGGTCAAACGATGTTGAAATAACCTGAAATTTGATGTAGAGCTCTCTAGTGGTATTTTGAGATTAACCGTGTGCTCTATTTTGTGAAAAATGGTATCCAACTTTACTGTCGTTGGGAGCTTCTATTTGACCGCTAGAGGAGCGAAGTCAGGCCAACTGATGCTAAAATGGTCCAAAACTTCTTGAGTGCACTCCTTAAGGCTGTAAGTGTTGAAGGATCTTGGAGTTTTTGGATGGTTTTGAGAAGATCTGATGCTTGAAGTAGCGTCGCCCCTTTTTGTGGCTTGATGCAACTTCATGCGACTTCTTTGATGTTGAAAATGTATGAAGAGGCATAAGTGACATTTTTGGTGTCAACAGTTTTAATCTTGCTCTCACATTTGCCTCTCCCATTCGAAAAACTCCAATACCACGAGAGAGAGAGCCCTCGCCTCTTTTCAGAATCTAGGGTTATAGATTACATCATATATATAATCTTCGCTTTCTTGGCTACCAATAAAGCCCCGGTACAATGACCAAACTGCCTTTTAACCCGAGACCCGGTCATTGGCTAGCCCAATAGATCACTCCGGTAAAACCAGAATACAAGACATAAACCCAACATTAAGGATGTTGATGTACCTTTGGTGATGTTGCATGTGGGTATTGAAGATGGGTGGAAGGTGGTGCCTTGGTTCAATTCAGATTTGGTGAGTAGAGAATGAGTTTTGATGATGGAGATGTTGTATGCAGTGTTGAGAATGTTGATGCTTGGAGGGGCTTTGAGAGATTAATTTGTTGGTGGGTTCCGATTGTGTTGTCTGCCAAATGGGTTAATGGGACAATGAAGTGGGTATTTGGTGAAGATGATGGATGGTGAGGAAAGAGAAGAGCAGGGGTGGGTTGGAGGGTTGTGAAGGTGTTTGGTTGATGGTGGCTGCTCTTTGGTTGTAGATGTGCTGCCGAGCAGACAGAGACGGGTTGGTGGGATGATGAAGGTGATGGAAAGAGGACGGTGTTGTGTTTGGCTAGATGAGGAACATGGGTAGGCGTGGAATGGGCTGGTGTGTTTGGTTCGGGGGATTGAAGGTGCGACTGCAAAGATGGTCCATAGAGGAAGGGAAGGGAAGAAGAAGCAACATGAGGGGATTTAAAAACAATTGAGAAGGAAATTGCCGGAAAATCATTTTTATTGTCAATGTCTTGAATTGAAATGTACATAGAAAATTTAGAAGTCCTTCTTTGAAGACTAGGTGTTTTTTCAGTCCTAATTTGAAATCTAGGCAAGACTTAGGTCCTGTTTTGAAAACTTCCCTATATACATATAGACTTGAAATGTCATTTGGGAGGAGGTACATCTTATTGGGTTTGGAACAGTATATCTCCTTGAATAAGTTTGGAAAAGTACATTCCTTTGGAGAAAGACAACCATGGTGGTTAGTAACCACCATAACTACTCCAAACCCACAATCGGCCCATAAATCCTACTTGACCGAGAGGCAAACCAACTCAACCCAATAAGGAGTGGAATTAACCTGAGTTAAGACCAAACTCACCCAATACTTAATTGGGCCAGGCCCAATAAACTACAAAAAGAAAGGGCCCTCGATTAGCCCTAAATTAGCTAGAAGCCCAACCCTATGCTACAGTCAAGGGTTCTTAGAGCATCTCCAAAAGACACTTCAAATTTAGATAAGTCTTTTTCAAAATAAAGGCTTACATGGCGAAAAAAAAAAGGCATATGTAAATTTGGCATCTCACTTGAACAAAAGAGATGTCAAATCATCTACTTATACTAACTTCAAATGCATTTACCCACATCACCATTATTTTATTTAAAAGAAAGAAAAGGCATCTCACTTTATGGAATGCCAAATTTGGCATACCAACACGACTTTCAAATGCCACGTGGGATTTGACCATTCTCTTAGAGGCAAGGCCATATGCCAATTACAGCCATTCAAATAAAGCCTCTGTTGGAGATGCTCTTAATTATTATTATGGAAATTTCCAACATGAACACAACAATAAAATTGGCCTAGGCTATATATAGTCAGTTGAGTTTTTTTCTCTTTGGTAAATACCCACTCTCCTACATATGTACTCACCCAAGTCCCTCACCCTTAGTACTCCAACTAGGCAAGGGCGGACCCATGTATTGGGCACCTGGGGCAGAGTTGGAGAAATCCGATTAAGACCATCGGTCAGGTCAGCTACGCCCCATGCACTCATAATGCACCACCCCACCCCCACTCACCGGAAAACCAAAAAACCCTCTTCTTAAAAATCCCCATCACTCTCTACCTCTCTCACTCTCAATAACAATACTCATCAGTCAATTGCGTTTCCACTGGCGTCATGCTCTCTCTTCGACAGGCGTCCTAGTAGGTGTTCCCCTAGCTCTCTAAATCCCTCACACACAGGCCATAACCGAACCCAACCCCTTTTCTAATCTCTAAATTTTCTAAACCCCAATGCTTAAATCCCTAAACCTCACCCACTATCTGTCACGTCCCCAAAATAAGAATTGGGGAAAAACGTGAAAAATTAAAACAAATTCAAATTCCTATGTTTAATACAACACAAGCTTCCAAAAGTGGACCCACATAACATCACAAACCGTGACGAGTCCAAATAAAATTTCATTAAATGCAACGGAAGCTTCATTCAATTGATATTCAATGACCGTAAATAAGATCCAACACGAAAATCAAATAAACATTAATAATTAAAGTTGTAGAATGAATAAAATAATTACTAAGGAAATGTATATTATTAAAGAAAGTTCATCTAGAGAATTGCTAAGATGATGTTCTCTCTCATGCAGGCTCAGACGGCTCCAAAACCGTCTCCGGCATCCCACTCGGGCTCGTCAACTGGCTCAAACGCTTGAAACGTTTGATCATCCTCCGTCTCCTCGGTAGGGTAGGGGTCGGTACCTATGCACCAATAAACAAAGTAAACAGCAAGTACGAAAGCATAATTTATAATTAAAACACAAAATCAATGTGAGTAATGACATGCAATAATCATAAGAGAATAACAATATGACAATGATGAAAAGAGCGTATAACCTAAATCCAATCTACACATTAGAGCAATACAATAATTATACAGAAGCATTGCAACTGCTTTGGGTGGTCAACCCTAACTATCTAAATCACGTCGGCGGTCATAAACCGATCGATAATCCGGAATACCGGTCAAACAATCAATGCGGATATTACAGTGTCCGTTCACATCGATCATCAGCCGTCCAATTACAACTGCAGTCGTTTAATTATGACTCAATCGATGTACATATATATACATATCATAATAGAATAAACCTAGTGATCTGTAATGCTCTGACATAGAAACCTAAGTCAAACTGAAGGGCTGGCTGCACAACAATCCACAATCAATATCGATATCATTCGAATAAACCTCTACAATTTCTCAATCGATTGCCAAGCCACATCACGGTCCATATCCAATCAATATAGGGCATGCAGCTAATAGACCAACATCAATCTCAATCATGTATGTAAACCCGAAGGTCAAAGAATAACTACAAGCCAATCCTACAGTCAAACATAAGGTCTCATACCTAATAACCATAGGAATATCTAAATAGATAAAGGGTCAACGCATCCCTTCTCAATCAATGGTGCATAGACCCAATTAAGGGTTTTTCAATAAAGATGGGTTGAACTCGAATCTATTAGGATTTCCCCGAGGTTATACGAAGTATTAAACCCCACGTTAGTAAGATACCGTTTGCCCGGACGGTATTTACTCAGGTCCAATGATCCATTTAATAAAGTATAAACATATAATATTAACCCATTAAAAATCAAAGATACCATTCAAAATTAATTTGTATATAATAATAAGAAATAACAACTTAGTTTATAATTTTAGAAAACCCAAGGATGTCACCTATAACAGATTTCAAACTCAATTCCTTATAAAATAAGCCAAGGGGTCTAATTTAGTTTTATAGAACAACCAGGGTCTTCATTTCTAATATCTAAAAACTAATGGGTCAAAGTACTACTCCAACAGTACTTGAGTCTTTATAAGGTCACATGGGATTCTACATCCCATGACATCATCAGGTCATAAAGTCATCACCAATTCACCATCTTGCCCTTTATTCCTTCACATCACATGAGAGGGCAACGGGTCATCACCCTCTCTTCCTTCTTTTATTCCCATATGCTACAGGTCCTAGCCTTCTTCATAGAACCGAGTTCTGTAACCAAGCTCGACGCCAACAAAGCTGGGACATTCGGATATTGGGTCCCACTGATGAAGAGCCAAGATCAGCCCCCACCAACAAGGTCGCCCCGGGCCCCACAACAATATCTATGGTCCTGATTACCATCGGTGGCCCAGCTGGGCCCCACATAAGTCCATCACCGTCTCAAGTTCAGATCTTGTTCAAGTTCTGGTCCTCCCTGGCTTGGGTAAATCGAATTACAGCAGGCACTCACTGACCCCCTTCAAAGTGATAAACATGATTTCATGATCCCAAGGTATTAATGAAAGGATTTCAAACTGAAAATAAGGGGCTGCCATCTATCAAATTTAAAGAACATCATCAATATGCACGGTCTCATCGAAACAATACTGAAATCAAACATTCAAGGGCATAAAATGGATTTTTATATGCATCCACACACGAATCAATGAGAAACACAAGCATTAAATTTACAAATTATGGTTAAGCACTTGCCTTTCACCGGGGTTTGAAGAAAAAGCAACAGATCCTAACCAATACCCAATCCGAGATAACCGGGGCGCTCGATCACAATCCTATCGCCAATCTGACATAAGAGATGGGAAAGAAATGCCCAGATGAGCAGATCTATGTTATTCCTACCCAAAACCTAACATTGGAAAGAATAAGAAGATAACCTAAGAGTACAGATTTACTCCTAATGGTTTGAGGAGAAGGTTACCTGTGATAAGAAAGTTGAACCAGGAATGATGGTATCCTCTGATCTTGATTCTGATGGCTGGATCCTAAAGTTGCAGAGGCTTGGGAAGTTGAAAGAGGAAGAAGACGAGGAAGAAGAACCGGGAGGAGTTGCAGAGATTAGTCGGAAGAGATAAGGACGAGCGTTTAAAATAGGGATTAGGTTAAAAAGAATATTCTTATGGGCTTAAGTCATTCGGTCGGGTCAAACTGCGGGTCAGGTCATCTACCCATCAACCCAACTCACCAATCCACACATCTAATCTAACACGTGCCCCACTTAATCCTAACCACTTAAATAACTAAAATACATTCAATTAAAATAATACTAATATTCTAATTAAAATATAATAATATATTAAAAATAAAAGTGGGACCGAGATCTTACATTCTCCCCCCCCCCTTAGTATATTTGGTCCTCCAAATATATAGTATAACTCTAGAAGGAGATGCGGGTACTGTTTCTTCACTGAGATTAGAACGGTACCTTCCACGACGCCCGCCGCAGCATTTGCATTCTCTTGGGTAAAAGCATACATCATGCCCTGCTAGGGTTGGTTATGTTGTCCTTGCGCTGACCCAAGTGGTCTCTGTTGACCTGGAAGTTGCCTCTGCTGCTGTGGAGCTTGTCCCCTAAACTGTTGATTTTGAGGAGCCCTAAACTGTTGCTGCTGCTGTGCCCGAGGAAATTGTTGTCCTGTTTGCTGCGGTCCTTGTTGAGGTGCTGTCCTCCAATGCTGCTGCGAAGGCGCATGAACCCCAACTGCCTGAGATGTCACCGTCTGACCGTCATTTTTGGGACAATATCGGACTCTATGTCCAAGCTGCCCACAGTGAAGACATGCTCCAGTCTCTCTGTGACACTGCTCTGTTGTGTGATTCCTCCTACCACACCGCTCACACTGTTGGTTCTGACTAACAGAGGGTTGACTTTGAAATTTTGGTTTCTTCGGGTTGCCTTGGCTAGAAGATTGCCCTAACTGATGTTGCTGAAATTTGGCCTATCTTTCTGCTGACTTCTTCTTTAGTGCACCTTCAGCTCAATATGCACTCTTTACCATCTCTTGGAATGTCGAGCGTTGATTGTCTCCAATCGTCATATAGATATCAGCTGATAAACCATCAAGAAAACACCTGATTTTCTCTTCTTCAGGAACGACTAGTGTAGGAGCATACTTAGCCAATCTGGTGAACTGCTCATACTGCTGCACCGACATGTCACCTTGCACCAAGTTTTGGAAATCTCTCTTCCACTAGTCCTTGACATACTTAGGGATGAACTTATCCATGAATTCCTTGGTAAAAGTTTCACATGCAATCTCTTCAGCAACTGCATCTGCTTGCACTACCATCTTCACCGAATCCCACCATTGGAGAGCTATCCTTCTGAACATGTAAGCTGCCAAATTCACTCGCTGTCTCTGAGTACAGCGGAAAACTGCAAAGATCTGTTCCAACTGCTCTATGAAATCATCTGCTGCCTTGGGATCTTCTGATCCATGAAACTGAGGAGGAACCCTCTTCCTAAATTTCTCGTACAGGTCATTTTGATCTACTTCCTTTGGAGGCATGACCACTTGTACTGGCTGGGCTGCTCTGTCTGTCAAAGCTATGATCTGAACTTGAAATGTTGCTCTATCGTGATCTGCTTGTGCTCGCTCAGCAGCTCTCTCTTCTCTTTCTTGTTGGTTCTCTGCAGCTCGTTCTGCCTCTGCTGCTTTCTGTTGCTCATTCTGAGTAGTCTGCGATTGCATAAAAGCTTGCAACAGTTGATTAAAACGTTCGTCTGAGTTGTTCGATCCACTCCCAGGTTCTTTGTCCTGAGACCTTGTATCACGTTGAGCCATATCCTGCAATAAAATAAAGATTGTTTAGATCCTATAAAACAAGCTAACAAACAATTCTATAGACTTTACAGATAGCACTTTAAAGTCTGTCTAACGGAAATCGTAATCCTCACCACGTCCTATTGTTTCTGTCCATTTTTTAATTCCGAAGATCGTGCTGGCTCTGATACCAACTGTCACGTCCCCAAAATAAGAATTGGGGAAAAACGTGAAAAATTAAAACAAATTCAAATTCCTATGTTTAATACAACACAAGCTTCCAAAAATGGACCCACATAACATCACAAACCGTGATGAGTCCAAATAAAATTTCATTAAATGCAACGGAAGCTTCATTCAATTGGTATTCAATGACCGTAAATAAGATCCAACACGAAAATCAAATAAATATTAATAATTAAAGTTGTAAAATGAATAAAATAATTACTAAGGAAATGTATATTATTAAATAAAGTTCATCTAGAGAATTGCTAAGATGATGTTCTCTCTCATGCAGGCTCAGACGGCTCCAAAACCGTCTCCGGCATCCCACTCGGGCTCGTCAACTGGCTCAAACGCTTGAAACGTTTGATCCTCCTCCGTCTCCTCGGTAGGGTAGGGGTTGGTACCTATGCACCAATAAATAAAGTAAACAGCAAGTACGAAAGCATAATTTATAATTAAAACACAAGATCAATGTGAGTAATGACATGCAATAATCATAAGAGAATAACAATATGACAATGATGAAAAGAGCATATAACCTAAATCCAATCTACACAATAGAGCAATACAACAATCACACAGAAGCAATGTAACTGCTTTGGGTGGTCAAACCTAACTATTTAAATCACGTCGGCGGTCATAAACCGATCGATAATCCGGAATACCGGTCAAACAATCAAAGCGGATATTACAGTGTCCGTTCACATCGGTGATCAGCCGTCCAATTACAACTGCAGTCGTTCAATTATGACCCAATCGATGTACATATATATACATATCATAATAGAATAAACCTAGTGATTTGTAATGCTCTGACATAGAAACCTAAGTCAAAGTGAAGGGCTGGCTGCACAACAATCCACAATCAATATCGATATCATTCGAATAAACCTCTACAATTTCTCAATCGATTGCCAAGCCACATCACGGTCCATATCCAATCAATATAGGGCATGCAGCTAATAGACCAACATCAATCTCAATCATGTATGTAAACCCGAAGGTCAAAGAATAACCACAAGCCAATCCTACAGTCAAACATAAGGTCTCATACCTAATAACCATAGGAATATCTAAATAGATAAAGGGTCAACGCATCCCTTCTCAATCAATGGTGCATAGACCCAATTAAGGGTTTTTCAATAAAGATGGGTTGAACTCGAATCTATTAGGATTTCCCCGAGGTTATACGAAATATTAAACCCCACGTTAGTAAGATACCGTTTGCCCGGACGGTATTTACTCAGGTCCAATGATCCATTTAATAAAGTATAAACATATAATATTAACCCATTAAAAATCAAAGATACCATTCAAAATTAATTTGTATATAATAATAAGAAATAACAACTTAGTTTATAATTTTAGAAAACCCGAGGATGTCACCTATAACAGATTTCAAACTCAATTCCTTATAAAACAAGCCAAGGGGTCTAATTTAGTTTTATAGAACAACCATGGTCTTCATTTCTAATATCTAAAAACTAATGGGTCAAAGTACTACTCCAACAGTACTTGAGTCTTTATAAGGTCACATGGGATTCTACATCCCATGACATCATCAGGTCATAAAGTCATCATCAATTCACCATCTTGCCCTTTATTCCTTCACATCACATGAGAGGGCAACGGGTCATCGCCCTCTCTTCCTTCTTTTATTCCCATATGCTACAGGTCCTAGCCTTCTTCACAGAACCAAGTTCTGTAACCAAGCTCGACGCCAACAAAGCTGGGACATTCGGATATTGGGTCCCACTGATCAAGAGCCAAGATCAGCCCCCACCAACAAGGTCGCCCCGGGCCCCACAACAATATCTATGGTCCTGATTACCATCGGTGGCCCAGCTGGGCCCCACATAAGTCCATCACCGTCTCAAGTTCAGATCTTGTTCAAGTTCTGGTCCTCCCTGGCTTGGGTAAATCGAATTACAGCAGGCACTCACTGACCCCCTTCAAAGTGATAAACATGATTTCATGATCCCAAGGTATTAATGAAAGGATTTCAAACTGAAAATAAGGGGCTGCCATCTATCAAATTTAAAGAACATCATCAATATGCACGGTCTCATCGAAACAATAGTGAAATCAAACATTCAAGGGCATAAAAGGGGTTTCTATATGCATCCACACTCGAATCAATGAGAAACACAAGCATTAAATTTACAAATTATGGTTAAGCACTTGCCTTTCACCGGGGTTTGAAGAAAAAGCAACAGATTCTAACCAATACCCAATCCGAGATAACCGGGGCGCTCGATCACAATCATATCGCCAATCTGACATAAGAGATGGGAAAGAAATGCCCAGATGAGCAGATCTATGTTATTCCTACCCAAGACCTAACATTGGAAAGAATAAGAAGATAACCTAAGAGTACAGATTTACTCCTAATGGTTTGAGGAGAAGGTTACCTGTGATAAGAAAGTTGAACTAGGAATGATGGTATCCTCTGATCTTGATTCTGATGGTTGGATCCTAAAGTTGCAAAGGCTTGGGAAGTTGAAAGAGGAAGAAGATGAGGACGGGAGGAGTTGCAGAGATTAGTGGGAAGAGATAAGGACGAGCTTTTAAAATAGGGATTAGGTTAAAAAGAATATTCTTACGGGCTTAAGTCATTGGGTCGGGTCAGAGATGTCAAGTGGGCCGTGACGGCCCGGCCCGCCAGTCAACGGGCCGTGGCACGGCACGGCCCGGTCAACGGCACGACCCACTGGGCACGGCCCATGACGCGGGCCGTGCTGGGACCGAGCTTCGCAGGCCCGCTGGCCCGTTTGGCACGGCCCGCCAGGCCCGCCAGGATCGGCCCGCCAGCCGCCACGCACGGCCCGCCTGGCCCTCCAAAAAATGCGTATTTTTTTAAAAAAATTATCAATTTTATTTCTGAGAGAAGTATGTCATGTAAGTAATCCACACACTAAAATATAATTCACTTGAACCTCCCATTCTATCCATGCAAAGTTGTACACTGGTATCCGCTAACAAACTCAAAAATCAAAATGCATTGTACATCAATAAATTTTAAAAATTGGTTGTTTTGATTAGTTTATCTTCAAAAATAATTCTTATGTGACACTGCATCTTATTGTTTTTCTATTAGTAAAAAGATGAAAGTATGATTTATTTTGAAACTGAGGAACGCGGGATAGCCCAGTGGTAAGGGTGTCCCATTTTACATGCCGGCCATGGATCATCCTTGGCCAGGTAGATAGTCTCACATGTCTTGTACCACTCACCTATACTAGGGTAAAAAAATAATATTTTGCTACCATAATTACTCCCTTCCAGGGAAAATTCTCTCCCTTCCCATTTGTCAATATGGAAACTTGCAAGTAACAAGAAATGGCCATCAGAATCTCTAAGAGCATCTCCAACGGATATGTTATTTTGGAGATGTCAAATTCCATTTAAAGACTTATGTGGCAATTTGAAGGTTTAAAATTTGACATTTCTTAAAATAGGAATTCCACCTTATGTGTCAAATTACATGAAAAGTTCCTCCTTCTTCTTCAGTTCTACATTGTTAGTGTAGATTTGTCTTTATTCGATAATGTTGTTATTTTTTATAAATTATAATAACTTATTTTTATTAATCAATTGCGTATATTATATTCATTTGGGTTTAATTTTATTGCATAATGATTATCATAAAAATAAAAGTTTGACCACCATGCTTAAAGTACAACACATAAGTACAAAAAAATAATAATTACAGTCTATAGTATGAAAATATAGTTACTTTTATAAAATACCAAAATATAGTTACTTTTATAAAAGGGTAATATTCAGGTGAGAACTAGTTCATACATATTATATGAGAACTTTCTTGTGGGGCCTAATTGTGGGCCCCATTTGGGATGGGACCAGGGGATAGAAAGATTTATATGAGACCACCCCAAGTATCAAGTTTGACCCCAAATCCATGTCCCTAACCCCTTCATCCGTGGCCCACAAGTTTAATAGCTTCATATTCAAAAAAATATTCAACCCTCGATCCAACGGTTCAGTCCATTCGGATGTGTACCAATCCTTGGGATTAGTGACTATCAGGGGGTTCCCTATTGGTTGCTGGGTTTGGATGGGTTGCCAGTTGGGCCCCGCAAAAAAGTTCTCATATAATAGGTGAGAACTAGTTCTCACTTGAATATTTCCTTTAAAAATACCTCATGGCTAAAGTCTAACTACTTAGGTTCTCATCCCTATCTAAAGTGGTAAAATTCTCATCATAATCTAACTAGTAGTTTAATACTCAAAAGTGATTAAGTTTTCATCCTCATCTAACTAGTTTTAATATTGTTTGGATAAATATTTGTATACAATAGTTAGTTAGTCCAGTGGTTATGTTTACTTCCTAAATCCTAATGGTAGTGAGTTCGAATCACTATCTCCAAGCATCAAAGAGACCAGGCCCACCTGGCCCGCGGGCCGGCCCGGCCCGGCCCGCTCCAGCCGCCCCACCGCGGGCCGTGCCGTGCCAGGGGTTTTCCCTGGCGGGCCGTGCCGGCCCGGCCCGTGGCACGGGCGGGCTGAATTTGGGGCGGCACGGCCGTTGACATCTAGGTCGGGGCAAACTGCGGGTCAGGTCATCTACCCATCAACCCAACTCACCAATCCACACATCTAATCTAACACGCGCCCCACTTAATCCTAACCACTTAAATAACTAAAATACATTCAAATAAAATAATACTAATATTCTAATTAAAATATAATAATATATTAAAAATAAAAGTGGGACCGAGATCTTACACTATCCCTTATCATCCCCTTTCCCGTCTTGTTTTGAAGTCTGATAAGGAAGAAATTTGAAGGATTTCTCATTTTTAATATATTTTAGTTAGTGCTTTTGCTATTGGGTTTTTATTATGGTTTTGTTTGTTGGAGTTTTTTTTTTTTTTTTTCCTTCTTCTTCTTTTGGTGTATTAATTATTTTTTTTGTGGCTTTCTTTGTTGAGTTAAATGCAATTTCTTATGTGATTGGTATATGTCCGATTTTAGTCCAAGAAATATAAAATTCTATACCTTATTTATTTGAATTTTTATTGAAATTCACTTATTCAATTTGATCAATATTATGCGCATGGAAAACTAACTTTATACGCCAAAAAAATATTGACATTTTCAACTGACCATCGTATGCTCTGTTCAAATGAAAATTCTGGGTCCGCCACTGCAACCAGTGGTTTATCGCCAGTCGTTTTGGTGAAAGGGAGATGCCTTACCATTAAATTATCCATAGATTAAGAAGAATTAGAAAAGAAAAAACAACAATAGCTTTAAGCTTCATCATTTATAGCCTAGTTTGACATTTTATACGTTACTTGAAAGCATCAAGTCATGCAATCAAGACATATATATATATATATATATTTTATGGTTTAAACCATTAAAGGAAGTTAGAGATCTGCATGCAATCAACATTAGGCTTCATCAAGCATACAACTAAATAAAAAGAGATTTATTTTTACTCATCACCAATATCAATATCACATTTCCATCTTAATATGGAATTGGCTTAACGAGTTCAACTAATAACATCAAGGACTGGAGAGAAACCCCTCAACAACAATATTCACTAGTGCAATTATCTAATAGCATAAAAAAAAGATTGTGCATCCTTTATTTATTGCAATACTGACTCTATATGGAATTCTTATCTAGGCTTTGAGGAGGTAAGCATCCAAATCCTTGAAGGTCTTTACTGCAAACTCCAGAACGAGGTTTGGGTCAGGGACTTCCTCGTTTGCCTTCTCAAATTCAAGAGACCATTTCACCAAGCCACCATCACCCTTGGGGATGACTTGCAGACTGGCCTTGAAGTTTTTGTAGAAACTCGCAAGATCTCCATCAATTACACTGTATGAGACTATCTTGTTCGCATCGTCTGCTATCTCGATCTTTTCCTTTGAAAATGTCACAAGGGGAATTCCTGTAGAGGGGTAAAAATCCATGAAAAAAATTGTGTTATGGAAGATTTTCTTTAATTTATGGAAGTCATTTTTCCAAAATCTTCTTGTGTTTCATTTACATTCCATCCATTCCCAATTGGTTCTTTATGAACGTGCCTATTAAATTGACCATTAAGGGGTGCTTTGGATGAGGATTGAGAAGAAGAAGTGAAGAAAACTGTTTCGAGTAAACCTTTTCTCCTCAACCAAAAGATCCCAATATTTTTTTTCTAGTGCATAGAAATTGAAGAAAGATGATTTGGCAAGGAACTGAATTCCGTGGAAATGCTTTGTCATGAACAACTTTTCCTTGTTTTGCATATATTTTCATTTTCTAGTCAATCCATTCTATATTTTCACTAAAAAGGTTTTTAGATCTTTGAGAGTTTTCTTCATGGAAATCAGAAGAGAAAAATGGCATTATGAGAAAATGAAACTACTTGAAAACAATGATCAAAATAGCAATTGCAGCATGTGTAAAGGCCGGGCGATATGTAACAACGTAGCGGCGGTGTGAGTTTTTTAAGTGGTTTAAAGAATTCAAATATTATGCAGAAGCCAATCTTACAATTTTTAGTGATTTGGAATTATATAAGGGTAGAGACAATTCTAGAAAAGGCTATTGATGAAAAGAAATTGGGAAAACAGTGTCTTAATTAAAATTGCTTGGCTTTATTAAATTTTAAAATATAGTGCCACTATTTTCAAAATAGTGTAGTGGCCTTAACCGCTATAGCCGATCATGAAGCCACTATGCTATTTTGAACCATGAAATATCTCTTCTCGATTGAGCCTCTCAAGTTATTTAAACTATTTAATTAAAATAATAATCGAGCCATTTTTTCATATTATTCCCAGATAGGAGAAAAAGTAGTGTGCTACTAACCAATTTGAAAATAGGATAGAAGAGATTATTACATTTATCCAATTATATGGTGCGGATTAACCATGAATTAAAGAAAATATTTAGAAATTTAATAGTGAGAAAGAAGGGGTTTAGAAGGAACCCCCATAACTGTGTGTGTGTGTTTGTGTGTGTGTGTGTGTGAGAGAGAGAGAGAGCAACAACTTAAGCCCTGTTGTGTGTATAGTATTTTCTTGTAAATGCAGCTACATACCAAGACTAGAGGACCATGTTTTAGTGATTGTTTTTCCTTACCTTCAGTAAACTTGATGAGCCTAATGGAACCCACACCCTTGCCATCTCCTTCAATGATTTCAATGCTCTTGTATTGCTCAGGGAAGATCTTGGGAAAAAGAGTTCCTGAATCTCTAATTCCACCCCAGAACTTGTCTGCATGGGACTTGATTTCCACTTCTGCTTCAAGTTTACCTGAAGAAGCCATACTAGTGAACAAATGCTTGTGAAAACAACAAAGGAGTTTGCAAGAAAGACAAGGGGATAAGAGGGAAATAAATTTCTAGTGCATGGAAGCACTACTATCACATGGGGTGTATATATAGTGCTCTTTCTCTTGCTATGTGGGTACATCTCATTAAAGGCCGCCTTCAACAACCATCTACCTTTGTCTCCTTTTTAATTTTTTTTTCTTTTTTTATTTTTTTTGGTGATTATCTCCTTTTTCAGTTGGCATATATTTCTGTAGCTTTTTGCTGAATTAACTCAAGTCCCATAGGTGGAATCTAGGAGCACATAGGGGTGTAAATGGGTTGGGTCGGGCCTTGGCAGAATCATCTTGTATTCGAATTATATGGTTATTTTATTTTATTTTAAAAATTCTTACTTTTTTTTTATGATGTCATGGACCCATCTATGGCCATGGATCCAATGTGTTGGGCCTTGATTTGATATCAAGAACAATTCTAGGTCCCAAACCTGAATTCAGACATGAGGTTAGGACTAAAAATTCAAGGCTTGATTTGGAACTAGAAAGAATCCATACTTAGGCTGTGGTCGGGTTTGGAACTGAGTTCATTAGTCACATTTGGCAACCAAATCTTTAGGAAAATGATTTTCGATTCTTCCTAAAGTTTTGGTAAATCCATGTTTGACAACTGCAAATTTATGAGGATTTGGACAAATAGAAATCTTCATTTGTTACGATTTTCAGATCCGACCACCCTCATAAGACATGAAGATCCTCACTTAAGTAGATTTGAGCACCGAACCCTATTTTTCTCGGCTATACGCATCGATACACACCCATATTAATGTGAAATCCATAACTCTACAAATCCACAGCCAATAATCCTTGTTCTAGTGGTAGTAAAGAATCATCAGATTTATTGATTACTTGCTTGTTACGAGTCAATATCTTTTATTATGATATTATAAAAATGAAAACTAAAGTTCTAAATTCTATTCTTTTCCAAGGGATGTATTGGTTCTTCTGATATTAGGGTACCATTGACGTCATCATTAAAACAAATACATGATTTAGTAAAGAAGAACTTAGTGATATGGAGTAAGGTGGGCCGATGGGTATCGATCATGTTTCTCAGATGATATTAGCAAAGCCTCTTCGAAATGGACGGTTGTGATTAATGTGGTCTATCTGTCAAAGTCAAAATCTCATATTGATGGTTAATTAGATCATCCAATGAAGGGATCAGGTTATGAGAAACCTTCGTATCCCATAGCATCGTAATCAAAGATGGGGCCCACCCTCCAAAACTTCTTGACATGTTACAGCTATGGGCATCAAATTGGGTCTGTTGGGCTTGGACTTTGGACTAATTTGGGCTGGCCTGAAAACAAGAACTATTAAAAGTTTAGGTTTTAAGAGGTCCAATTAATTCTTCATCATGGATAGCTCAACTCATGGAGTTGCTCCTTCTTGACCCCAGATTCTCTGAGGGGGTAGGACCCAATATTCCCTAAGCCCTAGCTCAAGGACACTGTTCCATCTTGTTTTATCACAAAGGAAAATTCACTTCAATCAGAGCTAATACCCAATATATGTATAGCTTCAGTTGTATTAAGATTTTCCTAGATTATAGAAGGATTAACTTCAAACAAATCTCAATTTTAAAGGTGAGATCCCTTGATGGGTTTATAACAGTAGGCTCAGGGAATCTGTGAGGCCCATCCACAAGGTCATCCTTATTTTTATACCATAAGTATTAGAAGGCTAAAAGCCTTGTATTACCAAAAGTTGCAAAACCTAAAACTTGAAAGCGTTTCCATGCAGGGCTGGCGTTGGATTGAAAGTCCATCCTTGATGAGGCTTTTCCATTCCACTTGAAGCCGTCTTGAGTTGTGGGCCCGAGAGGGGCCTGACAATGATGCTGCACCTTATTGAAGTGCTTATAGGGTTATTGTGGGACATGGACTTATAAAACTTTTAAATCTCTGGGCACTCAAATGGATGTTTAGGGCCTATATGAGGAACTCATTGTGCATAGCAATTGCTTTGTTAGAATAGACACAGGTGTGAATGTCAAACATGTTGTGAAGTTTATCAATGCTCAAAATTGAGCCATTTAATTAATTCACACAGACATTGGCAAATTAATGCCCAAGAAACAATATTATGTCCATTTATAATAACCTCTTTAGGTATTCAATATTGATGATGGAGCATTACCATGCATACTTTAGAAAAGGCAGGGTCTAGGTGTAAAATATTTGATGATTTTTTTTGGTAAAAAGAATATCCCATTAACCAATAAAATAAGAAAGTAAAAGACGACAAAAAAATAAAGCAAACTACTAGAAACTTCACCAGTCACCCACCTAGCCCCAAAGTGTTGGAGATTTTTAAAATAGGTTCGAAACTACACTAACACACTGGGGCCACAGGGGCTTTATCCAGCTCCCCTGAACCCGTATGGATTATTCTGCTCCAAATGACTGGGACACCCTCCGTTATCGAAAAAAAAGTTTCATTACTAGATTAATCCCACGTCCAAATATGTATGGAATGAAAATGGCATTTATATGTAGGCTTATTTAAGCTCTATTAAGGCTCATTGAGTAGCCACTTATTTTGCAGTTTATTGGGCCTGACTGGGGTTGACCCAGTCACTTATTGGGCCAAGTTGGACTACTAATGGGGCAAGTTGGATTCGATGGGCCTAGAGTTTACAATGGAAGTTATTAACTACCACGTCGGACAACTAATTGGTCACGTTGATCATTCAATATTTTCTCAGTGGATCTAAGCCTGTTCCAATCCAAGCCATCAATTCAACTTCTTTTAACAAAAGATGTCCCAACAATAATTTCATCCATAATGTTTTCTCTTCTTCTTCCCCATTTGAAATAAAATCACCTTTTGATTTAGGCTTGGCCTGATAACTAAATGGGATGGACTTGGACTACCTTCAGCTTGGCCTTACCTACGCTGGCCCCAGCCATCACTTACAATCATGTTACTATTGGATTGATCGCATGTCATTTTCTAGTGTGAACTCATTTTGATTTTCTAAAGGACAAAAAAAAAAAAAAAAATCATCATCAAGACCTTATCCAATCCCTCTTGTGTCGGCAGAAAAGGAAGAGTAATAATAGAAGTTAATAAAATAAGAAATCATATGATCAATCTAATGGCAGACTTATACTGATCGAAGTGAAATTGCAACCGCTGCCAATTCGAGGGAAATTAGATTTTGTGTGGTTGAGATTTCATGAATATGGATTCCTGCAATGAAATTAGGTGAACAAGAAGATAATAGATTGTGTTTCCATAGTTAAAATAGTACAAGACAATAACTATGGTAGAGAAATGTCATGATGATGAAATTAAATTCTATACAAATGTCTCAGTACCATAAGCAAAAATTGATGTTACCTAATGTCCTACTATTTTAGCCTTTTGCATCCAAGTGTAGATTCTGAAATTACACAAGTGGGATAGTCTTTAGTTTACTCATACTAAGAGTGTCAAGAGTATCAAGGACCAAAGCTTACTTTTTCTTTTTCTTCATTGGCTTTTCATTTCACTTTAGGGCCGTTTTGTTTGCATAAAATTGAGATCCTGAAATTTATGGTCAAATAGGTTCTAAAGAATGAATACGAAAGAGGTGAGGATGAATGATATGAGGTGGAGATGCAGATGAGACTCTTTGACTTTCTAAGATTTAATTTACTAAGGTGATGATTGTGTATTTATTTTTCAATAAAGGAGAATTTGTTTAATGGCCATTTGTGGATTTTCATGTTTATTTGCCAAAATAAATTACCATGCAAAAAACAGCCCTTAGTTTAGTTTTTTTTTTTTTTATCATCTCCATTTTACAATAATCTGTTTTGGTGACTTTGCATTGAATGATATTTCTGTAGATTTGTTATCTAAAACATTAATGGACTCTATTTGACACACCCCATTGTACACACAATCACAGACCAAAGATGCTGCAGTCATAAGCTTAACAAGGATCATGTGCATATCTTCCACCTGCAAACCCTTACTTCTTAACTGAACATTTAATGGTAGGTGAGCAAAGAAAGAGGCCTGTTTTAATGGTATGGGCCATGGCCATCCTTCAATGTGAGTAAATGCTAGAGCTGACTTAGTTGTTGGGTAGTTAAACAATATTTTCACAAATGGAGTGGGCTTGGGGTTGGAAACAGGTCCCCAAGAACCAGACCCGAAAGACCATCCCGAATTGGGCATACTCCAGAACTTGTACCCTCTTAGATTCAGGTCCAGGTCTGGTCTGATTCGGGTCTGGTTCCTTGACATTATACCTATGGTCCTAAATACCCGAATGACTTCTGTATAACTATATTTGTATTGAGTGTTCACTGGTAAGCATCATCTTAGAAAAATATTGAATGCCTACAAAAGCATCCAATGTGTACCTTAAAGAATATGGAATGTGTTCAGGTCCATATCGGATTTGGGTACATAAGTTTGGTATAGGTGCAGGTTTATACCTAGTGAAAATGTATGAAATGATGAAATTAAATGAATAATGATACAATTCACCTAATTAAACTCCTAATTCGTCCTAAAATGATACGTAAATGTGTAAATTCATGAACTCAATATGTATCTTAAAAGATATGGAATGTGTTCAGGTCTATATGGGATTCGGGGACATACATTTGGTACAGGTTCAGGTCTCAGCCTATAGATCGAATTGGATAATGGGTTATTGTGCGGGCAAGTATTATTATCTTCGGTTGGCTTTAAGAGCCTGTAGCATAGTTGGAAGGTGCTTATTGTGGCAACCATAACGATGTGGTTTTAAGTCTTGACATTCAAAAATAAAAAATAAAAACTTGAGTTGGCTTTAGAAGTTCTATTACTAAGCTCTAAAACAAACAGGGTATGAGTAATATAACCTATCTTGGGTTCATATGAGGTCACACGATGGATCCAACCATGTATGGGTTGATCCAACCATATCAGACCTATTTCATCTGTAATTGGGCTGGCCAGTCCTGCTTTAGGGGCACCAAGGTCCAATTTAACAACATTTTTTCTATAAAGTACAACTAGACCATGTCTGGGACCATTTCTGGTATGCCTCAATGAAATGTACCTACCTGCTAATTGGCTGACATGAAATGTTTCTGAGGCATTGTGGACCATGGTTTGTAGATACTAGTCTTGTTTATACCCAGTAAATAATTTGCTGGGCTTCGGCTGACTATGACCTGATCTGCCCATCCCATGTCTTCCATACATCTCTTTATTTTGGGATTGGATCCATGGGTTTGTAGCACCTGACCTTGTCAAATCACTTAGGTTGGGTCATTCCGGTTCCCAGAATCATTGAAGCTCTGGCCCATCTCAATCTTGATGAAATTCCCCAAACACAAAAAATGTAACTAACTCTGTCCAGAGAAATGTGAACTATTCCTAGATACACACAAGGGCAAAACCATATGGATAGGGGTGAAAATGGGTCCTGGCAACCCAAGTTTTAAAATTGGATATGGATCAAAATATTGGACCAATTTTTAGTTCAGTTCAATCCTTGGATTCCCTGCATGTTTCCGAATAAAATTCATATCCAGGTCTGGTAATTGGGTTTCATACAATCATACCTGAAGATTCCAATGCCAATACCTACTAGTATATATTTATATTATACAACTATTTGGGTCTCAGTAAAGGTCAAGGTTCGTTTACCCCATGAATGTCCATATGATTGACTATCCAATTATTCATGGGCCATTGCTGAGATCAGATATCTGGGCCATCCATTTTGCTCATTATTAATCGAACTGCTTGATCTTGATGGATAACATAGCTAAACGAAGTTGGAGATAACTTGATGGATAACCTAAATTTATAATTACATCACTTCTGTCATAATCTACTTGCACCATCCATTTTCCTCTTAGTGATCAAAAGATTAGAGCCACTTAATAAATTAATGTTTGAACAATTATTATTAGTGAAATTATGATGACTGAACCTTTGGTTAGTTAATAATTTCTTCATCATTTTTCACTAGTTATGTTTTTTTTTTAGACTAAGAAGATTGCTGATTTTCATCTCCATAAATCAAATAATGTGGAACTCCACAGTGGCACTCACCTATTAAAATCTGAACCATTCAAAATAAACGCCCTCCAAATACATCGGGTATCATCAAATTTTACGTCGATCATCAAATAAACACCCCCTATTGGATTGATTGTTTGGTAAAAAAGAAATAATTAATACAATCTTATACATATCATATATCATGTGGGGTGTTTATTTTAAACTGTTCATATTTCAATAAGTATGCTCTGCCATAGAGTTACACTCCTTTAACCCACAGTTTCTCTAGGTTAATCCTCAAGAGAATCCGGACTCTGATTTGATGGAACCTGTCTTCTATAAGTCAGCAATCTTAAGCCCTCAAACTCACAAAAGTCTATTGAATCAGATGCCGTTTGGTATCCTACATATTGCCCCATTTCAGCTATTTGCATTTTTCAAAGGTTGGATATTACAGGCTGGGTTTGCACTTTTAGATGCTGGAAAGTTCATAGCCATCCATTCATTTGCCCTCTCTTTATGAACTTTTGTTGTATCACTTTAGATGATGCATGCCATTCATGCAGTGGGCCCCACTCTTTAGATGAACCACATACAACACTTTCATTGATTCGAGTATTCAACTTACTAGCTACTCTACTCTACCTGCCATATTTTTACAAGAAAGTTGTTGGTTGATGTCGCCTTCATCCTCATTCTTTCAATAATTTTGTCTACACACAGTATGGACATAATCAATTAGATTTTTGGGTACTACCCATCCAGGGGGACCCACCAATTGAGTGGTCAAGATCATAGTAAAAAATGAAAATGAGTTCCAGCTATCACAGTCAAAGACAAAATCATGAGTTTGCACAATATTGAGACCGGATCGTCCCAGGCTCTGCCTTGGGCTTTGTCTATGTCAGCTAATGGGGAGTCTGACGTGTGTTTTCATTGCCACATAACTGCCCACTGGTCTATCTCTTATGATCTATGATCCCCCATGCCCTAGACACCCTAGTAATATGGATTTTACATTAAAAAAAAAAAAAGTGAAGTATTGAATACGGTACAACGTCCATTTTAAAGTATGCATGTATCATAGCTCACTAGCAGTATTTTGCTAGAAATAGAAATATAAGTCAGGGCTTTCTTCACGAATAGGAAAACTTTTCATCTCAAAAAAAAAAAAAACCCCTACCCCACCAACCAGAAAATTAGTTTCATTTCTTCCTCATTCTTCTATTTCTTTCTCATCTTTTTACATTCTATGCTTATTTTACCTTTTCCATTTCTGTGGTATTTCTTACTATTTGATGTTGTTCATTCTTAGTTTCCAAGATAGTTTTTTGAAGAAGAGATATTTCTTCTAATTCCAATTGTTAAAAGGGTTTTCACATTCTTTTTCATTTCTCATCATTTTTTACTTTAGATTTTACATTATTCATGTTGTATTCAGGACTAAAAATCAGACCTGATCTAAGAATATGAATTTCAGGTTTAGAGAAAGTTTGAGTTGCATTTTTCTGAGCAAAATAGGGTAGTAACTGGTTTCAAGTTGGCCCCAAAACCCAACTCAATTTTTCATAGCTTTCATCCTTGAATCAATAGCCAAATTGAATCTATTCTAATTGATGGAATTATTAGCACTGTCACAAATAGTATTGATATTTTGAAAATATTGCAATATTTGCTCAGTGATATTTTTCCAATGACATTAAGATTGAATGAAAATCGCACCATTAATATTCCAATGCCCCTTTGGCATTGAGCATTCAGGAATTCCAACAAAATGTATAGGAAGTGGAATTCCTGGATTCCTGAAGGTCAAAAGAGATATTTTATTTGGCTGGAATCTATAAATGCTAGTAAAGAAACATGGAAATTAGAAATTTCAGGGATAGCCTCTCACATCATGTCCAGGAATTCCTAGACATGATGAATTTTGGTAGAAATTCCATGCCTTAGTCTTAGTGAGGAGCAAATTATCCAATGGATGTAACAAATCAACTGTTTGGATAACAGTTGATACCTTTAAAACATGGCCTAGATTACTAGCGGGGAAAAAAAATGGCCTAGATTAGAAAATGGTTTAAGTTAACACAACCACAGAGGGTCAACATAAGCCATAAACATGAAGCAAGTCCTTTTAATCCAAAACTTAGGTTCCTCCACACACACACACTCCAAATTGATTTTTAGCGGCTTAGATTTGAAAGGTGAAAAATAGCGGCTTAGATTTAAAAGGTGAAACAAATCATCCCCCCCTCCAAATTGATTTTTAGCGGCTTAGATTTAAAAGGTGAAACAAATCATCCCCCCCCCCCCCCCCCCCAAAAAAAAAAAATTTATCCAGACTGACAATATTGGGGATCCTGATTCACACATCCCAGCTTCTTAACTGTTGTCCCTACTTCTGGCCTGTACATCAAGTTGGCCATAGTGATCAATTCATGGTGGAAAGATGGCAAACAATATCAATCCATCCATGCTTTTCACAACACTGGCCCACCCACTAGATGTGCCCCACATGAAATTGCAATTATCCCATGTGTGGAGAGCGAGAGAGAGGAGAAGAAAATTGAAGAGAGAGAGAGTACCTGATTTGGGTGCAACTGTCACTCATATTTTGATTGAAAGCATCCCTTCAACGGCTACTTTTCTCATCTTCTGCTCCCCCACCACTCTGTCTCTCTCTCACACACACACATCAAATGGAGGACACCAGTGCTAGTCCTCTTCCTCTTTCCTTGCCCAACACACACCTCTCTAGCACTCTTCTTCTTGAGGTAAGCAATGCGCTTTCTTGCCAAAAGAGGTCCCTTGACAATCTCTCTTTCCTCCTTTTCTTGCTCATCAAGCATTTTTCATGTTTTTTCTTTCCTCTCTTTTCTACTTTTCTTCCACTCGTTTGGGTTGTTGGAGACATTGATGTTTTAGTATTCTTCAATTCCTAACTTCACGTCCTTCCTATGTACTCTTAACATGAACCCCACATTACCACTTTCCTCTTGTTGTTTTCTGCTGGGTGTTTTGTCATATTCAAGGTTAACCACTTGGTTTTTCTAGAGAAATCTGGAATAAGACGTTTTTTCATGACTAAACAAATCGCTTGTCAGATGGGGTTCTGTTAGGTTTTTGGTTTATTGGTTATTTTGTTAGGTTGATTACATTTTGTGCCTGTCTTCATTTCTACTTTTTCCTGTTTTGAGAAGACAATTAGTGTTCTAGTGGTGATGAAATGAATGGAAGTTTCTGGGTGTTTTCCAAGTGTAGATAAATTGCAAATGAAATTGTCAGATTCATTTGTGCATTTGAGATTTGCTGATTCTATTCACTAAAGACTGACTATACTCTGTTTACCTAACAAATTGGAGTCTTTGGAGGGACATTATGCCTTTTGGTTTAGTTTCGGCATGGAACAAGCGGCGCAGAAGCAAATCATATGACCAGAATGAATCATGTATGTCACTGTTCTTTCCTGCAATATTTCTCTCTTTTTTCTTCTTTTTTTTTTTTGAAATTTTGTCTAACATTAGTGGTTTCTTGTTCTTTTTCAATGTAATATTTAATTCTACTAGATGCTTGTTTTCAGGGATATATAAACCTGTTGAATACTGGCAACTTGAAGATCAAAGACCACCTTCAAAAAGGCATCATGGGTCGTCGGTATTCACACTTAAGGAAATGGATGAAGCTACATGTTCTTTCAGTGAAGAGAACTTGATTGGGAAAGGAGGTTTTGGTCGTGTTTACAGAGGAGTTTTACGGTCAGGAGAGGTAGATTGATAGATAAATGAAAAAAAAAAAACCCTTGGATGTTTTGCATTGATTAGATTATCTATAGGAATAACACACTTCAAAGTTGGTGCCAAGTGCATGCTTGTTACTGCTTTCTCTGTATCAGATAATCAGTATTGATAATGTTTTTGTTGGATGCAACCCAAATTACAAGCAGTTAGAACCTTTTAGCAGGATGGAGTGCTTTGTTTTGCTTAGGTGAATAAGTAAGAAATTATATTTGGTGAGAATCATGAAAAAACTAATTTCATTCCACCTTTTCCACCCAATTTATTGGCAATTAGTGGATGTTGATGATGTGAGGTAGGAAAAGCATTAATTCCACACTCTGCGGAATTCTGTTTCTATGGAAGAGAAGAATCCTGTATTGCTATCCCTCCCAGGAAATTGAAATATTCTCTATTGAGGAAAATCAGGCCATATTTTCGTCTTCCGCACAGAAATCCTGTGGCATCAAACCACGAAGGAGTGGGCTACAGGAAAAATCAGAGAGATCTTTCTGTAGCGCAGAATCCTCCCATTAGACTAATGTATGCTTAATATTGTTTCCATTGTCCATGATGCCCCAACCTTATTGTGAAACTGAAGAGCAATCATAATCATCACAATCATCGTAACCTGATCCCATCTAAACTGCGTATCATCCCTCCTACCGAAATATCTAATTTAATTTGCTTGTGATCTTTTTAAGTTTCTTCTAAGTTCTAATAGACACATAATAAAGTAGAAACCTATATGTATGATGGTACAGCTGGGGTGGTGAAGGCTGAAGTGAGTTTTTCTGTGAATTGTATTGACCTTTTGTGTTCTAACTACTTAAAATTGAAATTTTAAACATAAGACATTGAGCCTCTTTGGTTTCAACTTCAAAATCAGGCTCCTCAGTCTACTACGGTAGCTTGAGGCTACATCTAATCATCCTGTGGCTTTTATTCAATATTTGGAGTGAAGATGTCTGTTTTTTATGGTTTACCTTTTGGGTTGTGTTGTGGAAACCCAGGACTGAACACTTTCATCACTTTCACCGGTTATGTGGCCAAATATGTGTTTTTATGGGGATTATAGTATGTGTGGGTGGGATCCTTAGGAAGAATTGGAGCTAGCTTGTGAAGATTGAAATTTGTTCATTTATTTGCTCCTCATTAATCATCATCTTTACTACTTCTATTGTGTAGTTCAGACATTGATATGTCTATTTACTATGTTCAGTTGCAATTTGAATGTAGATTTATGTGGACTGTGATACTTATGGGTGGCAGTTTTAGGAAAGTCAAAGTCTAGAGTTCAAAGGACTTTAAATTCTTTGTTTTATTGCATGCCTCTTTCTATATAACTACTGCTACTTTTCTTGTTCAATTCAACTGTTGGAATCTTTATTTACTCCTTTGTGTATGTCAAAGGTTGTGGCAATTAAAAAAATGGAGCTTCCTCCATTCAAGGCAGCTGAAGGTGAGCGGGAGTTTCGAGTAGAAGTTGACATCTTGAGTAGACTGGATCATTCAAATCTAGTTTCCTTGATTGGTTATTGTGCTGATGGAAAGCACAGATTTTTGGTATATGAGTTCATGCAAAATGGAAGCCTACAAGATCATCTAAATGGTTTGTTTTCTTTACTCTGTAGTCCTTTTTGCTATTGAATGAAACTCTTTAATCATGCCTGTGTTGATCCTAGTTTTCTTTTTCAAACTTATAGTTAATTTCTTGATACCCTAGGAATTAGTGAAATGAAGATTGACTGGCCTTCAAGACTCAAAATAGCACTTGGAGCAGCAAGAGGGCTTGCTTATCTCCACTCCGGTTCAACAGTTGGCATACCTATTGTTCACAGAGATTTTAAATCCTCCAATATACTTTTAAGTGCAAATTTTGAGCCAAAGGTAACAAAAGAAAATTCTCTTTATCTCCAATAATTGAAGAAAAGATGTACTTGGGTATCTACTAACACATTTGCCTTTTCCTCACCTTGTAGTAACAAAATGCATGGAAGAAAATTGCACCTAAATCTCATAAAGATGAATACTTAAATTTAATGCAAATACCATCCCTTTTTATGTACCTATTTGAAGTAAAACATGTGTGTGGTCCTAATGTTATCTGCAAATTCTAAATAAAACTGAAGGACTTGGGAGGGAGGCTGGAGGAGAGGGATAAAGGTAGACAGTAAGGGTGTAAGCAGATTATATTTGGTTCGGGCCAATGGTGTACCCAACCCGACATGGGGTCCACCAGTAATGGAGTCAGACCCCGGATTGCTGAACCTGATTATAGCCAACTCCATTATAATATAATATAATATAATATAATTGTAAAATATATTGTTATATTATATGTGTATATCATAAAGCACTAAAGGGCCTGTTTGTTTGCAGGGTGGAGTAAAATAAAATAGAATTGAGTGTCAAAGCAAGAAAAAAGGATAGTGGAGTGAGTTGGTTGTAAAAGCACAAAATGACAAAAAACTACTTTTAGTTGCACATAATGACATAAAAGATACTCTAAAAAGGAACAAAAAAAAAAAAAAATGCACTCTTAAAAAGCACAATATGACAAAAAGGGTGCTTTTACTCCCAACTCTCTCCGCTTTTTTTCTTCTTGATTTGATACTCTATTTCATTTCATTTTACTCTACCCTACAAATAATAATTACATTATTCCTATTTGGCTATGTCACATGATTTCTTTGAAATAGAGGGGAACGTATCTACTTGCCACCTTATGGATTCTTCTGAGGGCTAATTTAAATTTTGTTTTCCAATTGATAAAATATTAGCACACCTTTTTTTCTTTAGGAATATAAGTAACAACACAGACATTTATTTGATTATTAGTTGATTGTTTAGAGTAAGATTTGAATATTATTTTACCATTTTTTATATTATTTTGGATTTTTTAACATGTAAATTAGTTGTAAACCCTTACTTGATGATTGAACAAGAAAATACTATAGAAATACTATAGAGGATAAGTTTTTCAGTTAGTAGAAGTGTTTATATGGATTTATTATTATCCCTAGGGCTTATATGTAGTTTCAGAAATAAGTGGGGTTCTATATGTAAATATTCATAAAACCTCTTAATAAAACAAAAAGGGCATACTGTCATTAGAAAACCTAATCAATGATAGTACCTCTTTCTTCGTCCATCTCTTTCTTCTTGTTATATTCTTTTTCCTCCTCTTTTATTCACCATTAAATTTATATAATCATACCTAGAGAAACAACTTGGTATCAGAGCAACTTGGGATCATTTGAAGATCATAAAATCGACGTCTAAGGATTTCAATCGACTTGGGGTTAGAGAGATCTGATTTTGAGAGTCGAAAAACCTCAGCTAAACCTGTGTGTAGGTTCGGCTAGGCCTTCCTATTGGTAAGTAGTTAGTTTGCCGCACCTTTAATGCCTATGCATTATGGGTGAATTGGTAAGCAATTTGAGATACTATTAGAGCCAACATGTCTCGGGTTCAAATTGGCACAAGGTAAAAAAAAAAAGGCTCCATGCCGCGTTTTGTGTGTTGGTTAGCAACTTGAGATACTATTAGAGCCAACATGTCCCGGGTTCAAATTGGCACAGGGTAAAAAAAAAAAAAAAGGCTCCATGCCGCGTTTTGTGTGTGGGCACATGTGCGCAAGGCAAAAAGGCCTCATGACGTGTCTTGTGCGGGCGTGTACTTCAAGTCCGGGCGGTGTCCCACCCAGGGGGGGGGGTGTTAAGTAGTTAGTTTGCCGCACACCTATAATGCCTAGGCTTTTTGGGTGTCTTGGTTAGCAACTTGAGACCTGCTACACTAGTAGGATTGTCTGTCAAGTTTTGTTGTGGACTTTATCCTATGTAGTAGGTTTCATAGTATACAGGGTGCAGCTGGTATGATGTGGTGGAGCAGCTTGCAGTGTGGGGTTGAAGCCCAGTGTATGTAGCTTCAACTGAAAGTGTTCTTTAGTGTGTTGCTCTCGTACGCACCTTTAATGCCTAGGCTTTTTGGTTAGCAACTTGAGACATGCTACACTTGTAGGATCGTCTGTCAAGTTTTGTTGTGGACTTTATCCTATGTAGTAGGTTTCATAGTATACAAGGTGCAGCCGGTATGATGTGGTGGAGCAGCTTGCAGTGTGGGGTTGAAGCCCAGTGTATGTATAGCTTCAACTGAAAGTGTTCTTTAGTGTGTTACTCTCGTAGACAGTGGTGACCAGTACAGTTTGGCAGTTGTTGGTGTTTGTCTGGTCAACAGTGCTCATGTAGTGGTTGTCTGGCGTTCGACAATTTATGTGAGAGAAGTTGCAATCAGAAGAGAAATTAGGCGAGAAATCAAGGGTTCAACTAATGCAGATCGGGCCCACAAGTGGTTCCACCTAAGATAGTTTAGAAATATTTTATTTTTAGTAGGTTTCTAATTTTACTAAAAGAGTTGTAATTAGGGTAGTTTCCATTATTGGATTAGTTTTTCCTTAGGCCCTAAGTTTTCTTTTCTTTTTATTTTGCATTGTAGATTTCTTTTTCTCAAACTTTGATTATTGGAATAATATTATCGTGGGGTTTTCTATCCCTCGGAGGTGCATCCTCGTGTTGAAGCCTCTGCAGAGACGTATTTGAATTGTTTACAGACACATGCCTCAACACTCCACGCAAGTATTAACCATAGGGCCTGCATCGTCGTTTGGCTTGGGTAAGGGATATTTTATCTTGGTTCTAGAGTGCCTATTTTTTTTGATAAATCATAAAGTTAAAACTATTGAAGGTAAAGATGATTCCAAAACAAAGGAGGAAGGCTCTAGTGGAACCCAAAGCGTGCTCAGCCCCATTGGAAACATTAATCCGAATGCTCACATTACATTGGAATTGTTTAATGAAATTATAAGGAATGGTCATATTCCGCAAAGATGGCTACAAGTGGGGCTAAACACTTGATTCACGCAAGATCAACACAAATCAGAAGCCTACCTTGCGCCATAATCTTGATGATGAGCAGTATGGATTGATCCTTGTCCCGCTGCGAGATTAACGACCTTCTTTATCAAAATTGGGTTTTCTCCTCTCTCCTTTGTCACTGACTCCAAGATGCGTGAGAGTTAATGGGTACTTTGTAAAAACCGTGAGTCAAGAGAGAGGACCGGAAAACCTTTTTTTTATAAATAACCTTAGAGCGATTTCTTCCCATTAAAGAAATCTATTAAAACTAAGTTTCCTTAATTCCCTCAAAGATTAGTCAAACAAGAATCCTGATGGATTGGGCTTTTTAAAAATGAATCTAGGAAAGATTTATTAAAATCAAAACTAAAAGGGGAAAAAGCTTATCAATTGACTTAGAGTGGGGCCCTTCTGTTATTAGGCATGTGGTCATGTGGACCACTTACGTCTAACATGGAGAATTGTCACTCTAGTAGCAACTCGATTTTGCAATTATGCTAAGATATAGTGGGCCGAGTTGCAAAAGAAGAGAAGGAACCAAAACATAGATCTTGTTGACACATGGATTGAGATGAAAAATATTTTGAAACAAAAGGTTCCTTCCCGTCAACTATTCAAGAGATCTACGTTCAAGCTGTCAAGACTTGAAACAAGGGTCTAAGACAGTTGTTGAGTACTCTGAAAAATTCATGAGTCATGACAATGCAAGCTCGGTGTGGTCCTAAATGAGGCCGATGATGTTGTTAGTTGACAGATATTTTCATGGGTTGAGAATTAATATACAACATTTTCTTGCATTCAATAATTTTGATAATGTTGATGAGATCATCCATCATTCCATCAATGCCGAAGACATTGCAAATTATCAAGCTCGAAAATTTATTGTGTCGAGCCTAGGACCACGGTTTGCTCACAGAGGTTGAGGGTTCGAAACTGTACTACCACACTGGAGCCACAGAGGATTTACCCGCCCCCCTGGGCCCGTAGGGATTAGTTCAGCTCGAAGGGCTGGGACACCCTCCGTTATCAAAAAATAAAAAATAAAATTATTGTGTCTAAATGGCCTGCATAAAACGCCCCATCAAAGCCAGATTCTACTCCAAGTGCTAGTTCCTCAGAAAGATTTTTCTCGAAGTTTGAAGATCATAATAGGTTTACATGTTTTCATTGTAAGCAAAAGGGGCATCATTCATTTGAATGTCCAAACGAATAAACTTAATGGAAGGTTCACTTAATAAACTGAACCCACAAGATGATCTTAAATAAGGCTGTCAAAATGCCACATGATCCGTTAACACGACACGAACCCACACGATATTAACGGGTTCGGGTGCGCTCTTAATGGGTTCGGGTCGTTAACGGGTCAAACCCGTTAACACGTTAGGTTAACGGGTCGTGTACGAATTAAACCAATAACCCGTTAACAACCCGCCTAACCCGTTAAAATTTTTTTAGTACCTAAGTGTAGCTAGAATTAATTTATATTCATAAAGAAGAAATTAAAATTTATTATTTTATAGTGGGGTTTTAGGTGGGATCCACTCGAGATCCTCACTTACAGTTTCCTGTGGCTTATATATTTTTCTCCTTATATATTTTTGTATGGATTTTCTTTTGATTTTCGAAATGACTTAATTACTTAACGGGTTGGGTTGTGTAACCCGTTAAATTAACGGGTCGCGTTCGGGTTGGATTTTTTGACCCGTTAAGTTAACGGGTCGTGTACGAGTTGAGGTGATTTTAACACGGATTCGTTAACCCGTAACTCGAATTTGTTAACACGACACGATTGACAACCCTAATAATCTTAAAGACAAAGAAATAGAGGAAGTGGAGGAAATAGAAGCCAAAAAGGATGGCGAAGCTCTCTTGGTCCTCCAAGAGTCCACACCCACTGCTGAGAAGAAATGGTTGTGAAAATATATTTTTCATTCATGGGCAAAAATATACTGTTGTGATTGATGGCGGAAGCTATGAAAAGATCATCTCTCAAATTCGTGTTGATCAGCTGAAGCTGGAGGTTCATAATACCCCTATTTTGTCAAATGGCTAATGACAGGTGAAGAAGTGCAAGTGCAAGATTATAAAGATACAGTTTGGTGCGATGTACTCCTAATGAATAGTGGTGATATCTTGTTGGGCGACATGTATGAAAAAAATGGCACTCATGGTATGCACGACAATACATACACATTTCTGCACAATGGAAAGCAAGTCACACTCTTTCCAATGAAACTAGAACCGTCGAAGAAAAAATCAAGAGCAAATGCCACTAAGTGCTTCACGTACACCATGTTTATAGAGGCAACATGAAGAGGAACCGAGTTCGAGGTTGAACTCTTCTTTCAACCCTGGGGGAATGATGGAGAAACGGGCCTATAAGTGGTCCCACGCAAGATAGTTTAGGAATATATCATTTTTTAGTAGGTTTCTAATTTTACTAAAAGATTTGCAATTAGGGTAGTTTCCATTATTAGATTAGGTTTTCCTTAGGCCCTAAGTTTGTTTTTTTATTTATTTTGCATTGTAGAATTCTTTTTCTCAAACTTTGATTATTGGAATAATATTATCGCGGGTTTTCAATCCCTTGGAGGTGCATCCTCGTGTTGAGGCCTCTACGGAGACGTATTTGAATTGTCTATGGAAACATGCCTCAACACTCCAAGCAAGCCTTAACCCTAGGGCCTACATCACCAACCGTCGTCTGGCTCGCCCGTTTGGGTAATGTATTTTTTTATCTTGGTTCTAGAGTGCCTATTTGTTTGATAAATCATCAAGTTAAATTAATATTGAGGGTAAAGTTTATTCCAACACAAAGGGGGAATGTTCTAGTGGAACCCAAAGCGTGCTGAACCCCATTGGAAACATTAATCCAAATGCTCACATTACAATGGAATTGTTTAATGGAAGAAATTATACGGAATGGTCATATTCCACAAAGATGGCTCTAGGTGGGGCTAAACGCCTAGGTTATGTGTATGGTCGGATCAATGAACCATCCAAGTGAAAGTTCAAGCTAAGAATCTATGCTAAGTCCTAGGGGGGGGGGGGGGGGGGGGGGGTTGGACCCACTAATAATCACTTAAATGAAAATAACGTATCTTTGGTAGGAGATGGGGGCATTGTTTTTGCACTTGATCCTGAAGCTCCCAAGTGGCTTTTTACGGTCCATGATTCTCCCATATATAGCTTTACCCAACTGATATCACGAGAATCTTGTGAATCTCATGATATATGACATATTGCTCTCCTTTTTTTTTATTATTACAAAGGGAACCCTACAACTCCCTATTCCTTATCTTGGGTTTGGTGAAGAAGGAAATCATGTTTTAAATCATTTAAGTCTCCAGTTGCCTTTGTCTACCAACACTCTCAAACCAAGTTGGTTTTAAGGAAAAAGTGGTTCTTTTACCAACTTGGACATAGTACCTTCATGAACAGGAAAAACAATACCTTCTTGAATGGGTAACTATTCTTCACACTCTTGTTCAATACAACTGCTATTTCCACCATCTCTACCGAAGGCTAACATGCCTATTCATAAATATAAGGTTATAGGGACCTGCAAACTAATTATGTTTGTGTGTAGGTTGATAACCAGTGAAGGTGTTATGTAGGTTAGAGGAAGTTTCTAGTGTGTCGATCCTGGGAGAAAGTAGACATAGGCAATTGCATGCTTGTTTTTAAAAAATGAGTTTCTTCTCTGTCAAACGTGAGATAAGAAGAAAGGACATAAGAAAAAGGGAGTTGCAGGGTGCCCTTTTACATAAAAAAAAGAAGAAGAAAGAGTGCAATATGTCATGATATCATGAGATACATGGGATTCTTATGATATCACACCATATGGGCATTTTTATCCAAAATAAATGCATTGACTGTACAAAGCACTTAGAGGGTGATATTTAATTTTTTTGTTCTGTCATCGATTACGGGTTTAAGACTAATTAACACATAAAAGTCCCTAACATTTTTTTATTCAATTGTGAAATTCATAAAATCCTATGTTTTGAGATTTTCCAAATTAAACACCCCATGTACATTTGGGATTCCAACATTAGTACCTGTACTCATTCAATTTAGCCATTCATAAAATCCTATGTTTTGAGATTTGCCAAATCGAACACCTCATGTCTGTATGGGATTCCAACATGAGTACCTGTACTCATTCAATTTAGCCATTGGGTATCAGGTATTCGGGTCTCCAACCATATGCAAATTTGATTATTAAAAGGACTCCAACAGCAAACCAAAAACTAGATTCGATGGATAATTAATTGATGCTAAAAATGGTATCATATTATGGAGAAGATGTGACTGGGACAATCACGTGGGATAACGTTTTAGTTCTTTGTAGGAGTAGAATTGCACTGAAAATCAACTTTGAGTTCTATGTATTTGCTTTTATTAGATTTTTTTTTGGAAGAGTAACCTTGATTAGATCTTAAAGAGAACCTTTAAGCCATGGTATTGATCATGTGTAATAGACATTATACTCAGAATTTATTAGATCTCTACAATTAGCACCTGTCATCAACTTCAAAACTTTGTTGTTGTTGTTGTTATTTATTTATTTTAATTTTTATAGAGAGCCATCAACATAGTTCCTTTGTTATGTATATTTTCTTTTAGAAAAAGGAACTTTGTTGGTACTTGTCACCATGCAATTTGTTAGGCACATGTGATACTGCTTTCTTTTTGTTCTCAGATCTCGGATTTTGGCCTCGCAAAGTTGATGCCTGAGGGCCAGGAATTGTACGTAACCACAAGAGTACTGGGTACTTTTGGCTATTTTGATCCTGAGTATACATCGGTATGCTACCTTTCTATATATAAAATATTTTATTGTTTAGCATAAAAATATTTGGAGACTGAACGTATATTTCAAAAGCACCTTTGTCTTGTATGTTTTCTTTTTTCCTACATTGCAAGGTACATCATACAAGATTTGTGTTATCATTGTAAGTACCGTTGATAACTTTTCAGTAGCATCCAACCACTAAATGTCTTGATGTAATGGAGTAGGCTGCATGAAGAAAGAATCTCCTTATTAGTTAATATTTTATTACTTAAGCACATAGAACTGCTATCAGCTTCATTAGCACCTCTCTGCATTAGTTTGATCATTTTGTGTTTAATCTTCCTTATTCAGATCTAGGATTTACTTTACATTAGTTTGTTCATTTTGTGTTTTATCATCCTTATTCAGATCTAGGATTTACTTTACATTAGTTTGTTCATTTTGTGTTTTATCATCCTTATTCAGATCTAGGATTTACTTTACATTAGTTTGTTCATTTTGTGTTTTATCATCCTTAGGAAGATCTAGGATTTACTTCATTTACTATTTTGGTTGGCATAATTTATATGCTATTTCTTATCATTTTATTTGTGCTTGATACAGGATTCAGGAAATGAAAAGTTTTTTTTTTTTCTTCATTTGGATAACTCAGAACTGACCTTAGAACATATAATTTCATATTGAAGTCAGATAGTATCTTGTATTGGCTCTTTGTTAGTTGTTTAGAAATAGAGCTCTCAGGAATTTTTTGTCGATATTGTCAGTTCTTGAGATCAGTTGCATATATGTTACTCAAAGTTGTTTCTTCATGTGTTATATTAAGGATGTGCTGAGAAGGATTTCAGTGACACAATGGCACCGCCTTGATCCACAATCAGAAATAGTGATATCTTCAATGGGATTGATCGAATCCAATGATGGATTCAGGAACTAGGGCACGCTCAAGACAATGGGAACCACTATAATTGAAGAGAAAAATGATTTTTTTTAATTGATAGTAATTAGCATGCATTGTAGAGAGGATTAGGATTGATCCCCTCTTGCTTAGAAGCTAAGACTTTCCTCAAAAAATTAGAGAAGACTTAATAAAAGAGGTAACTAACATAATGGCAATCCTAATCAAACAAGATATAAAAATTAAAAGTATCTCTCTAATCAAACTGGGAATGAAAATAGAACTAGGATAGAAGAGGATGCCATAGTAGCTCTCGGTCAACATTGTGCCTATGGGTTGAACCCAATGGACTGACTGAGTTGACCTATGGTCGATGGGTTGGCTCGGTTGACTTGGGCCTGGTCCATAATGTATCAACTATTTCTGGCTTTGGAAAAACTTGAGCCTGGCAAGTTAATAGCTTGGTTATCATCATAGAGATTTGGATTCAAACACTGGAAGTGGTTAGAGGTAATCCATGTAGTATCGGAGAGCGGACGGTTCTACCAGCAAACAAGGAACTTCTAATATCCTCCATACAGAGTAGAGACAAGCTAATCATGAAGGACTTCAATGATTTTATCAGCAAGTGGAGGAACAATTGGTATTGCAATCGCCTATTCTTCATAATCTTCATCATTGTCATGCATGTCCACCCATGGTACAATGTGAGTTCTGCAACATTGAAGTTCGGACTAATGGAAAATCTAAAATCTAGAGCAATAGCCATTGGAGCTAAGCTTCTTCAAAACTTTAAAAGGACTCGCATTGCGTGTATGTAACTTCTCATTAGCTCCTGATGGTAACCGTTCTGGATGGCTACATATTATAGCCATAATTCTTTCAGAAAACTCGATGAAACGACAATGCTTGTTCGCATGATTCTTGTCACTGTCATTACTAGCAGCTATATGGCTTCGAACTTCATCATATATCTGTTGCATGTCTTTGATGAAATCATCTACTTTAACACTTGGTTACACTTTAATAGATAAGGGAACTAGATCAGTAAGCAAGCGTGAACGAACATTTGTTACTGCTTCAAGAGGTGAAATGCCAGTGGAGTAATTGAAGCAAATTGAGCCATGGGTAAAACTTGATCCCAGGTTGTAATGTGGTCACAAACGAGCATGGTAATAGATGCCTAAGACTTAGATTAACCACCTATGTTTGGCCATCAATTTGAGGGTTGTAAGCAGTAAAAAAGTTTAGCTTTGTTTTGTCTCTCATCCAAAACATCTTCCAAAAATAACTCATAAACCTAGTGTCGCGATCTGAGAAAATGGTCTTTGGAAGTCCATTACTTGAAGAAAAATGAGCTACTTTGAAGGCATTCACTGTGGTTGCACATGGAATAAAATGAGTCATCTGGGATAATCGATCAACCACAACGAAAATTGAATCAACTTTTCTAATTGTCTTTGTCAACCCTAACACGAAGTCCATGCTGATATCTTCCTATGGTGCATGAGGAATTGGTAATGGCTGATATTGACACGGCTTAGAAAACTATGAGCAATAGATGAAACTTGATGGAAAATTGGATGGATCCCTTGGTCGATCCTTGTTTCAATTTTATAATCTCTTTTAGCCTTCAATCAAGGCAATCACAATCCTATTACAATCTATGTATATGGAAGTTAAATATATTACAGTGCTATAGTTATGGAGAGGAGATATGTTACAGATTAGTCAACTAAAAATATCCCATGTTATGTGTCAATCATGAACTAGGCCTTTTTTGTTTGGGCCTTGTGGGCTAGCAATTGTTAAACGCCACCCCCCACCCCCACTCAAATTGATGCCGGTCAAACAGAACTCATGGCGAGGCCTAAGTATCCCTTTTGTGAATATATGTGCAAGTTGAAGTTCAATGGAAACATGTGAAAGACTGATGACCGGTAGGAATTTGCGAACCAGGAACTCATGGCGAGGCCTAAGTAACCCCTTCTGTGAATATATATGCAAGTTGAAGTTCAATGGAAACATGTGAAAGACTGATGATCTGGCGGTCATATTCATTTCGGATAAAGTGACAATCCACCTTAATATGTTTTGTACGCTATGAAAAACGGGTTTCTCAGTGATCTTGATGGCGTTAGTATTGTTAGCATGAAGAGGAGTAGCTGAGGTCTGAGGAAAACCAAGATCTGAAAGTACACCACGAAGCCATAGAATCTCGGAACAAGCTGAGGACATAGCACGATATTTGGATTCTGTGGAAGATTTGGAGACCTTATCTTGCTTTTTTGCATTTCCATGAAATGATGAGTGCTTCGTCCAAAGAAACGCACCAGCCAGTAGTGGATTTGCGAGTATCTGGGCATCCTGCCCAGTCTGCATCAGAGTAAGCACTCAGTGTAAGCGGTGAGCCAACTGGAAAAAGCAATCCGCGTCGGAGAACCAAGAATGTATCGTATGATCCTTTTGATAGCCACCGAATGGTGATGCCGTGGTGCTGTCATGAATTGACTGACAACATTAATCGCATAAGAGATGTCAGGCCCAGTGATGGTCAAGTAGACAAGACTGCCGACTAAGCGTTTGTAAGAGGTTGGATCAGAAAGGAGATCCCCATCATCTTTTCGGAGCAATATTGAGACGCATGTGTGGCGCCATGTAGTCCAGCAAGTTCAATTAGATCAGTAAAATACTCATGTTGATCAAGAAAAAGCCCTTTCCTGGATTGTTGTACCTCAAGGCCCCAGAAATATGTTAATGGACCTAGATCCTTCATATGGAATAAAGCTTGAAGTGCGTTTTGTAGATCATGGACCATGTTATCATGAGTGCCCGTGATGATGATATCATCCACGTAAACTAGAAGTAAGGTGGTACATTGAGGAGTAATATTTGTGAACAACGAAGGATCATAGGGACTTTGAGCAAATCCAACGTGAAGCAGAGTAGAACAAATTTCTCGAACCAAGCTCTGATGGCAAGTTTGAGACCATATAATGAGCGACGAAGCCGAGCCACTTCATTCTTAGAGGTAGAATCATAACCGTGAGGAAGACGCATGTACACCTTTAAGATCTCCATGGAGGAAGGCATCCTTCACATCCATTTGATATAGAGGCCATGAGTTTAATGTTGCAATAACAAAAATGGTACGCATTGTTGTCATCTTGGTGATCGGAGCAAATGTCTCATAATCAATACCATATTCTTGACGGTTGCCAAGGGCCACTAAACGAGCTTTATAATGAGCCAAGGTTCCATAAGGATTTAACTTGATAGAGTAGACCCATTTACATCCAATGGGTTTGACTGATGGGGGGACATTTAACGTCCCATGTATGATTTGCTTTGAGTGCCTTAAGTTCTTCCTGCATAGCTTGACGCCAACAATCATGTTGATGGTTCGGTATATGAACAAAAGAAAGAGTGGTAAGGATGTATGGGTGAAACCAAAGCAATCAGTGGGGTGGGAGATGCGTGAAGATCGGTGAAGAGGGATTGATTGACTTATGTCCGGCACAGGAGCGGGGTCAAGAGTTGAGGAAGTGATCATGTCAGAAGGCTTAGGCGCAATAGTGTTTTCCCATCTATGTCTCTCATACACTAGAATTTGCTTAGTATTTTCCTTAGGTGAAACATGAATATCATCAAAGTTGGGAACAAATGAAATCACAGGAGATGTATCATGAACTTGATTATGCTAGAAAAAATATTGGTTTTCGAAAAACAAAACATTTCGAGAAATCCTGATGCGATTTACTTTCGGATCATAACATAAAAATCCTTTATGGTCATTTGCATATCTTAAAAATGCACACTTTGAAGGATTGAGCGGATAATATTGTACGTTCAGCTGGAGGTAGAAGAACAAAACATACACAGCCAAAAGTATGGAGATGAGAATAACTAAGAGGCTTCTAGAACAAATGAAAATAAGGCATTTCATTTTGAAATGCAAGGAGAAGTGTTCATAACATGAAGAGCTATGGATAGAGCTTCAAGCCAAAATTTTGCAGAAACAGAAGATTCTAAGAGGAGTGAACTAACAATGTCCAAGAGGTCTATTTTTCCTTTCGGACACCCCATTTTGTTAGGGTGTATAAAGACATGTTTTTTGAGAAATTATCCCTTTGTGTTTCAGAAAACTCTAAAAATCTTTTGAAACATATTCTCCACCAAAATCTGTGCGAAGTGTTTTACTAGAAGTAGAAAAGTGATTCTCAACATAAGCTAAATTTTTTTAAAAGTAGTAAACACCCACATCAAATTTTGAATGTAAATATTGAATCCATGTAAAACGACTATAATAGTCAATAAATGTAACAAAATACTTAAAATGGGAATATGATGCCATAGGTGCTATAACCCCATACTTTGCTATGTACAAGATCAAAGCATTTCAATCATAAAGATGCATGCATAGGAAATGGAAGTGTCTTGCTCTTGCCTTTTTTACAACTAGAACAATTAAAAGAAACATCTTTAAGAGAAACTTTATTAACAGGTAGCAAACCGGAATTAAATAAAGATAACAAAGTTCGAGAATGGGGATGGCCTGATCTATTGTGTCATATTTGGCATTTATTAGAACTAGAATCTGAAAACAAGGCAGAAGCAACCAAAATTCTATCTTGTGTAGATAGTTGCAACGGAAAAAGACGTCCATGCTTAGGCTCCTTCGCTATCACCTTCCTTGATGCTTGATCCAGCACAACACAACCGGAACGAGAAAAAGAGACAGAACAATTATGGTCAACTAGCTGTCCAATAGATAATAAATTGATAGATAACTGTGGAGAAAGAAACACACGACTCGAAGGTAAGGGGTGCGAAATTTCACCGATGACAGTAATGGGTATACTGCCACCATCTGCAATATTGATTCGGAGATTTCCATCATAATGCTTCAGTTGAGATAACTGATTGTAAGAGTTTTCATATGGTTAGAAGCCCTCAAATCGGGATACCATGTGGAGGTTAGGTTGATTTTTGGGTTTTACCTGAGAGACCAAGTGCAGAGAAGGCATTTATTTCAAGGGTAAGAGAGGAAGAGGACAAGGCAGGCATCAATGTGTTAGCAGCTGGATTCAATGCAGGAGAAGAAGCATCCAAAGTCGCCAGATTGGCCTTCTGAGATGAAGCTTGAGGACGTCGCCGACATTCAGGAAGAACATGGCCCTTGCATTTGAAGTAAGTGCAGAACGTCTGATTACACTAAGTGGCTACATGTCCAAACATTGGACTTTGGTCATTTCTCAATTGTTCAGTTTGTCTCATGCAACATATGCAGCGGTCATTGGACCACCGATAGTAGCTTGTTGAATAGCAGCCTCGGTTGCGAGATGTTGTTCATAAGTAAGTATCAATAGAAGGAGAAGGTACCCGGCTCATCAGATTTGAACGGTCAACGCAGACATTTTAGGATATAAACATTTCTGAACTGAGCATTGCAGTGAAAAAAGTTTCAGAAGTTGAATGGTCAATGCAAACATTTTAGGATATAAACCTTTCTTCTTTTGTCAGGTGCTGGGATTTATGTATGTTGTAGATGTGACAAAAGTTTTACGCTGGCTACCAACCTGACGCAACCCTCCTCCTTTATCCAAAGTTGGGACCAGCAGTGAACTAGTGGAGTGTATATTAATAAAAAAATGATACAGGTGCAAGACCCACAAACTATGGGCTTCCACAATCCAGAGAAGAACATCATTTAAGAAAGACATCATGATGATAAAAAAGTAACATTAGAATAAAAAAACTCCTGTTTTTGATAACCCATCTACCACATTATTAGCTTCTCGCTTAAGAAAGATCAACTTTACCACGATGTTATAATTTCCTCAATATAATCTGCCAGCTTCCAATGGAACAAGTCTATTTCATTCCTTGAATCTCCAGCCAGGGGGAAGACCTATTGATAGAGTCATACCAGAAACCCCCAGTAAAAGAGAAACTTTCATCTTAATTACTGTGCCTGAATAAGCTATTAGCTTTTCCCTTTGAGTACCAAAAATACCTCCAACACCTGCTGATCCTTGACATCACCCCCCTAGTGCTTTTGTCAAAGATAAGCTTGATAAGTGCCAATGGAGGAGTTCCAAACATGATACTCGAGTGGAATATGCTGAACTTCATCAATAACCACTAACCATTTCCTTTCTATTAAACACCTTGCAAATGGAAGCGCAAACATCAACACAATGATGAATAAAATCAGATAAAGCACATGGATCCACAGATGAATTTTTGTATTGTCTTTCATCTCTCTTTCCAAATGGACCAAATGGCTGCATAAAAATATGGCGACCACAACATCCTTCCCCTTTTGTTGCTAGGATATGATTTTTACATCTATGATCATATCTTATTAGTCATGTGGACTACCACAAAAAAATTTAGTTGTTGATTAAAAAAAAAATAGGTAAAGAAGGAAGGTTGTGTTAGGTAGGTTGACAGCCGGCCTAAGATTGTCACAACCCAAACAACATTCCTTGTACGTCGGAATGGACTACCACAAAGAATTTTAGTTGTTGATTAAAAAAAATTAGGTAAAGAAGGAAGGTTGTGTTAGGTAGGTTGACAGCCGGCCTAAGATTGTCACAACACAAACAACATTCCATGTACATCGGAATGGAGACGCAAAATTCATGTAGCCGACACATCATGGTTGGGACAAGGCTTTGATGATGATGGTGATTATGAAAACAGGTGTTTGTTCTTTTGATTAACACATCATTATTCCTCAAATCCTCTTGCTCTTCTAGAGTATCGAAAAAAAATAGAGACTAATTTCATTCAGGATATTCTTCCTTAACTTATATAATATCTTTGTAAAATGTAGCTGATTTGTTGTGATAATATAACTGCTATTCAGAATACACAAGCAATGTTTTTTTGCTTGTTTCTAAGGAGTCAAAAACACACAGGTCACTGATTCCAATGTACCCTCTTACTTAAGGCACCCTTGTAAAATAGGGTTCTAATTGATATTTCCCATGATATTTGTTTTTGAGAAGACATGCAACTTTCACGTGATTCAAAGAGTGAAACACATACATGCAGGCCTCTGAATCTAAATACCATGTTTTCCTATTATGCTATAGTTTCTTTATTGCCTTTTGTTCTCATAAAAAAAAGGTTGAAAAAGCTTTGCTGGGCCAACTTTCCACAGGAAAAGCAAACATGGAATTTTATGAAGCGCAGCAAGGAAAATCTTTACTGTCTCTTTAGGTTTTCCAGTTTCCATAGGTGGCTCCCATGATCAATGGTTTAGATTTTTTATATGATTATTCTCAATAAAATGGTCCATTGAAAAAAAAAAATTAACTCTCTTGGAAGTTCCTCACCATCCATTTTTTGCATCTTTTCTTTCCGTTACAAGTGATTACTGTTTCCTTCTTAAACTATTTATTGGCTGCCCATCAATTCAAGGGTTACGATTCTCCCATGTGGAAAATCTCAACATGGACCACTCTGTGTGGGAACCATCACATCAATGGTTGGATAACTGAATTTTGGGTCCCACTTGTGAAAACTAGGAAGCCAAGCAAAGTTTGTCTTTCCTAAAAACACTGTCAGATGAAAAAAAAAAATATATATATATATATATACACACACACATACTTGGATATAAAGATCTGATGCTTGGCTTTTCCCGTTGCACAGACAGGGAAGCTCACTTTGCAAAGCGACGTATATGCATTTGGAGTTGTTCTTCTAGAGCTGTTGACTGGACGCAGAGCATTGGACTTGAACCAGGGACCCGCTGATCAAAGCCTTGTACTGCAGGTGTAATTTTTTCTTTTTTTTTTTTTCATTCCAACATGTTTAGTGAGTTGGTTCAACTCAAACAATGGCGAATTAATATAGAAAAGTTGCTGGAAAACAGGTCAGGCATATACTGAGCGATCGGAAGAAGCTGCGTAAGGTGATAGACCCAGAGATGAATAGGAGCTCATACACCATGGAGTCGATCATCATGTTTGCAAACCTGGCCTCTCGCTGTGTGCGTTCTGAGAGCAGCGATAGACCTGCAATGGCTGAATGTGAGAAAGAACTAGAATTGATATTCTCCATGAACATAAAAGCCTTACGCTCGCATTTGGGCATCTGAGTTGTGTGTCTTGAGGTGATGCATCGAGCCTATTGAGAGTGTTCGAATGAACTTGAATGTGAAGCCACCATATTTTTTTTTAGGAGCTCTTGCAAGTCTACAATATAAAGCTCAAAGGATTGTGTGAATTACTATTGTTAAATCAATATTTTGATATCAGTTCTGGATTCCAAGATTATCAGATAAATAAAGAAGATTGACTAATCATATTTTTCTTCATACATTGACTAATCATATTTTTCTTTATACACTTACCATTGGGCTCTCTAAAGATGCCCGGATGCATCATCTTCTTCCATCTAATTTTCCTGTGGAACCATACCTTTCATAGCTGGTTTTGCCAACAGGCTTGTGAAATTATTAACAGATGCAGATGAGCAGCATTTTTTCAAGAATTGCTGAGCTCATTTATTAGGGACTCAGTTTCGGAAGGATGAAACAGAGATTCACCAAGGGGATGGACTAATGTTGCGCAACTCCTGCCTTGAGAAATTGAACTTTGGCAGATTAGGGTACTTACTAAATTTCCCCTTTAATTTGATCTCAATTCAAATGTGGCACTTTAAATTTTGTGAATTTAAAGTTTTCATGTTCAGAAATTTTCGTGATGTTCATTTGCTAAATGCAGCTATGCTTATCTGTGTGCTACAGTGTGAATTTTGGCGCAGATTTGCTTATAGAATTATAGCTAATAGAGTTGTCTCCTGTGGATGTCCGCAATCAATCACTACTTCAATTTCAGGCCCACTTAACATTATCAATGCTATTGGTTCTTTGTTTGACCCTCTGATAGCTGGTGAAAATTCCACACTTGTTTCTAGTGTAATTTTCAAAAGCAGTAAATGAATTAACTGTGGCCGTGATGGGCAAGATTAAGTGTGGTGGCTGAATTTATGGATGAAGATACATGGTTTGTGCTGGTACGGGAAAGAACCATCATCATATCCAATGAGAAACCATGTAGTTAAAAGATAGTTGTTTTCAGAAAGTTTGATTGTGACAAGATTGACCACTGCAGTATAGGAACAGCTTTGGCTCTGGGAGTTGCAGAAATTGAACCTGCCATTGTTGGAAAGAGATTTGAAAAAAAAAAAAAAAATAGGAGTATGGTTTCAAGTGAAGAAACCTAGCTTATCCCAATAGCATGTAAAAAGCACTTCTTAATTCACTTATCTTATTCAGATTTTGATAGGAATACATATCTAAGGCTTCTTCAAACATTGTTACAAACGATGGCTTAAAGATGCAACAAACGGATATGGATTGACTTTTAACACTCGATTGACTCTTACACATAATCAAACCAAACCAAACCAAGCCTTTTCCCACAAACAAACCAAGCATTTTTCCCACTAGGTGGGGACGACGCCAATCAAATTGCCATGTTCCTTCCGATTAGATCCATGTAGGCGCCATGTCTCGTTAGATCCATGTTAGGCACTGTCATGTTAATAGCTTCTTTCCAACTTCTCTTGGGTATCCTCTCCATCCTCCCTCTCCCTCTCCCTCTCCTCCCTGCAATCTTCATACTTTCACACCTTGTAATATAAGTGTCTTCGTTTGACGCCTTCATACTTTCACACCTTGTAATATAAGTGTCTCCGTTTGACGCCTTCTAACATGGCCGAACCATCTCAGTCGATTTTCTCTCATTTTATCTTCAATCGGTGTTATTCCTACTTTGCCCCTAATCTCCTCATTCCTAATCCTATCTCTTTTTTCTTTTTTTTTTCTTTTTTGTTTTTTACTTGTGGAAATGGTGATTTTGAGTCTTTGACAAACATGGGATTGACTCTTACACATGCGGCAGGAAAATGAAAATGGGTTTTACGGTGAGAAATGAGTGTAGAAGACTTTACCATGTTTGTCAAAGACTCAAAATCACCATTTTTAAATCACCATTTCCACAAATAAAAATGATTAGATATGAGACTGAAATTCTTGATACTTTCCATTAACACAAAAATTTTGTATGATTCGGATCATGAAATTGAAGCACGCATAAGTGCGGGAAATTAGATTGGTAGCTTGAGACTTATTCACAAATTCCTCAAAGTTTATAAAGATTTATAAGATAATCAGTTTCAATGTTGTTAGTTTAATAATAGATATAACAGTTTGGATTACAAATATAGGGTCCACCATAAAAAAAAATTAAAGGTAGTTGATGTGGCCCACAAGAATGCAATCACCGCGTAAGAGACGGGACTATAGCACCTTTTGCAAGATAGGTCACTTGTTTTGGTGTAAATGACCTTATTTACATGTCATTTTTACACCTCATTTATGCGTCATGTACGAAAATGAGCACAATCATATGTGATGATATGTAACCATTATGCAAATAAATCATTTACATATGTAAATGGCTAGAATACAACCGAACCCTTTGCTTGCTTGGATTTTGCAACAAAAAGTTCCTTATCCCCTTATCTTCTGTGGCAGACATTTAAGATAGCCCAAGTAGTCAGGAGCATCTCATCTCATCCACATTGCCATTACCCTGGGTTGATTGTTTTAGGATACTTTACAATTCCCTCTCCTGTAAGGGGGAAAAACAGAGCAATCAAAGGCCCCGGGTTGAACTTCTAATGGATTAGGTTTTATTCAAATAGTCAATTCTCCTAAGCCAAAGCTCAGCCCACCTTATCTGAAAGTGCAAAATAAACTCTCATAACAAGATCATACCCATGATAATTCTGTGACTATATGTTTCTTGTAATTCTGTAACAAGGACATCACTTACTATATGTTTCTTGTTCAACAAATCTCTTAGATCTCATGACTTTAATGTCGGTCTGCTTCATAGCTGTTACCTAGATTAAGATTCGTGCCTATCAATAGGTTAGTGGGAAATGGAAAGGTCTCAATCATGAACAAAAGTTAAGAAAAAAATCCACCTCATCAAATCATTTTTATTTTTATTTGATAGTATTAGATCTTAACCATTATTTAACTATTCAGTGTTTCAAATTCAGTCCAACATTGTAAAATAGTTTGATGAGTCTTAAATTGGGTTTGATGCAAATTCTCAAGGGATCATGAACATGAGGGGTAGAGTAAAAGGTGGGCTTAAGTGGGCTCCATAGAGTGAGCTGAAATAACTACAGTTCCCACTTGAGAGAACATTTTGTACTGCAGATTAGGGATGATAATAGGTCATGTTTAGTATGAATTGGATTTAAACATTTCCTACACAACTGAGAATTTAAACTTGCAATCAATACTTATATTTTATGCAGAACCACTGACCAACAAAGTGGTAGAGCCATTTCATTTTCCATAGGTTAGACCCACATTAATGTACCACTCATCTAATATATAGCAAAAAAAAAAAAAAAAAACTCTTACATATTATAAACCAACCATTACTATTTCTGGGACAGAACTTTTGCACATAAAAAGTGGCAGATTGGACAATCAAGATTCGAATCCAATTCGAGTTAAAATCTAATTAACTGTTAAGACTCAACAAAACTTACAAAAGAACCAGCTGAGCCACTCATACAAGTGTGGCTCCAGCTGGATCACATGATTAATCCAAGCTATTGTCATCCATATTGCAAATTGGTCCCACATTAGTCCCATTCTCAATCACAATAAATACACCCATTGTAAGTTTTTCCTAGGAGGGTTTGTTTGAGCAAAGTCTGTATTTTTAACATCAAAATACTGGAGCTCACCAACTCTAATGTGTCCAATATCTTGTGTAGGATGCACAGCTTTCCACGAAAAATGTCATCTTTTTTACATCCCTGAAAATTAAGTTCATTGGAAATGAAAATCGCTCCCCACACACACCTCCTTCCCCTTCCTTTTTTTCTTCATCTTTAGACAGCAGCTCTTTCTTTTGCTTTTCTGATTCGGTTCTCTTCTGTGTATCGAGAAATCTTAAATCTTTTTCATCTTTCAATTCTTTCTGGGTCTTGTTGCTTCTTGGGTTTCTCTCTCTCTCTTCTTATAAGATTTTGCCTTTTTGGGCTTCTTCTGGGTATTGAAAAACTCTTAAGATTTTTCTCTTTATTGTTCCTCTTCCTTTCCCTTGATCGTTATTTCCCAGGACCTTTTCTTATTCCTCTTCTTCTTCCCATTGCCAACATCTCCTATTGCATTCCCAATCGTTTTCTGATTTGGTCCTGCTGTGAATCGCTTCCCATCTACCATTTCCTTGTTGGGTTCCTTCTATTTTGGCTTTTCTTCATCTGGGTTACTTTCAAAATCCTCTCTTTCTATCTCTTCTCTTCAATTTCAATCTTCTAATGTCTCAAGGCTACGCAATTGAGCTCTACTTCGATCCGGCTCTTGAAAACCAGGTCCTGAAGGCCTGGAATGTTCTCGCCCGGCGCCAGATCAGCACCCAACTCATCGAGCTTGAATCTCGGCCGCACATCACTCTCCTCTCCAGCCCCAGCCTCGACCCTCCCAAACTCCAAAATGTCATAAAGAACTTCTCTTCCAAGCAGGAGCCCTTGGCTCTGACCCTCTCTTCTGTGGGAAGCTTCCCATCTGAAGATAACACCCTCTTCTTCGCCCCAACGCCTTCTTTGGCGCTCCTTCAATTCCATTCCCAGCTTTGTGAAGCTCTGAGGAAGGAGGGTGTTGAGATTGGAGAGGATTACCGGCCGGATTCGTGGATTCCGCATTGCTTGGTGGCGCAGGAGGTCCCGAGGAATCGATTGGCGGAGGCCTTCTGCATTCTCAGAGATTTGAAGCTTCCTGTCAGTGGGTATGCCATGGATATCGCATTGGTGGAGTACTCGCCTCTTCGTGAGCAATTCGCCTTCACTCTAGGGAATGTAGCTGAAGCATGAGGTAGAAGCTTAGCTCATTTTTCCTCTCTTTTTCTTTTGTTGGTTTCATTTTCTATAAGAACATGTTGTGCGGATAATGTTGTAGCGCGAATTATTATTTTAGATGGTGTGTTGCTACTTATGAAACGATAGCTGAATGATGTCATGCTCTGTTCAATGATTATCCTTTTGAAACTGGATAAAAGGTGCAATTGGGTTTGTGATTATCAGAAATGTTGAAGTGGGATGCCATATCAAACTTAGTTGGGAAGTGCTATTAAAAGAAAACACTTAGTTGCAAAAGTTAAGCTTGATTTTTGACCGAGAGAATGTATTGATGGCTTGGGGATTTTCAAAGGGCTCTGATATACAAATCTATTAAGGTCAATAATAAAAGTATTCACTATTTCTAATTGGTTAAAGGAAAAAGAAGGGAATTCCTTAGTTCATATAAAGGATCTAGTAAGATGGAAATAGATTTAGCCATTTAGGGTTTGATGGCTAGAATTTGAGGAGTACTTGTCTGGAGAATTTTGAAATCCCCTCAAATTCTTGTTAGAAACTCTCTTATTGGAATTCTTCAAATGCTAATGTCAAAAAGTGAATTCGGAGCATTCCGAGGGCTATTTCAGCGATTTTACTATTGCAAATTGCAATGCCTTTTGAGATTTCCTCTGTCAAATGGAGAATTTAGTGAGATAATGTCTAACAAGAATTTGGAACACCCAAAGAGGGTGAATTTGAGTTAGAAGTGCAACTTATCAAACGGATCCCAGTGTCTCTTTCTATGGGAATTTATGGAACATGTGATGAATGATGACAACATTGAGCATATCATGATATTGAAGCTGCAATGCAGCATTATGAAAATGGCTGGTGATTTACTTTTTGGGACCTAGTGCTAAGAATATGTATTATATCATAGCGACTTCCTTCTTCTGCCCAGCCCTTAGGTTGTCTTAAGTTCTTAAGTGGGGCAGTCATTTAGGCTATTACTGGTTTGTTGACTACCTCCATTGGTATTGATATGCTAGAAACTGCCTCAGTTTTATGTACTTTGATCTCTTAATTAAGTACTTTTCTTATAGTACTGGAGTTTACACTTTACACCACATTTATTTATTTTTTCCTGTGTGTTTTTTGCTATAGATTTTGCTGAGAGAGCTATTGATTTATTATCCTCCATTTAATGGGTTACACAAGCTCTTAGAGAGCATCTACTCTACTTTTCCTTCCATAGGTTAAATGGGAATAAAATTGAACAAACATGAGGTTTTGATGATGCATTGTACAATATGATGAAGTTCTTCAAAAGAATTGCGGCTGAACATTTTTTTCACTTTTTTTTTTTGAACATTTCTTTCACTTTGTTGTTTGGAGATGCATCCATTTAAGCAACTAGAATGTATGGTAAGTGTTTCTAGATATATGCTCGTCCCTTGAAGTCTAAGGGCGTAGGGGTCTTGGCCTTTTCGTTTGAGGTTGTGTAACCCTTTGGCGAAGCTTTGAATTTTGATGTTTGTGGAGATTTGTCTAGGTTGATGGTGGTTGTTCCCCCATGTTCTCTAGATGCTCATAAACTACGTGCTTAGGCAGACAATAGGGATATAAAACGAAATGCTTTTTTAAACTCCTTGACAACAATGGAGTGGTCATTATTCATTAGTGGGCCAACACAACTATTTGAACCAATTATTAGATTCATGTGTTGGTGGTAATTGCCTCTATGTAAGTGGGGATCAATGTCATTAGCTATTTTTACTTCTTGTTATTGAATAATTAATATCTTTTATTGTTAAAAACAATCGATGCCAAAAGAATTTTGAGCCTTTGGTTTTGTTAACTTTATCTTTTGTATAACCATTTCCAAAAAATATATATATATATCTTAACCTTTCAAAAAAAAGAAAGAAAAGATCTTATCCTTTGATTTATTTCCTATCGCTGTCATCTCTCTCCGCTTATATGTTATAACACTCATCATCATCATCAACAACACTTTTCCCATGGAAAAGTACTAATGAGTAACTATACAGATCCTAAATCAACTTAAATTTGACTCTTAAAATGAGGTGATATAACTGAGGAACTCTCTATCACTTTTTTTTTCTCAATGTGTGTATATAAGAGAGAGAGAATGTGAAGTACCTAAACCAAAAGGCGATTCCTAATGGAAACACTAATTACAACACATATGACATAAAAATGACACTTCTCTATAAACTTCCTTTAGACTGGTGTCCATTCTAATTCAGTTTATTGAAAGGAAATGCTAAAAATTTATGAACAGACAACCTGCAAAAAGCATTACCTGATGAGCTATTCTTCAACCAGTCTTGAGCATGGTTTAAAATCGCAGTTGCAGTCACCATTGCAGTCATCAATTTGCATCGCGGTCCAATGTGGTGCGGATTTTTATTTTACCCAAAAAATTCTGAAAAATTATCCTAAATATCCAAAATTATATAAAATGCTAGGAAACAATATTTTTTCCATTAGTAAACACATTAAAGCAAAATATTGGTCCCCCTAAGTCATAACATCCTATATTATTGTCTTATCTGAAACTTGTAAAGTCTATTCTAAATTAAATAGATTTACATATATATATATATTAAAATAAGTTGAAACTTAACAAATTTTACAATATGCGTTGCAACCATAATTTTGAACTAACCATTAGTAGTAAACACTTCAAGTCGAGAAACTGGCACTAGTAGTGTAGATGTACAGTACTCAATTACTCAATCACCAAGTAAATTGAGAGTGAATTTCAACTTTCAAGTAATATTTACTACTGCTTCAAGATTAATTAATTAATTAAGGCAGCGGAGTATGGACATAGGGATATTGTGATTGAAGAGGGAAAAAGCCATCATATGAGAATCTATAAAAAAATCTTTTAAATCACTAGAGTTTTTGTGAAAAAAAAAAAAGAGAGGCTTGGGAAGAGCTCTGACACAGCCTTAGAAAGCTTCACAAATGATTTGGGAACAGAAGAAATAAAAAAAAAAAAGGGGGAAAGAAAGTTAAAAAAAAAAAATCGCTGTTGGCCAATATTTTGACCAGCATTACGGCCAATTCCGAAGTTCCATTCCATACAAGATGCGATTAAAAAATGAAAAAAATATAAAAGAATACCTTAAATTGAGAAAATGTATTAGAATACTAAAATAATACTAAAAACACATACTTATATCATTTAAATTAAACTACAATCTAAATTAACTATTTTCTAGTTTTTACTATATATGAATGAAACTATGAGACCTGTGAACTTGTTATGAACTAATCAATTTCATCATTTTCATGCAATTAAGTCTTACCACAAGTCGCAACTCACGAAAAGATGTGAATAATCTATTCATCGGCAATGGAAATTTTTTTTTAACTACATGATATCCAAACGATGAGTTATCATTCAAAAAAAAATTGATACCCAAAAGATGGTACATATCTCTAACAGCGTGGACCATCAAACATGGGTCCACAAGCAAACTGGAGGCTGAGTATACAATGCATTTCAAGGTGATGGATTGGGTGGATAACCTGCTGAACATTGACATGGAAAGACGATGGAGATGAAGCCACCACAGGGGAGGTTGTTGTCCACATCGCTCTCCCCTTAACGATTAGGCTTCTCTTAGGTTTTTCTCCTCATATTTAGGTGTAATGAACCAATTACCCCTCACTTTACCCTGTTGAGGGGAAAATCGAAAAAAGGGGCCGGCAACATTGGCTGTTTCTTTGTTGGTTCCGACCGAAACTGGCTGATTTGGTCATTCCGGCCAGAATGGACCAATTCTGCCCAAAACAACCGGCTTGGGCTGGAGCATTTCGTGCGGGATTTCTTTTTTTTTTTTTTTTTTTATAGCAGTAAATTTTATTGCTCATTCATGCGGTGTTCCTATTCCGCCCTAGCCCAATTTTGAAACCTTCCGTCTGGCCTGGTCAGAATGCAACAGAAATGACCACTATGGTCTTGACTCTATCAAGTGAGAACTTCACTGTTGGCATAACCTCATCTCAACTATTTAGGAGCTGTTTGTGCAGCAGCCATCGCCACGGAAAAGGGAAGGAGACAATCAGGCATCTTCCTCTTTCCGTTTGGTGCAATGATGGAATGTCCGCCAGAATTTCTGGAGCCTCCTTTATTTGCCATAGAATCATCGCTAGGGAGGATCCAGAGTTCCTACCCATCAGGGTAGGAAACCAATTCCACGGAAGAGGAAACATACGGTTTCCTCTTCCGCCGCGTTTACCAAACGCACCCTTAGGATCATCTTACCTTTTTCACTTAGCTTATACAAAGTCAAGTTCTATGTCGCTCCACATTCTAACTTGTTTTTCCTTCTTACCTACTTCTATCTAGATCATTGATGGTCTTCCCCTTTTCCTAGTTCCTTTCACTTTTGTTTGTGGCCCTTCAGTTTGACATATTAGGACTGTCTTTGGTCTTCTATGGATGTGATTGTACGATCTAGACTGATTTCCTTCATTTGTAGCTGCTTTTAGTTTCCTTCTTATGTGCTCATTCCTATTGTATCCATATCCTTTCTTGTTACCATAAACATCTGTTGTAGCATGCACATCTCAGCCACGCGGACCTTGACTTCTTATTTCTTCATTGCCAAGCATTCAACTCTCTCCGTGATGCAAGTTTAACAATCGTCTTATAAAAATGCTCTTCGAGACAAAGTGACATCCGATGATTGCATAACAGTCTACTAGCTTGCCGTGATTTTACCCACCAATGTCTAAAAATAAATGGATCAAAGATAAATTTCATGGTGTTGCAGCCTATAGAACATCCAATTGTGTTTAGTGTTTTACCCTTATGGAAGGTTTGGTTGACATAGAGCAGAATCTGTTGACTTCTACAAATCCCATTTACTTAAAAAACAACATAGTGCATCCTCAATTGGATGGTTGACAATTCAATTCATCATGTCTGGAGATCACGACAATTGTTTGAACCTCCCTTCATGAAGTTGGAGTTATGGAGTGCGGTTTTTGATTGAGAGGGAGACCTATTTCGAGTTTGGATGGTTTCTGACAACTTTCAAAAGTTTTGGGAGATGGTTGAAATAGATGTGTTGAATCCTACATGAGTTCCATTCAAGAGGTCATATGTCGAAGGAGATTGGTCTATCCTTTATAGTTTTTGTGCTGAAAAAGGGAGGTGCAGTTGAAATTGGAGACTTCTGTACCCGCAACACATTAACTACCAATGGGCTTATTTAGCTGCGTCTAGCTTGGATCTAGGTCCGTTTTGGTTGACCTGGACATGCATCTAGATCTGATGGGTTAGGGTCCAAAACCGTTAATGGGTTGGATCCAGGCCTAGGGTCTTAGGCATGTTGGACTCTTTGTAAGCCCAGTGTATTTTATATGCATACAATTTATATAACCTATGCATACTAAACAAAATGATTTTAACGTATAACATATGTACATCATACAAAGGGGGGATTTTTGTAAAATCTTCACTCCTTTTCTTTTATGAATTTGGGCTCGGTCCTAGCCCATCCGTATCAAAATATACTAAGCGGCTTTAATCGGGCAGACTTAGATCCAGGGTCTGTGTCAGACCTGGACCTAAGTTTCAACTCAATTGTAAATGGAGTCGATCCAGGACATATGTGACTGTAGCTTGAATCTAGCCTGTTGACAGCATTTGAAGTGTCTATAAAATCCTAACTAGATTTTGGTGAATGAGTTGCGGAATTCTTTTTCTTTGATGGTTTCCGAACAATAAGGAGCACTTTATAAATGGACGCCAAATCCTTGACTCAGTTTTTTAATGTTAATAGTTGAATTCGTTAAAAAACTAAAACAGACCGGAACACATCATGATAAAATACAAAGGAATAATTAATGATGCCCCAACACTCCACCCAACTTTTCTATAGACCAGAAATAGAAAAGCCAACACATTCTTTCAGAAATAATGCCTAAGAAATCACCTTCAATTAATCCTTCCCATTTTGCTTATTGCGCGAGTGTCGATTCCTAGTATGAAAGAAACACAGTCTTGGAGTTTTGTGCAAATTAGACTTTGAAGAGGCATATTTTATGGTGGATTAGGGGTCTCTACATTTTTGCTTGGAGCATATGGGCTGTGTGGAAAAAATGGAGGACTTTGATGAGGTGTATGTTTTAGCTGCGTATTACTCAGTCATGGCGAATGGATCCCAAAGGATTTCTTGAAAAGCAGGTTTGCATTAAGGTGACCCTCTTTCACCTTTATTGTCTGTATTGTTGCTGAAGCTTTAAGATGTTATATAAGGCTAAGGAAATCAGACTAATAAGAGAACTCAGAGATTGAAGCAACGGATTAACAATTTGCAGATGGTACTATCATTTTGTGGTGATGCTGGATATAAGTGGACAATTAAAAGATCATTTGCAGTGTTCTGATTTTTGGACTGAATAAAATGCTGAAAATGTTATTTTGTTCAGTAATCCAGATTGAAAAAAAGTCAGGTGGAGTGATTATAGAACACTTTTGGTTGTTAGGTGGGAAGCTTTCCTTCAACTTACCTAGGTCGCTCATTTTACATTGGCTTCAAAGTTTTCATGGGACCCAGTGATTGAACAGTTTGAACAGAAACTTTCTTCATGGTGCACTTCTACTTATCTATTGGTTGAAGATTTACCATCATAAATTAGCTTTCACAAGCCTTATTATTGTTTGAATATTCAGCATATGTTCTTTAGAGAATTGAGAGGATCTAATGTGCTATTTTGGTGAAAAGACTCTAAAGATGAACACAGACATCATTTGGTGGGATGAAAAAGAATGTGCAAGCCTATTAAAGAAAGGGATCTAGGAATCTGACAATTTAAAGAGGTAATTTCAGCCAATGTAAGAAAATGGTTAGGGGGATTGGTATGGATTATAGGTCTATTCTTCTCCAGAAATGTAGTATCCTTAATAATAGGTGGTTGGTACAAGCGGCTCCTTCAAGGGCGTCAGGCTTTTGGAAGTTGGTTTCTTCTATCAGGGAGCCGTTCTATTCTAATATCTTTGGTCCAAGAAGGATTCTACTTCAAGTGTTGCGGTGATTTGTAGTCTGGGGATGGGCTTCTGGTGGAGATTTTACCTTATACTTATTCTGTTGCATCCAACCCTGGAGTGCATGTTTCTATATCTGGATTACTAGCGCGGGGAGAAATGTTTAGTTTCCATATTTCCATCGTAATTTTCATACCGATAATATTGTTTTGTCGGTATCTCTTCCAAATGTTACTCAAGGGCTGTATATTTTGGAATGTTTGGTGGACCAATGGCTTCGGTGGCTAGATAAGGATGGTGAGTTCTTCTTAGATCTTTCTGCCCTCAGATAGTTAAAAGGGTTAGCTTCAAATTGCGTGTGCATTTCTGGAAAATTAAAGCTACTCTGAAGGTTTTGGCTTTTTGTGAGAGAACCATTTTGAAGAGGGTCATAAACATTGATCAACTTAAAAAGCATCGAAGCAAAATCCATTTTCTAAAACTATGCATTTTATGTTTAAGGGAAGCAGAGGGTGATGACTGATGACTCACACTTGTTTAGCCAATGCCCTTATGCTTATTCGATTTAGATTATTATTATTAAAATTTTAGTGGATAATGCCTGGATTCAGAAAATATCTTTAATAGGACCCAATGATGGATGGAGTCTTCAAACGTTCACCAAAAATGTCCATCCCTTGGAGTCATCACCATTCGCAACCTTGGGAGTCTTCACACAATGAGAAACACTTGCTCCATGTATCCAGATTAATGAGGGGGAAAGTGAGAAGTTTCATTGAATCACACAATTAGGAGATTACAATGGGGTATGTAGAGGATGGGATGGCAATCCTGCCGAGCACGTTGGGTAACATGTGAGGAATCCGCACTTTTGAGGATTCCTCACTGCCCATGGGACAAGGATTCCTCAATAAGGATTTGTATAGCTGAGGATTTCACATCGATATCAATGCATATAGCTGAGGAAAATTGGTTTAAATGCACAAATCTGCAAAGGTGAGGATTTTCAAATCCTATGGGGGTTCGGATCTAAAAATCCTTAAAAATGAGAATTTCGATACGTTCAAGTCCTCGGGGATTTACAATTGCTAAACATGGGTTTTGCACGACTTGTGGAAATCAAAAATCTTTTCCTAGAGTATTTGGTTGCCAAATGTGTCGGAATCCTCGATAGGATTTCCTTTCCTCTTGATGAGATAATTACATGTTGTCTCTTTTTTTCAAATACAATTTCTTTCCTCTTTTAGTGATTACATGCCAATCAATTAACTTGCTAGATAGGGGTTAGCTTGCATTGGAGGAATTATTTGAGACTACTTACAGGGCATAGTTGTCATTCTTGGGCCTGGCAGGACTTTGTTTTATTAACAAAGTGTAAAAGTTGGCTATGAGGACTGAGCTTCATGAAGCCTATCTAAATCTTTGGAATGTCATCCTGGAGGGTGATTCTTTTTTATACATTGGGCTTTTGGCCGAAGCAAGCCTCCATGGAGATTAGCAGACATGGCAGAAGAAATTTATCGGTGCCTCTTTCTACCATCTTAAGTACAGTGCAAACTCTATGGCTGATACTGTAAGTACGGAGGGGGTTAGATGCAAGGTTTTATCATTGGTCTTGAACTCTTGATAGAGAATCCTCTCTTTGATGTTTACTGTTTTGGTTCTTTTTGGGATTGTTTGGCCTTTTTTATCTTTTGTTTTGCTGAACTACAGTATATCTCTGCTATACTGTATTTTTTCATTAATAAAAGTCATCATTCAAAAGAAAAAATGAAGAATTTTTTTCCTGCAAATAAGGCTTAGACCCTAATTATACATGCCAGTGATTACATTTCAAATATTAACTGCAGAGTGCTTCGTACCGAAAGTATGCATTGTGAATTGGCAAAAGTACCCTTATGTCGCGATAATGTGACTCGCGATATCACAACTCTATTCCCTTATACAACCGCAGAATTACGAATAGAAATAGCGAATAGAAACTGAAAAAAAAAAAAGCCCAAAGAGGAATGGCAGTTTCAGTTTGGAACACAAAGAAACTAGAAGATGACAACAGAAAAGATAGAAGTAAAGAAGAAAACAGAATGACCATTTCAGCCACATGCTAAGTTGCAAGGGGACCACGCCTTTGATGGCTTGTTTCAGAATTTTTTGGTTATTGAATGATAAAATTAATGTATTTCACCAAAATCCAACATTACAAAGTGCACAACTGACATCAAAATAAAATAAAATAAAATAAAAATTCTACTAATACTACCCCAATCCAGACAAACACTAAAATCTTTCAATAGACAACTAAAGCTCCCCTCTATTTAATCTTGAATGGCTGGTCATAAATTATCAACCTATGTAAATTTTTTAACACATGTTTTCCTCTTCCATTAGGGAATTTGTTTCTGATTCTGGTTCGAAAAACCTTGTATTAAGCCTCACATATCATCATTTTTACCAAAGGAAACTCTTAAGGCCTTTTCAACCTTCAACATTTTGTCCGTGTCATTTTTACCCCAATAATCATGGTTATTGTCACCATCTTCACTTTCAAATGCTTACTCATTCTAATCACTATTATTCTCTTACTGGCCGCGTCAGCCCAGCTCATTCTGGATCTTGTTTTGCTGATAATCCTTAAAGGAGAATCATCATTGCCATCACCCAATTGTTTGTTCCTTTCAAAAGAATGATGGCCGTCCTATGAAGAATTTTCTCCTACTCTTGACAGGAACACCCATAATATCAGCTATTTCATGAATTTTCTTCTCAATCTTTTTCACAGTAATCTTATTGGATAATCCTTTACCCCTCGATAACGACGACCACTGTTAGCAGAATCAAAGAATGAGTTACTAACATACCACACCTGGATTGATCGCCAAATCACCTAAGATCTTCAATGGCATGCGTATTTATGCCTTCATCTTTCTTAGAACAATAGATAAAATCTCCACCTTGCTCCTTACTTTCTTTATGAAATCAAATACAGGAACCATTTTTATGAGCTTTTCCAAAAGATGATTTTTTTACAGGATTTTCTCTCAAACTGGAATTGCATTTGCTGACTGTGATACCCCACAAGATGGGCCTGGATTAAAGTGTAATGGTTTCAGGCAAGGGTTTGAGTTTATTGGGCTCTTGCTTCAGTCCCTTTCCAAACATTTGTTAAACGTTTCATGGAGTAGTTTCCAGAAACTGATTCTTTTTCCTGGGCTAGTTTTAATTATCTGGCCCTTTGATTGATTTCAAAACCCCTAGAAACTGACTGTTTTTCCTGGGCTAGTTGTAATTATCTGGCCCTTTGATTGATTCCAAACTCAAACCCCTTGAATACTTGTTAGGTGTCCCTAAATATGATGGTGGTCCTTTCTAATTCTCAAGATGAGATTGTTCCACCAAAATTACTGGAATTATGCTTCTAGTACTCTTGCCGTCAGCATTCATACCATTTCACTGATTTGGACCATGCCTCCCATCTATAGTTCTCTTCCTCCCTTCCAAATAAATTCTTTCAGTATCCACAGCTTGTGGCAAGGATGTGAGCTCTCAGGGATTACTCCCGAGATTATTTCCTTTTTATCACTGAGCGACTCTCCAGCTACTGAAACATCATTTTATATGGGATGTCATCTATGTCCTTTCCTCTCTCCTTGATTTCCTCCCTCTTGAGGCCGTATCAGCATTGTCTCCTACATAAGAATTGGAATTTCCCCTGGAAATCACTTTTCTGACAAGCACAGGAATCTATCCTTTTGGATTTTCGAATTCCACTCTGATCTCAAAACGGACGCCATCTAATCATGAGAAAAGTTTTGCTGAGCTGCGTACAGTGTATACACACTCCAGCAATTTCCACCACAGATCTAGGGGCTGATTTTTCATCAATGTCAATTACATGTCCTAAGAAAGAACCAAGAGCTTTCGATGTCTCTGCTGTCCATGCATGGAAAACACCCAGTGTAATTGAATCCATGCAGCTTTAAGAACTGCCCCTAAAACTTCATCCATCTGTCTAATGTTCTATCCGATAATCCTGTTGCTAAAATCCTCAAAGTCCCTTAGAAGATGGGATAATCCACCATTAAAGCAAATTAAGTTTGTTTAATGTAAACCCTATATCATCGCCCCATCTACACTTTGTCCCTTTGATATCCAATGCATCAAGTCTTGCAACTGTAGCAGGCTGAGTACCATGAAAGGAATATTCCAGTGGATTGGACACTCCCTTGGAAACTTTCACAGATTTCAGCAGTGCAGTCCCTTGGATTCAGCCTCTCCTTCTTTGTGATGCTATTAGAACATTAAGCCATGATGCTTCTCCTTTAACATTTTTGTTTGAATCTTTTAGTTAACACACCTTGGGCTGTTTGGGGGCTTTACTAATGGAGTTGAGTGAAGTAAAGATTATTTTGAAGAAAGATTAAAATATAATTGGATTATGATGATATTTTGTTTTTAGTTATTTTTTTTTTAATAGAAAAGTGAGTTTTTTTGTCTTTTAGCGGAGCAAGGAGGCTGCTTTTTGACTTTTTTTTTTAAAAAAAAAAAAAACAGCTGGAAATTTGAATTAAAGTGCTTTTGATGTGACTTTTTTTTTATAAATGGGGGCTTTATTTTACTTGACTCTATTAGTACAGTTGCCAAACAATCAGGCTTTATTTTACTTGACTCTATTAGTACAGTTGCCAAACAATCCCTTAATATCCAATCTACTGGTAAAAGAACATCTTTAACAGGTTCTACTTCACTAAATATAAATCTTGCATCCTGTTAGGATATGGGACCTGGGAGTTTTGTCACAAATGACTAGAAGAGATTGGACCGCCATGAATAGTGAGTGGAGTTTTAGAAGTCTACTTATTTTTAAATTTTTTAATGTAGTAGTATTTCCAAAAGTTGTAAAGATGCTTAATCGTTCAGAATCTAGTTGATTTTAGAAGATATAGAAGAGTCCTAGTTGGAAGTAGTTAATAATAAAAAATTTTGTTTCCTAGTTATTTTGGAAACTGGATTCCTAGTTTGATTTTTTTTTTTTATATATATTTGAATGAAGGTAAGACAACCAGTCAATTATATAAGTACATCGATTTAATGAATACGATTTGCTTTAAGATTTCTCTTGCTGGATCTGTGAATTGGACCCTCCTTGGGTGTGCCCTCTTCATGCTTTGATTTGGGGTCTGGACCTTAATCAACCTTAATCAAGTGTCTTGTTCTCTCTTTATCACCTCTAACAAACATCTTTAACTTCCATCTCTATCGCGAGCTTACCTGAAAAGAACATCTTTCAGGTTACATATTTATTATCAAAAGTGGAAGCATTCTACTCCTTGATTCTTCCTTTGAGCATTTGAGAGTTTTTTAGCTACTGTAGCCAAGCATTCCTTCAACTGGAATACCAATTCATGAAAGCCTTCTGTCGCCATTGGCAATTCTGAAACCGGAATTGAGTTGGGCCCCATTTCTTTTTATCCAATTCAAGAAGCACCAGATTATGGTTCAGTGTTGGTGTAGGAAGGAGAGATTGACACAACCTTTTAGATTTATTCTTTAGCCTTTTATTCAATGATTAAAATAGCGGTTAAGGCGGGCATAGCAGCTAGTGGTCAAAATGCTGCGTAGCGGGCGATACGTGGCGATTGTGGCGATACGTAGAGGCGTGGCAGTGTGAATTTTTAAAGTGGTCAAATATTGTGTAGCAGCCAATCTTTTATTTTTTTTTAGTGATTTGGAACCATATAAAGGGTAGAGACAACTTTAGGAAAGACTCTTGAAAAGAGAAAATAGGAAAATAATGTTTTAAATTAAAACAGATTGGCTCTACTAGATTTTACACCGTAGCGTCGCTATTTTCAAAATAGCGTAGCGGCCTCACCGCTATGGCCGATAATGCGGGCGCTACGCTATGTAGCAGCTGCTATTTTGAACCTTGCTTTTATTGACTGAAATGAATGCCCCATTTACACTTTTAAATCCTTCCTGATTGTTTGTCCAAGTGAAACAACTACCCCAATTGGCAAATCATTCCACTTCCTTCTGCCAGAATTGATTCTAGAGACCCAGTTTCTCATAGGGAAAGTGTTTGTTATTGAGGTCACCACCAGTGCATCATGGAAGCATTAAATGATCGTTGATCTCAACCAGTTCTTTCCATATTATCATCTCTTCTATGAACCTTGTTTGGAACATAAACAATATGAAGGCCCATTGGAAACCACCTTCTGCACATTTGCATTTATAGATAAGTAGAATTTCCCTTTTGCATTTGTCCGAAGTCCATGACACTAAGTTTCCATCGGCAGACCTAATTGTGGCAACTTGCAATAATCTGCTACGCTGATATCACAGATGCCCAATAAATAAAAAAGAGTAAAAGAAAATGAAAAAAATCTCAGATCTGAAAAAATCTTTTCCTCAGGTAACCTTTATCTGTCTTTTGAATTGTCCTCAATACCTCTCCACTTCAACCTTGTTCTTGCAAATCAAGCCCTTAACATGGAACCCTTTTTCTTATTTTGTTTCAGGGAACCCAATCCCTAAATATTCATTTTGCCATCTTTACCGGGACACCTTTCTGTTCCTGTTATCTGCTCTTCCAGAAAAGAGGACCTCATTTATCTCCAATTCTGCTATTCCATCTAATCATATCCTTTGTTTTCCTTCTTCTGCAACTGTCTCTTGCTTCTTTATAGAATCATCCCCCTCAGTTCCACCATTGCTGTTATAATACAATAGTCTGAACAGTTTGGTGAATATACCCATTGCTCCTTACTGATTTCTATAAGTGATGAATTAAATTTCTCTTGCCCCATTCATGCAACTTGAATTTATTCATCTCACCCCTTGAAGGAGGTTTTCCTTTAGATACAATAAATCTGTTCATTCTAACGGTTCATTCCTTTCAGTAACACAGTTAACCACTTCCATCCCATCACTCTATTGAAAATGCTGTTGCAAATCACCAATGCCTTTTTCATGGGTGATAGGGGGAGTTGCCTTTGCTTCCAAGATTACCCTCCAAAGCCTGGGGATTTTGAGACCTCAACTTCCTCTTGATCACTGTCAATAGAATAAATCTGTTCATTCTAACGGTTCATTCCTTTCAGTAACACAGTTAACCACTTCCATCCCATCACTCTATTGAAAATGCTGTTGCAAATCACCAATGCCTTTTTCATGGGTGATAGGGGGATTTGCCTTTGCTTCCAAGATTACCCTCCAAACCCTGGGGATTTTGAGACCTCAACTTCCTCTTGGTCACTGTCAATAGAAACTGTATTTTCCTCTTCCCGGATTCACCATCCTCATCATGCATTACTGATCTAGTTCTCCTCAATGCATGAATTTCTCCCCTTGATTGCTGGATCTCTCCAATTAAAATCATCACCGTGAACATTTCTTCATGTTATCAAAGTTGTGAACCTTCAAAAGCGGAAGGAAATATTCTCCTTTTTTTCCTGATTCAAGAATTCTAAAGTCAAGTGCCCCATTCAGGCTCAACTGCGGTCACTTATGGGCTCCACCTCACATGTTGCAGTTTTTGCTAAAAAGGCTTCTTGTCTCGGAGAACAAAAGTTTTCCCCCAGACAAGAAAGTCTGCATAAAGCCCCATGATAAGTTCCTGCCTAGTAAGTTATGTGAGTACCATTAAAAAAAAAAGTTATGTGAGTCAAACTTATCCTCTTCCTGTTTTTTAAGTTCAAACAGATGTCATTCTCGTACATCATATTGTGAGGACCACTTTCTATCGCTATCTTCAGAAACCCCATTGCATTGGCAGCTTTTTAAATGAGACAGAGACATGATTACCTTGCTAGTCATCCTTAATTAAGCTTCTTCCGCCGGAGATGGATGCATCATCATTGTCGAGTGACAACAATTCCTATTATCAGTAACAAATAAAGCTTCTGCTGTGTGCGGAAGAGAAAGCTTTTCTTCCTAGCGTTCTTCATTAGCTTTTTGTGCTTTTTTTGGAGTAGATTCCACAGCCTAAATTAGAGAGATTTTCTTCTTCACAAGCTTTCTGTAGTACTGAGCTTCATTTGGTATTTATTTTCTTCCTAGTGTTCTTCATAAGTTTTTAGTAATGTCTAGGAGTAGAGTACCCAGCCTAAGTTTGACACTCATCTGAAATTTGTGGGCCTGTAGTTGATCACAGAAAATTTGACACCCGTCAAATTTATCTAGAGGCTAGAATTCGGCCAACTTTGAGGCCCTCAAAATTGAACCTCCATGTGGAAGACCTTTCAAATCTCTTACCCCTTCATGATTTATACGCTTCTAATTGGGCCCCTCAGCCTGAGACATTTTATGGGAAGTCTTGAGGGGACTCTTCTGCGCTAGCATTAGAAAGGATTTTGAAAATTTGAGAAGAAAAGAGGGCTCGTGTCAACCCCCTCTAGCATTGGGATGATAATCGTAGAGTTAAGAAGGTGACCTGTCTCATCGAACAGAGGTTTGCCTGTGGTTATGCCAAGTTTGGAGCAAGGGTTTACAAATGCAAATCCCCACCTTTGGGGCCATGTGGGCCCCACAGGCTGGACAGTTTCTAGGTTAGAAATGGTCTGGCCTTTCCTGAACAGTATGCATATCTGATATGCTTTGTGTTCCATGTAGACAAATGAATCTTTGCTACAGATGGAAAAATAGATGATTTGTGATTTAAGCCAATATATTCATGTGACACCTAAAGAATGTTAATTGTTTGAAGTCTCTTGCAATAAGAATTTAAATGCCTCTGGCATTGCCCCTAGGTTGAGATACCAAAACATTAGCCAAGAATTTTTTACATGCTGCCAATTAAATTGATTGGCTTTAAGTCTTTGATGCTAATTGCCTTATTTTTTTTTTCCTCTCTTCAAGAAGTCATAAATGATGTTTGTCAAACTGCCCAGCTAGATTTGTGACTTTTTAGACGCTTTAGCCTGATGAATTTAATCTAAACAATTGCAAACCTTCCTCACCAGAATGTGTGAATTAGCCTTGGATGTCTTTACTTCGATTCAGTTGAAAGGAAATCACAGTCTTGTTTAATCTTATGAGGTGGTAAGCCACATACCAAGTTACTAATAAAGGAGAAAGGAACAGATTTTCTTACCCCACCCCATTGTCTGTATTTGAGATGCTCTAAAACCACTTCTGCATTGGTACTAATGCCTTTTGAGTGGTCTGCTAAGATTCACAAAGCAACTGATATTGAAGATTTTATTCCTGTCTTTTGAGTTATTAGCAAATACTGGTTATCTTCTAAACTTCATTGGCCATGTAGGAAGTAAACCCATGCATTTGATAAATGCATGTTTTGTCTTGGGTCCTTTTTGCGATTGTATAATGGAATTTTGCAGTTTTCTTCCTTTTTTGTTAAGTGTGATTTATATAATTCCATATGTTCTCAATTACTTCTTAAGGTTCGGGCATGGGGCCTAAAACTGGCGAAGCCAACTGCAATGTGGACCTTGATTCATTAGACATGTACGTTTTCTGGGTCTGGCTGGTCATGACTAAAATCTGACCAAATTCCATCCTCAGGTGAAAGGCCAGGAGACCTGATAATGATATTGAGAGGTCAAGCTTTCTTAATCTCCATGCTTTGTCTCATCCATTGAGGGAATTTTGGGCTTACGATAACATGTTCATTGTCCGACTCAACTTGGGTTTTTTTTTTTTTTTTAATCCTTGGTAAACGTCTCAAGTCGTTGATGACATGGCCAAGCCAATTATAACAGAAAACACACTGGTATTAATATGAAGAAATCATATTCAGTCAAAACTAGACATTGAGTATCTTACCCTCTTTTGTATTTGATGATTGGTGAAAACCCTTCTTCAATGTCTTGTTTGGGTGAGATGATTGTAGATGGGTTTGTTGTAGAAGATGATGGCACCTGCATGCCGCCTGCACCTTTTGCAATCAAATCCATAACAAAGAGGCAACCTCATTTTCCATATGGCCTTAACCATCCTTTCCTATTGTGTGGTTGGGTGATATTAAGAATGGGAGGATTTCATGCCCATATTTTTATTTTAGCGCATGGAAGAAATGTTCACAAGAGTCTCTTGTATTCATAGGCGGTGTGAGAGAAATTAGAGTGAGAATCAATCCTGGCTTTCCAAGTTTAGGGAGTTTTGAGAGCCACCATGGTCACCTAACAAGGGCCTATAAATACATTATTGGTGTTGCTCATTGAAATCCAAACCGTTTTGTGAAATGTTTTCAACTACCGGCTGTGGGTCAAAAATTTAACTCCTACATGAGATGGGTCATTCTAATTGATCACATGCAAGACACATTATCCAGCCCTTTTTTCTTTAAATCTTATTTTTTTTTCTTCCTTTTTTTCTTACAACCCATGCACTCTTGCCCCCTATATTATTAGGCTGGCATGAATGTCCCAATCAGTTAAGCTATAATATAGGACCATCCATATTTTTTTTATTTGCCTGTAAAAGTATGTGAATTTTTTTTTTTTTTTTTTTTTTTTTCAAACTCTAATGAACAAGAGAGGTGAAAGCATTTATTTTTAGCAGTTTGGAATTCCAGTGCTGCTGATGAATTTAAAGGCAAAGGCCTCGTTGTAGCATCTCTCAAAAGAGGGTTGAGTCTCGAGAGACTTTGGAAGGGTTGGGCTTTTAGTTGTGAAATGTACAAGTCTGATGTGGGGGCATTGGTCCCACGTAGTTGCGCGTGAGTTGCGCATGCATAAACATGAGAAACTTGGTGTCAAGCTCTACAATGAGGCAAAGTATTAAAATCTGACCCACTTAGAATAGATGATTGGCCCTCTCACCGAATCTCACTGTTTTATGCACAAGTTTCTTGATGGTAAACCCAACTGCATATTTTAATGAAAGTTAGAAAAAGACAATTAAAAGGAGACATCTATTTTGAGCAAAATCACCAAAATTTCCTCCATCACACGTACACATGCATGAAATATTCCTATTGACCTAATGTTACTAGGATTCTTTGAAATGTACCATGCATCATCATATCGACGTGTTTTGCTACTGATAAAATATTGACGGACCTCAACCATTACTATGGTTCATACAGACCATCTTCAAACAAAACTTTAAATTCCCACTCACATTCAGACGCATCAGGTTTCTTCGACATGATGCTGCCTTTCACGCATTAACTCAAGGAATTGCAAATCCCTTCTACCGCCTAAATATTTGCCACCAATTCATGCCTCCGTTGACTCTTTTTAAAACTTACACAGCCCTCGACTTAGCAAATCTTCTCTCTCTCTCTCTCTCTCTCTCTCTCTCTCTCTCTCTCTCTCTCTCTCTCTCGTTTTCTTCATATTTAAAAACTCTCTCTCTCTCGTTTTCTTCATATTTAAAAACTGTGGGGCCCTCTAAAATTAGACAAAACTTCCTTGTGCTAGATTTGGCCCTCCAGATTGGAAAAAAAAAAGGTAATAAGCCTATATACTAAGAACAGCAATCCCTGCCAGCATCGTATTAACTGCGACATATCTGAGACGTGTGACCAGATTAGGCATTCAAATGGCTGAATTTTTTCCGATCTGCAAACAGCCTTAATATTGGCTGAAGGGCAGTAATAATAAGATTTGAGTTTCCATTGTGGACTTAAGAATGAGAAGGCATTTCTTAGTTTCTGAAACTACGGTTTTCACAAGCAATCAAATTCTTTCCCAATCACTTCCGGTAATAATTTAGGCTGAACTGCATGGACCTGTTATGATAAGATTTACATTCAACGTGTCAATGTGCTGGATTTACCCAAATCCACAGACAGCTCATCGTAAGCATCATAAAACATTCAAAAATTGAATCCAACCTTCATGCCACTCTCCCACAGGATTCGGCCTAGATGCCCATTCAGCTATGAGTCCAGGACCGTGTCCGACTGATTCACACCCAATGACAGTGGGTAACACATCAGGTGAAAATGCACACCCAGCTGAAATGAGGCCTCTTCAAGAAACTTGTCCTCGTAATGCAAGCTAAGAAAAATTAGTATGACCCGCAAGCATATGCATGCAAACTGGTATTTTTGGGTGCAAATAGCCACAGCGCCGCAATATCAACATTAGCAATATATACACGTAAGAGATGGATGAAAAGGGTGATAACGTTATAATGCACAAGCAAGTTTGAAAAGGGTCAAGAGGTATCCAAGAGAACTAGAGTCATGCATAAGTGGGAATAAATAGATTTAAGAAAAATAATCATAATCACGCTGGGTTAAAATGTTAACAGAAGTGAACATTCCCACCATTTATGGCAAAGTTAATGAGATCCAAACTATCAATCCAAACTATCACTAAGATACAGCAGTAGTGTAGGGGGCATTCTGAACATACATGCACCCTTTCAGCAGTAAATATCTACAAAGGGAATTGTTGATTGATGAAACAGATTTAAGAAATGAGCAGCTCCTGGAACCTATTCTTTTAATTACAGTTGATTCAACAGATGGTGCTGGCCAGAAGATATACCATTAAAAGAAGAGACTTACCCAACCATCCTCCAATACCTGCTGATCATCCCCCTTAAAGAAATTGAACAACTGATAACCTGGTCTGGGAAGAAAGAAAAACCAGGCAGAAACTTGTTGAAAGCAAGAAATTCATTTCAAGGAATGCATGGAATCTCTAACATTTACAGGAATTACAACAAGGTAAGAGTTTCTGAAAGGGTTCCCCCACAATCCTTGAGGCAAGCCGCAGGATGTGTGTGGACATGTCTGTGTATAACTTATAAGATAGCAAGATAGAAAGAAGAGACTCCCACATATACCTGCTCCTGCAATTCAATGTATAAATTCATCCTTGGGCACCAGAGTAGAGAGAATACATACTATAAACATCAACATTCTTACAGCTATAAGGACGGGAAAAAAAAGAACTGGTAGCTCACCTGGCCCTCGGGCATTGTAGATTTGTTTCCCAGTTGAACCCCAGCTACTGCCGTGAAGGTTGTTTGTAACTAAATCTATCAGGTTCCCACCCTCCTTCGGGCTCCTTCCTCCTCATAGGACCGCCTGTGGTCTGGTAAGCCCTTGCCTGCTCCTCTGTTAATCCCTGGGGATTGGCAACAGAGAGTTGCCCTGAAATTGAAGTCAACCTATCATCTCTCCCAACCACATCTGTGCTTCCTGGACCTGCATTGAGATCTAAACTCTGTCTTCCCCACTTCCGGCTGCTTTCCGCTCCACCGCCAGTACCCTCTGGAAGGCCCATCATATATGGCCTTGGATAATGAGATGATACAGCACCAGCAGGTCCCACTAGTTGGGAAGGGACAGCTGGAAAGCATGAGGCCCCTCCAGTTGAGGAATCCACGAATGTTGTTGACCCACCAGCAAAAGATGTTGAGGCCAGAGGAAAACTGTTGCCAAAAGGGTAACCACCATACGGAAATGGTGCAGGAGGGAAACCCATAGCAGTAGAAGAGGATAGAACTGGACCCCTGTATAGATCACCTCCAAAGGTGCCGCCGGCAGGTGGTCCCAGCATCCTATGTGGCCCAGCTGTCGCCACAAAAGGGTAAGTCTGCTCTCCCCTATCTTGTAAGAGTGATGGGATGTTAACAGGTGGATATGAGGAACCAGGAGGGAACCATGAAGAGATGCTCCCGAATTCGGGATTGTTCATTCTAAGGCCAGCAACATGTGACGGAGATGGCCCGCTGCTCTTAGCATGCTGATTCCGTTGTGCTGATTCTGCACCCACTTCATCAAGGCCCGGCCCATTGTTCAGATCAAAGTCCCTCAGGATATTCACCTCGCCATTAGAGAACCCGCCAGATGACGATGATATAACAGGCAAAAGTTCATATCTCCGAGTGGTGCTCACTGAGAGCTGCCCATTCTCTGTACCTTCATCTGCTCTGTTCAAATCCAGATCCAGTCCTCCAGCACTGCGAACAGTTGGAGAACTGAAGATAGCATTGCGTCCCAAGTCACGGTTATTAATGGCAGTCCCCGATCCAGATCCTGACTCCTGGACTGAACTCCGAGAAGTCACATCTTCAAGAATTCTTTCATCAGGCACATTCAAATCAATATCCAGTGGAGGTCGACTGTACTTCCCAGGAGCACTATCACAGGATGTGGCATCAGTGGCGCTCAGTAGCATCTCCAGAACCTTTCGAGGCTCTGCTGGCCGGAACGCACTGGTAGCAGCTGATCCTTTCCATCCAAGCTCCCCTTTACACCTCAACAGATTCTCAGCATGAACAAAAGGCCCCTTCGCAGCAGCAGCCACTGTGATTGAGGCAGGCAAGCTACTAGTTAAAGGAGAAACTGGATAGGGCATTGGACTTGAGAATTGAACTGCAGATGTACATCCTGGTGCAATGGACATAACTGGGTCACTTGGGTTCCCTTCATCAGCAGGAAACCCTTCATTCAAATCAAAATCAAGCTTCGCAGCTGTGTCTGATCCGGTAGTATTAGACAAAGAAGAAACTTCTGCAGTAGACACACATTCTTCTGTTTCATCTGCTTCAACACCAGAAAACTTGGATCCTATAGACTTCTTGCATTGATCAGTTTCTTGGGCTGGAATGGTCTGTAATTCCTCATCCGGAGCAGACCCACTAGGACAATGTTCAAGGGTTTCTTTTCTTTCTGAGGTCTCATCACTGCCACTGGTTTTCGTAATTTCAAGAGTTGTTTGACCTAACCTTTCAACATCACTTGGGTCCAATCTAGTTATTGTATCCATGCAATTAATCTTTTCAGGCTTGGATTCCCCTGTGTTCTCTAGGCAAGGAATACTACAAGGAGCTACAGCATCCTCATTCCTTCCTAAAGCCTCAGCATGATTTGTGACAACAAGAGGTAGCTGCTTCATCAATGCAGCCCCATCAGACAATTTTTCAAGCTCTACATCCATCTTTTCACCATCCATCAGACGAGATGAAGGTTCTTCAACAGCTTCCTTTTCAACCTGTATACATGCAGCAGTAACCTGGCCAATATCACATTGATCACTCGAAGAAGCATGAACAGAATCAGATACTACCATGCTACTCTCTACAACCTTTTCACATGCAAAGTCAACCTTTTTGATATCTTCGTGCGATCCATTCACTACCTTAGCACCATCAACTCTCTCCCCACTGATGCTTACTGTGCTTCTCTCACGAAGTTGGTTGGTTCCTTCACCTATAGGAATCTCTTCTTTCAAATCTTTGTGAGGAGTTTCAATAGCTGTTGAACCAGTTAACCGCGCCCCACCATCAGTTGTAGTTCTATCAGGTTCACCATCAAACTTCAAAGAGGGATCTGCAGTTTGATTCAACTCCCCACTGGAAGGGAGGAATTCTTCAGTATGCTTGCTTGCTGCTTTATGTTCCGAGGATGGCAACATACCCTTATTCTCACCTGAAATATTGCATGTTTCATGTGTGCCAATTTGTTGTGCTGCATCCCTAACCAGCAAAGCACCAGCACTCTTAACCAGCTTCTCAGGGTCACTATCAGCATTGTCATCGAGTTGTTGGTGACCATGAGTTGCAAGATCATCGTGTGATGGCCTCAACTTGATAGAGTCACTCATCAGAGTGTCCTCCCGTGCGGGTGAGTGCATCTCAGGAGATCCATTTGGAGAAACAGGTTCGGATTTGGATATTTCCCCAGTAGCTACACTGGCAAGCAGATTCATCCCAAGATCATCACCAACTGATAAAGATGAACTAGCTTCAGAGTACTTACAGCTTTCAATCAAAGCATTTATGGAGAAAGACGCATCAAGTGGTTTCCCAGACTTTGGTAGATCCCCCTTTTCATTTCCTGATGATGAGCAGGTGGCTTTAGATGAATCCAATTTCACATTTTCAACATTACTTCTAATGCGTTCTTCATCAGAAACAGCCGCAGGTGATCTGTCACCTTCATCAGACCCAGATAATCCATTCTTCACATCATTGCTTTGCCATGATTCTGTATTCACACCTGCAGAAATATTAAACCGACAATTATCACCCTTTCCCTTTATTTTCCGATCATGGTGATCGTGTTTATCAGAAACTCCAGGAGAAGAAGCTCTGCTAACTATAACAGACGGGTCATCAAAAGAACCTCCACTGGCACTCCGTGCAGGACTACGGCCAGGATTTGGAAGCCTAACAATTAGTCTGTGACTGTTACCATGATCCGGAGGGTTATCAACTGATCTTTCACAGGTTGGTCCAGCCTGTAATGTTTTATCATGTGTGGTATTCCTGTTCAAAGAACCTGGTTTACCCAAAATACTCTCTTTCTGGACACCAGAACCCAGAAAGCCATTGCTTGATTTCCGACTGCGAGATGCCCCACTAGAGGTCTTAGCATTCATAGACCCTGCTGTAGAGCTCCTAGCATCCTCCTTGCATGCATTTTTAGCATGGTCACTTGAACAAGACTGGCTGTTGTTCTGTGATTGACTCGAACTGCTGCTCTTCTCCTCCCTTATTGTCATCAGAGGCATGTCTGAGGTTCCGCTGTTGCCTCCTATTTTGCAGTGTGAATCCTTTGAGCCCGCTGTCACTGACACGGGAGAAGATGGTGTGAACTTCGTTGATCCAGGGGGCACTGATGTCGACTTGGGAACAATATCCACATTGCCAAGCTTGATGGCACCTGTTTTTGATGCAGAAGGTTGTGTAATGATGCTCTTTATGGCAACCTCAGAGGACCCTGAACGTCTGTTTCCTCCATGAGAAACTTCAGAAAAGCCTGACTTTCCGGGCCATGAAACACTCTGATTCGATGCAGACTTTGCATCATTGATCTTCATTTCCATGTCAACTCGTTTCTTCCATGTATCAACCAAGGTCCTGGCCTTCTTCTGAATCTCTAAGTTTTTATGACTACGCAAGTTGTTAACAGACTTGCCAACGTTAGAAGTCTGTAGAGCTTGGAGATTAACAGGCAATTTATCAAGTGCACGAAGCAGAGCAAGAAGAAACTCCTCAACACACTTGTCACTTTCCTTAGGGCTATTACCATCTCCAACTTTCCCTTTGTGTGCCTCCTGGAGCCATTCATTCAATACATGCACGCCCCTGAGCTGCACAAACCGATCAAGGCATTCAGGCTTGTCTGTGGCAGAAATTACGTGTGCAAGCATTATTCGGCCAGCCAAGTCTATTTTCTTATCAGCTCTATCTTGCATGAGATGAACCAGTTGATCAACTCCTTCAGAGTTTATGAGACCTCCTTTGTCAGTTATTTTGGCAATCTCGGCTTTTATCGTACTTTCCAGCTTATAATGGCCAGAATCTCCATCATCTGTTCTGGAAGAGCGCTCTCGCTTAATGGGTTCCGTGCCCTGATCAACCCTTTCCCTTTTCTTACCTTTACCTTGCAAAGGAAATGAGGTTGTGCTGTTCTGCACGCTATCCGAACTAGGCTTTGACTGTTGTGTTGATGTTGGACCATTTAACGGTTTTGGAGAACGTGCTCCAGACTGCACAGCTGCATGCATTTCTAGTTGTGTTCTGTCTAATAGCTGATTTACTTCCTCCTGGCGCTCCTGAAAATAACGTGGAAGCGCTGGAAAATATAAATAAATGACATACAGCCAAACAGAGGAAATGTGAAATAATACACTTACATTGATGTAATCCTGATCAGTTAACCACCATAAACATTTATTTTGAATGTCATACACTCTCCTGCAAACGAATGAGGATATCCCTGAAGGAAGTTCAACACCTTTACGAAGAAACGCGACTTTGCACGGATGGAGCAACGATGCAGCAGATATCTCATCCTTATGGAAAGAGTAGAAGACTTCGTTTGGGGCAGCTTCCAGCAAGATGCCTTTGCTAAGCTTTACATCAGCAGGTCGGTAAAGCCAATTTACTCCCAACTTAAGACAATCCTTAGTTGATGTTAATGAACGAATTATTCCAATGAAAGGTGGTGAATTTCCAGCCTGGAAAAGCGCAGTGTCACCAACACTGATCTTCCGTCCATCCTAAAAGACAAGAGATACTTTAGTAAAACCAGTTTGGAGTCAAATGTATAACAGTGCCGAAAGAAGACCTCTTTATGCAAAAAGATTATCCACATTGAATAAAGAAGCTGAAAAGTGTTTCTCAGGATACACCTAGAGCATATAGCTCCAGGGCCTCCTCTGCTGTAATTATACGGTCTACTGAGCCCTGTTCCCTTAGTGCGGAAACATGGTCTGATAATCCTGATTGCTGACTTGATAGGACCACCACCACAATAGATTATCTTGAAATCTCCCAGATGCAAAGATCCCAACTCTTCAACCACTAGCATACAGGTGAATTTTTAAGAATAGAACAATAACAAGAATGAACAATTAGGATCTCCAATCTGAGATATTTTCCATCCAATGTAGGCCCATCATATCAACAACCTATATCACAAGACCATGAGTCATCCAAGTACAGATGTGAATGGAATATGCAAAGGAGGATCCTGAAATAAACTGACCATCTTTACCATTATAAGTCAGTGTAAGAAAATTCTGGTAAATTGGATAGGACGAGTGGAGAACCAAGATATGTTGTGTTTAATTACTGCATTTAACCAAAGACTTGTGATAAGCAAACTGTGTTTGGAAAGATTTACAGGCAGACACTGCATATATCCGATCCGATTTGTATTTGATAAAGCACTAATATTTAATTTGTTTCATGCAGTTCAATGCAAGAGAAAGGAAGATAGAGACCAACGTACACCAAAAGGCAAGAGAGGTAAACTATGCAAAAAGAAACAATGAATTTTATATAATTCAAATATAGAAGACAGGAACTATTTCAGTACACATAAAACAAAAATCAACGGGAATTTGAAGTTTCAATGGAAGCTTACAGCAAGCACCTAAGCAAAGTAGTCGATCATTTCCTAGAAAGTGCAATATACCAATGAGGTATCCCTGTTAAACATTGGAATAGGAAGCACTTGAAAAAAATGATCTGTTGGCATTAGCCAATCATAAATGTGAAGATGATGATATATTGATATTGGAGAACTCCACCCCCTCATGGACAAGAAAAGCAGGAGAATATATCAACGTGCACAAGCATATCTTGATAGTTGAGGCCTAGTGCATTCTGAAGTTGGTATGCTATCATTTGTCAACAAAGACTTCTGAGTAGTCATGCATCATTTCATGTTTACATAAACCACTCATGCCGTGATTATCATGGAATCAAATCTGTTTCGGTGCCAAATTGTTCACCATCAAACTGCTACAACTCAGGAAGCATCACACTGATAAGACAACTGATTCATCTTGGCATCAGAAGATTTGATTTGACTGGTGACACAACATATGTAATAACTTGCTATCTGACAGAAAATGCAACATAGCAAAGAATATTAAACAAAGCACATACACATACACACACATACATACATACACACCTACCTACATATATATATATATATATATTTATATATAGGCAGTTTCTTTGACATCATGAAGCATTTAACTAGAAGAACTCTGGAATGCTAAAGCCAGTGAGCCTTAAGCTCCCATGGATCACCACAGGTAAAGCAACTAAACCTATTACATCAATGTCTATTACTGGTAACTGTATTCTATTGAAAAAGGAAATTAGAAAGAAAGAAAAATCATTAGGTATGGTTCAAACCATGGAAACAAGAAACGGCAAAATATATAAGGATTATAGCACATGGAACATACACAACGGCTAACATATTAACATCAAGAACAGAAACCCTCTAGATGTGTGCAGAAAACCACCTGGTTTAACACATACAAACTCCTTCATACTAGCTCACTAAATAACATGAATCGTGATTCATGATTGATTCAATAACCTTCTCTTCTCAATTGGCTTCAGCACTTCTCCCGTTCCCCTCCATCCACATATGACATATTACACACAATTGCATACAGACACAACACAACTTCCAACTGACACCTTACGCATGAAAAGGATCATTGCTCGATCCTCCCACGACATTCATCCAAGAGAAACGATGCATCCAAATAACTCGGCACCTTCAAATGAACAAAGTTCTGATCTTTTTGATAAAAATACTATGGGCTTAAAAGATTATTAACATACCCCCCTTGTGCATAAAACAAATGTTAACAAAATTAAGTTGATGGTTCAAATAAAATCTAGAGGATTTTATCATCAACAGGTGTACAACAAAAATAAAACAAAACGACTCTCAGAGAAACTGTTGATTACTCAAAATAAAATCCGGATTTTGTCAGAAAGAGATACACAGCAAACAATAATAATTTAAGTGAAAACTTTGGGTTTGGTAATTGAAGTGAAAACTAATTGCAAGATTGAAGGCTTACTCATCAATTATGGGACCATTAACTCAGATATTAGTTAGCCACTAGTTTATTGTTCTTACATGTAGACGGCTTCACTACATGGAGCCACTGAAAGAATAATTATAAATTATTTCTTTTAGCTATGCATTCTGAGAATTATATATACATCCATACATATTATATGTATAACTCCATTTAAGTCATTTCCAAATATATAATCCAATAAAGTAAACCCCAAAACTATCGAGTCACGTGGTGGCAAGAACAAAGATAACCAAAGAGAAAGCACTGATTAGGACAATGATTCGAAACTCATTGTAAAGGAAATTTGAATGTGTTGGAAACATATCATAGACAATTTTCCTATAATTGGTGTGTTTCAATCATAAGTATGCTCTATAAATTATCATAACCATTTAAAAAAAATTATTAAGTATACTTTAGAATGGAACCTACATTTTCCATGTCAACTTCAAAGAAGTAGAAGATGAACACATTCTTAGAGAGAGAGAGAAAGAACAATGTTTGCGTCTCAAAGAAATAGCATCATCAGACCCTTATACCACCAATCTAGGGTCAGCTTTGTAAGTTCTAGTTTTCCACTCAATCATATTTGAAGACACAGTCTCTGTCATCCCATTATCTATCATGCCTTTACTCACTAGCTCAGTCAAGAATCAATATCTTCATTGATCTCCCCCTTCCCTACTTCCTTGAACTTGTATGCCTTCAATACATCACAGAGGGCTGTTTTAATTGTCCATAGGTACACAAGCCATCTCAAACAAAATTACCAATTATCTTCTATTTTGGTTACTATAATTTTTTTCTATCTCGTAGCTCCATGCAACCATGTTAGCATGAGCATGCAATATATCTCATCGACATGTAATTAAGCTCCTCATTTCTTTATTACCCAAAATTTAGCACCATTTAGAATAGTTAGTCATATAATTTTTTTAACAAAAATTCTTCTTCTAATCAAAATAGACGCAATTGCCTCAAAAGCAATATGATTTGGATATATAAAAAAGGGACCAACAACAATAACACGAATAAACAAAGGGCTAGTGTCCATTAAAAAATGAGTGCTTCCTCCTCGTTGTTTATTCATTGGAATATGAGTCCATGAAAGACTAATGCACGCCATATCTAACAAATGACCATCAATTAATCTCCCCTTTAATGGATAATGAATCAACAAGGTCTCATCTACATCTCCACCTTACATCCTTCACCCCTCACCTCTTCAAAAATCCTTTGTTTGAGCCAATTACGACCATTAATTCCTATGTATTCTCAATTCCATGCAAACAGACAGACCCCTTATAATTTATCTAAAACCAACACATTCAATCAATCAAAAAACAATCCCAATTTCTCATTTCTATACAAGCTTCTATTCCTCCAATACTCAATATAACAGAATAAAACAAAAAAAGGAAACTAAAAAAATTCAATCTTGACCTCCAAGTTCCCCACAAGAATCAATTCACAGAAAAAGCAATCAACCCCACAAAACAATTCAACACAAAAGACAGAAAAAAAAAATCTAACACATATCAAGCACCTTGGAGAAAGAAACGGGGGCGGAAGAATCGGCAGCAGCAGAGGCGGCATCTACCACAGTGGAACCAGCAGGAGGGACCGAACACATGTGCCGAATCCGCTTCCTCTCCTCACCAACCCGCCCATGCATAATCGCCTCGCATCTTCCCCGACACCGGATCCGACACCCCCTTCGCCTAACATCAATACCGCCGTGGTGATCCCCCCTTCCGCACTTCCAAAACCCTAGAATCCTTGAATTGGACACAATAAAAACCCTAGATCCGCTCTAACGCCCCTCATCACCGTCTCAGAAGCGCAAAAATGAAAAAAAAAAAAAAAAAACCCTAATTCCCAAATCGGAACAAGGGGGGGAATCGAGAGATTAGGGCAAAATTCGATTGAAGAAATCGTAACAATAAAAATCGAATTCGAAGGCTTTCAAGAGAGAAATTGAGGGCTTTTGGGATCGATCGATCGATCGAAGAAGCAGAAGAAGCAGAAGAAGAAGAAGAAGGAGAAGATGGAGAGTTCGCGAGTGGGAGCGGAGAGAAGAAAGAGAAGGAGAAATGGGGTTTTTGTGGGGAAGAGGTGAACTTGGAAGCCCGAGTAGGGCAGGTCGGGCAGAACGGGCAGGTGGGTTTTCTCACGGAAACGGGCAGTGAGAGATGGCTCTGTCTCTACGGGTCGGTCCTTTCTTTGATTTGGGTTTGGTTTGGTTGCTTTGTAGGGCGAGACACCGTGCGTGGCCCCTCTCTTTCTCTCTCCTAGTCTCCTTTCCTTTTGTTTATGGTGGGGTTGGTTTTGAGTTGGGTTGTGTTGAGGCCGTGGACTTTGGACCTTGTGTGTTGTGTTGTGTTGTGTTGGTGATGTGATGCACCCGGTACGGGTTTCTTGATTTGACAGCTAGTAGGGAACGAATGATCGGCTTGGTGGCTCCCACCAAGAACTGTGGGGGTGGAGAATGACAGGTGGCATTAGGTTGGCAGAGCATGTGATCCCGTCCATGATCCATGGGTCGAGCCCATCATGTGTGTGTGATGAAGCCCAGCCTGAATAGGTGTTGGGTCTAGGGTTGTTCATGGGCTTGGTTGGGCCGTGATATGACCCAAGCTCGAGACTCGCTGTAAATGTCCGGCCCAAGCCTGCCCATTTAGTCACTTTGGCACAGCCGAACTAGGCCTTTTTTGGAATATTTTTGATAAGTTATATGAAATTATAAGCATTTTTTTATTGGGAACAAGATGGGTAGGGTTTTCAGCTTTTTACCAATTAGTCCAAGCCAAGCCAAGCCAAGCCTAACTATAAATAAGCCCAGATTATATATTTTCAAGCTCGAGCAACGAGCTCTGGCTAGCCGCGCCCATGAGCACCCCTATTTGGTTTGTTGGGTTTCCTCTCCACGTCATGTGTACGACATCCCTTAGATTTACCTGGTGCATGTGTGTTGAGGGGTTTTGCGTGTGTCCAAGGAATTACTCCTACCGAGTCAAATACCATAGGGATATTCTTGTAAACGAGAAGTATTCACTTACATGACTCCTCCATTTTTAGAATTAACCTAAAATTTGAAGTAAACGCAATACAAATAGATTTGTCTAAATTTTGTTCTCATTTATGGGGATGAAGTACCCATTTTATCAATTAAAAAAGTTTCCCTGTTTTGTCTTATACTAGCTTTACCTAGATATATCCTTTAAGAAAGTTTGCTAGGTTTTTATTAAATTTCAAAGAATTGTTGAAATTAAGGAGAATATTTGGTAAAATCTTATTTAAAATTTTCCAAAGTGATGGAGGTGGCAAATTATCTGGCAAATAGTTCATTAATCTATTGGGAAATCAGGATATCATTACATGAGTTTATTAATTTATTATCCACATACTCCAAACAAAATGAAGTTTTTGAACGGAATTAAGCACGTAGTTATTGTTGAACTTGGTTTTAAACTAAGATGTTTCAAACTCATTTTCCTAACAAATTTTGGGCAGAAGCCCTTCATATAGTTGTATAGTAATCGGTTAACTATGCAATTATATTATAAAGTCTCCATATTAGTTATTCATTGGCCGAATATATACCAGATTGTGCTTCACTATGTCCCTTTTGGCATGCACTTCCTGCTTTCTTTCCTTGTCTTCATGACTGTGCATGGGACTGATCAAATTCAATCCACGTTCATTATATTGTATGTTTATGGGTTACAGTGTTAAATACAAATTATCGTTGTCTCTAGAGATGTTGTGTTTGATGAAATTGTTTCTCCATAGTGCTCAACATGGAGGTTCTTTGTTCGGATAATCACTACCAAAAGGACATTTTATATCGGTTGCAAAAAGTGCACTATATTGATTTTAATATAACCGATATAATATCTTCAGTCAAGGTTTTCTATATCGGTTACATAGTAACCGATATAATAATCTCTATATATAATATCAATTAGCTATATTTTATATCGGTTTTTATGAAACCGATATTATATAGTTTTCCAAAACCGATATAACATCTATCTTTTTACATCGGTTCTTCTTAAACCACTTTATTTTTTTTAATATCGGTTTTGGCCCGCTAAAACTAGCGAATTCCTTCCCCCCTTTTTTTCTCCTCCCGCGCTTTGCTCTCACTGCGTCAAAACTGGCGAAAAATGCCCAAATCTCATTACCATACCCCCAGCCCTAAAATCAATCGCCTTCTTTCCCCCTTCTCTTCCCTCTCTTCCCCCTCGATCAGTCGATCCCCCTCTCCCCCCTCCCTCGTCACTAGTGGATAATCACATGAAAGGGGGCAGAGCACCCTGCCTTCCGACCCAACGCCACAGATCCGAACCCACCGCCAGTGACCAAATGGAGAAGAAGACGAGTCTCCTCCGCCTCCGATGTCCGCCTCTCCTTTCCCGCAAATCTCAAACCCTAACCTCCTCGATGATCTCTCGTCACCGTCACCGACGCCGTCGCCTTCTCTGGCGCTGGCCCTCCTCCACCTCTCGTTCAACCAGGATGATGGCTGCTTCGCCGCCGGCACCGAGAACGGCTTCCGGATCTATAACTGCGACCTCTTCCGTGAGATCTTCCGCCGCAACTTCGACCGCGCGGAGGCAGGATCGGCGCCGTGGAGATTCTCTTTCGCTGCAACATCCTGGCGCTCGTCGGCGGCAGGGTGGAGCCACAGTACCCGCGAAATAAGGTGATGATATGGGACGACCACCAGAGCCGGTGCATCGAAGAGCTGTCGTTCCGGTCGGAGGTGCGGGCGGTGCGGCTCCGGCGCGACACATCGTGGTGGTGCTGGAGCAGAGGGTTTTCGTGTACAATTTCGCGGATCTGAAGCTGATGCAGCAGATCGAGATGCAGAGTTGGGGGAGAAGATGGGTGTCTTTTTCGGTGATGAGGGAGGTGGTTCTGCTTCTGTTGGTGCCATAGCTGGGTATGAAGAGTTGCGGTCGTTGAGCTTGTCAATGAACACTAGTTCTCAGTCTAGCTGTGTTATAGCCTCACAGCAGATCTCAGCTGCTGGAACTGTTGAATGTGTGGCCATGGATACAAAGAAGAGAGGAAATGAGGTGGTAGGTCACAAGCAACTTGTTCATAGGAAGTCCATTGATACATTTGGGCAGAGAACATCCCAGTATAGAGGTGTCACAAGGTCAGAAACAACTCCTCCTTTCTGTCATTTTGGTCACCATTTTATGGTTTCTTGTTCATGTATGGTGCTTAGGGAGGGTATGTATGCTTCCCATTGGCAGCTAGAATGGATAACCATCTATTGTGCCAAATATTGAGACTGTTAATTTGTGGTGTATCCAAATGTGCCATTTTAGTTTGAGCTCTCTCCTGAGGGTATCTGATAAGTCCCTAAAAATGCATAATTTCATCATCATTTTAGAATAATTAAGGACTTATTCTTCAAATCATGCACCGTTTTAGTAGGAAAATCATGATTTTATGTTTTGAGCATCAAAATTCAAATTCAAGTCAAAATTTATTGAAAAATTGCATTTTTACATACAATCATGAATTTCTATATTTTTGGCATTGGAAGTCATAAAATTCCTCATAACTTTTGTTCACACATAAAATGATGAATTTTCTTTGCACCATTGATTTAATTAAAGAATATTTTTTTTAACAAAATGGTGACATTTTAAGCATCCATTTAGTGTAAATTGGGTGGACCCGCATATTGCATCATTCCCTACCTTTATGATTAGAGTATTCTTTAATCCTTATTTTTTATTTTTTATAGAGAATTTCATAAATTGGGACCCGCGAGAGAGAGAAATCGATTGAAGAATTAAAGATGACATCCAAGAGAAGATTGCACACACAAGTGGGGCCCATCATGTGTTCCAATTGATAATACAAATCTGAATTTCAGATTTGGAATTATTTAAGCCAAGATGGAAGAAGTCCAAGCTCAAACAAATTAAGGAGATGCATGCTCACAACCATGGCCCACCTCCTTTGCAACTTGGAATGAAATTAAAATTCAACTCCAAGGTGGGACCATGTCAAGGATAATTTTCCAGCCATGAAGAGTTCAAAAGAATAGAAGATCTTGCTTAGCAATCCAAGTTGGAAACAAATTAGAAGAGTGCAAGATTTTAGCACCAAGTTGTTAAAGTTAACTCCAAGAAGATAAGCCTCAAGATTTGAAGTTTGCAACCCAAGATTTATCCAAACAAGCATCACACGTGCATATCTCTCCATCCCAAGTTTCACACGTTGAAACACCTCTTTCCAAAACATTTCACACGTCCAAGATGAGGGACCACAAGCATCCAAGATTTGTTTCAAATCTGAAATTTCAGATTTGAATTGTTTCTTAGCCAAGTAAGTGGGACCCTTTTTAAGAGAAGCAAGCTACAAAGAGAAGTTTAAATTGAGAAGGACTTTTGGTGGCAAACCAATCAACAAGAAGATCCCAAGATTGTTCAATCTCAGCCCTCCAAATCCTATCCCAACTTGGACCCCACACTTCAAACTCTACCAAATCCAAAACCTTGCAACCCAAGCTATCAAAAAAATCATAAAAGACCATGAATATGGGCTGCACGGAGATACCAATCCCCCCCTACTCTCTTGGACGACCAGCAACTCCATCTTCCCCTTTTTCATTATTTTCCTCCATCTCTCCCTACTTCCATCACTACTTCATCCAAGGTCTTCTCAAAGGCACACCACCACTTGGATTTTTACGCCGTCGCTCCGCCGCCGTTGCTAGCGTTTCTCCATCACCAAACCAGCCATAAATCATCTTCTCTTGCTTGGATTTCAGATCGCAAAACGAGAGACGGTTGGATCGCCGTTCTAGACCGCGAGTCCTTCTCCTCCGTTTAGTGTTTCGGGTGTCTAAGGGTAAGTTTGGATGAACATTATTTTAATTCAAACAATCTTGTAATGGCTATTTGCATGTAATGGGGCTTTCTTTAATGAATCAAGTTCATGAGGTCTTGGTTTTCACCAATGGGTCAACATCGAATGTTTGTGTGTAAGTGACAGTACACACTGGGTACGGTGGTCTTGGTTTTTATTGATAACATTCAGCAAAATAGCTATTGCATTATTTTAGGATTAAAATCCATCTTTTTATTCTCTGATTTTATTTTATTTTATTTTATTTTTATGTTTAGGTATTTAAATAATCACTACAAATTGGTTGTTCTAACAACTCTTATGGTGAATGCAGTAATTAGATTAGACTAAGTTTTTAGTTTAAGTTTTTTATTTCTAATTGTAATTAATATTTCAGACTTGTAATTAATTATTTATTACAAGTAGGATACTTGATTTGTATAGATTTTATTAGGCTAGTACTAGTTTTCAAATAGGACAGGTTTATTTAAGTGATTACTCCCTGTGGATCGACCTCGGACTTCACCGAGTTATTTATTACTACAATCGCGGCCTTGCACTTGGGGCTGACGATCAAGTTTTTGGCGCCGTTGCCGGGGAGTTTTTTTTCTTCGCTTGAGGTATTTTTCCCAACCTATCTTTTAATTGCTTTATGGGTGTGCCTTTACTATTCCGCAATCATTCTAGATCTAAGGGTAGCATGCATGGAATGTTTGGACCAGCCCTATTGCATTAAAAAGTGGATTCTTAATCTCTGATTTTTGTTAAAATTGGAACTATTTCAGATCTGAAAAATTACTTTTTCTGATTTTTGAAAAATCACATCAATTTCGGAAAATTGCCTAGTTTACTTGTTCTAATTTGGACTAGTTTAGGTCAGTTTTTTTATTTGCTGGTTAGGATTAATTAAGGTGTGTTAAATTTAGTTTTTTTTCATATTTTTAGGTTTTTATAGTTTCCAAAAAAATTCTGGAACTTTTCCTCACAAAGGCAAGTCTTAGATAGCGCAAATTCGGCTTTTTGGCCACAAAACTTGCCAAAATCTGAAAATTTCAGAACTTTCATTGGAAACTCAGTTGTTTTAGTTGTTTTTAAATTTTAAAGGACTCTTAAAAACTTGCTGGAATTTTTTTTAAGAAGGTTAGTTATTTCTTTGGAAAGTCGAACAAACTGCCTTTCTTGATTGGTTCGATGTCTAGGCAAGTCTTGTCCCATTAGATAAGGGAGACAAGTCTCTTGTTCTAGAAGGTGGCTTTTAAGCGGGACCCTTGCAACGCATCGCGACCCCACCATCGATCTGGGGGCTTACCTGGTCGGGCCAGTTTCATAGACTTGAGTTTGGAAACTTTCCCTAGAGATATTAAAACTCTCTAAGATTAGTACTTGCAAGAATTTGAGAATCTTCTTTTAAATTTAAAAACGGACTTAGGTAGTTTTTCTTTCTAGGTTTCTTTATTAAAAAAAATTTTTTTTTTCAAAATTCCAAAAAAGAAAGAAAGACCCCCATCTTCTTGGCAGAGGGACACCTCAAATCGGTTAGAAAGGAAGGAATCACCTGTCAAGAGATTGATTGAATTCTACGAATCTAGATCTCCTGGTTCTCTAAGGATTTCCAATATGGCTGATGAGCATAGTGATAATGAAGAAATTAGGAATGAAAACGAAAATGGGAATGGTAATGGGAATGGACCCAATAATAATGGGGAGGTGAATCAACCTCTTAGGAGTCTACGTGATTACCTTCACCCTACACGACAAGCCACACTGTCGTGCATGGTTATACCTGCAGGTGCAGGTCAATTTGATATCAAACCGGGAGTAATCCAACTTCTTCCCAAATTTCATGGACTTGAATCGGAAAGTGCATATTTGCACATAAAAGAGTTTGAAGAAGTGTGTGCAACACTACACTTCAATAATGTGAGGGAAGACCTTATCAAATTTCGTTTATTTCCATTTTCCCTCAAAGAAAAGGCCAAGGCATGGCTTCACTCCTTACAGCCCAATTCGATTGCTCTATGGTCCGACATGGTCCGGGAATTTTTGAAGAAATTTTTCCCATTACATAAGACCAACACCTTACGGAGAAATATTATGAATTTTAAACAAAAAGACAAGGAGTCTTATTATCGGTGTTGGGAACGATTTAATGAGCTACTCCTTGCATGTCCCCACCACGGATTTGAATTGCACAATACAATTGGTCACTTCTATGATGGACTTAGTCCTGAAACACGTCAATTCGTGGAGATGATGTGCAATGGGGAGTTCATGGCGAAGAACCCAAATCAAGCATGGACCTACCTTCAGTTTTTGGCAGATAGTGCACAAAATTGGGACACATCTGAAGGTATAGACCCCGTAAAGCAATCGAATCATGCCAAAGGAGGGGGGCTATATGTTATTAAAAGAAAAGGATGATATTCAAGCAAAAATTGCCTATCTTACAAGAGAAGTTGAGTCCTTGAAATTTGTGAAGAATAAGGAACCTGCTATAGTATGTGGCATTTGCGCTAGTGATTCACACATTTCTTCAAAGTGTCCAACACTCCCTGCTTTCCAAGAAGTGACTCACGAGCAAGCAAATGCCACTAACACATACAACCGGCAGTTCAATCATTCTTTGGGTAACACGTACAACCCTAATTGGAGGAATCACCCCAACTTTAGTTGGAGGAATGGCCCAAATGCTACTCCGCCCAATTTCAACCAAATGTCAAATCAATTTGGGGGTACTTCTGGTACATATGCTCAAAACACACAGCAAATGGCACCCCCTACAACTCAAACGACACCTTGGGATGAACTTGTGGCTAAGTTTATGATGAATCAAGAGTCCATCAATAAGAAACAAGATCGAAACTTTGAGAATTTACAGAACACCATGCAAAACCTCTGCAAATTGATTGAAGCACAAAATAAAGGGGTTTTTCCAGCCCAACCACAGCCCAATCCAAAAGGGCAATATGAGGTTCATCAAGGTGGTCCGTCAAATTCCAAGGAGCAGGTTCAAGCTGTTACTACTCTACGTAGTGGTAAAGAGATTGAAAAGCCTGATCTGGAAAAGATAAACAACCTGCATCCTCCGATCATGAAGGGAAAGAAAAGGAAGCTTCTCCTATCAAGGAGAAAAGCCCAGTTCCTCCCGGATTCAAGCCCTTACCGCCTTTTCCCAATCGATTAGCTCCTCCCAAGCCATCTTTACAGAACCAGGAAATCTTGGATGTGCTTAAAGAGGTCAAAATTAACATCCCGCTGTTAGACGCAATCAAACAAGTCCCATCTTATGCAAAGTTTCTTAAGGAATTGTGCACGTTGAAGCGTAAGATACATGTACAAAAGAAAGCATTTCTCACTGAGCAAGCTAGTGCAATTCTAAAGCACGACACTCCCCCTAAATTCAAAGATCCAGGATGCCCATAATTTCATGCATTATTGGAAATTATCAAATTGAACAAGCATTGCTTGATCTTGGGGCGAGTGTCAACTTACTACCTTACTCGGTTTATGTAAAATTGGGGCTGGGCGAACTCAAACCCACCCAGGTTACTCTGCAGCTCGCAGATCGATCAATCAAAGACCGAGAGGGATAGTAGAGGATGTGCTTGTGCAAGTTGATAAGTTCTACTTTCCAGTAGACTTTATTGTGCTAGACACTCATCCTGTGGCAGATCCTCATGCTCAGATTCCGGTAATTTTGGGGAGACCATTTTTAGCCACATCCAATGCACTGATCAATTGCCGGAATGGAAAAATGACGCTATCTTTTGGTAACATGACATTAGAGCTAAATGTTTTTGACCTTTGCAAACAACCACGGGATGATAACATTGACCTTGAAGAAGTAGATTTGATCGGTGTTCTTACAGCAGAAACTTTTGAAAAATCGATCTCCGATTCCATTGAGTCAATTGAGGACCTGACCCTCTGTGAAGAAGCACATGATAGCACTGTTGAAATGGTCAACACTGTAGGCAAACCCTCTTTTGAAAAGCTGGTACCAACTGGTACTCCGTCTTTTCCATCTCAGGTGAGGCCGCCCAAACCTGAGTTGAAACCCTTGCCCTCTCACCTGAAATATGCATACCTTGGAGAAAATGAAACATTTCCTGTAGTCATTTCTGCACACCTTGACAAGGACCAAGAAGTCCAACTCTTAGAAGTGCTCAAACTGCACAAGGGTGCAATTGCTTGGACCGTGGCTGACATTAAGGGAATTAATCCCCTCGTGTGTACACATCATATCTATTTAGAGGAGAATGCGAAACCCTCCCGTCAGATGCAACGCCGGTTAAACCCCACCATGCAGGAAGTGGTTAGGGCTGAAGTTTTGAAACTTTTAGATGTTGGTATCATCTATCCAATTTCAGATAGCCAATGGGTCAGCCCTACCCAAGTTGTACCTAAAAAGGCCGGCGTCACTGTAGTCCGTAATGCTAATGATGAGCTCGTCCCAACCCGCGTACCCACAGGTTGGCGAGTTTGTATCGACTACAGGAAGTTAAATGTTGTCACACGAAAGGATCATTTCCCCCTACCCTTTTTGGACCAGATTTTAGAACGGGTAGCTGGCCACGAGTATTATAGTTTCTTAGATGGATATTCTGGGTACAATCAGATAGAAATCGCCCCGGAAGACCAAGAGAAAACAACTTTCACATGCCCCTTTGGCACCTTTGCTTACCGACGAATGCCCTTTGGGCTGTGCAATGCTCCGGCAACCTTTCAAAGGTGCATGCTGAGTATTTTTAGCGATATGGTGGAACATTTTCTCGAAGTCTTCATGGACGATTTTTCAGTTTTTGGAGAGTCATTCCAAGATTGTTTGAGCAACTTAACTAAGGTCCTCTCTAGGTGTGAAGAAAAGAACTTAGTACTTAATTGGGAAAAATGTCATTTTATGGTACGACAAGGAATTGTCCTTGGCCACATTGTATCATCTAAAGGATTGGAAGTGGACAAAGCCAAAATAGACTTAATTTCCAATTTGCCCACCCCAAAAACCGTAAGAGATATAAGATCTTTCTTAGGGCATGCCGGATTCTACAGAAGGTTCATAAAAGGTTTCAGTGTCATTTCTAGACCATTATGCAACCTTCTGCTAAAGGAAGCAGAATTTGAGTGGACAGAGGCATGTCAAGTGGCTTTTACTAAGCTTAAGGACATGTTGACGACCGCTCCAATTATGCAACCTCCAGATTGGAGCCTGCCCTTTGAAATCATGTGCGATGCTAGTGATTATGCGGTTGGGGCAGTTCTTGGGCAACGTAGAGACAAAAAGCCATTTGTGATTTACTATGCTAGCAGGACTTTAAACAGTGCACAGATCAATTATTCAACAACAGAGAAAGAATTATTGGCTGTGGTCTATGCACTGGATAAATTCCGTTCCTACTTAATTGGATCCAAAATTGTGATATTTACTGACCATTCTGCGCTGAAGTATCTTCTTTCTAAGAAAGATGCCAAGCCTAGACTGATCAGATGGATCCTTCTACTCCAAGAGTTTGATATTGAAATCAAGGATAAGAAAGGAGTAGAAAACGTGGTGGCCGATCATCTTTCTAGGCTTGTCCTTTCCAAAACTTTAGAACCCTTACCAATCCAGGACACTTTCCCTGATGAGCATTTATTTGCCACATTTTCCCATTCTCCATGGTATGCAAACATTGCTAATTATCTAGCTTCGGGTGAAATTCCAAAAGAATGGACGCAGCAAGATAAAAACAAGTTTTTCTCTGAGGTGAAACTGTTTTTTCTGGGATGAACCATACCTTTTTAAATACTGCCCAGACCAAATTATTAGGAGATGCATTCCTGACCATGAAATCAATAGTGTTATATCTTTTTGCCACTCGCATGTTTGTGGTGGCCATTTTTCTGCTAAAAAGACCGCTCACAAAATTTTACAATCTGGATTTTACTGGCCCACTTTATTTAAAGATGCACATGATTTATGTAAGACATGTGAGCGGTGCCAAAAATTGGGTTCCATTTCCAAAAGGAATATGATGCCTTTAAACCCAATTTTGGTCGTCGAGTTATTCGATGTTTGGGGTATAGACTTTATGGGACCTTTTCCACCGAGCTATGGTTTTCATTATATCCTCGTTGCAGTTGATTATGTGTCCAAATGGATTGAAGCAGTCCCATGTAGGAATAATGATGCTAAAACGGTCAAAAAGTTTATCTTGGACAATATCTTTTCCCGTTTCGGAACTCCACGTGCCATCATTAGTGATGGGGGCACTCACTTTTGTAACCGCATCATTGAGAGTTTGTTTAAAAATTACGGTGTTACACATAAAGTGGCTACCCCTTATCACCCTCAAACAAGTGGGCAAGTTGAGGTCTCAAATAGGGAAATCAAACGAATTTTAGAGACCACGGTAAAACCAAATCATAAGGATTGGTCAATACGGCTAAATGATGCCTTGTGGGCTTATAGAACTGCGTATAAGACCCCAATTGGGGGTCCCCATACCGGCTTATATATGGGAAAGCTTGCCACCTTTCGGTGGAGCTGGAACATAAAGCTTATTGGGCCATAAAACAATTGAACGTTGACTTAGACAAGGCTGGGGAGAAAAGAGCCCTTGATCTAAATGAATTAGAAGAATTGAGAAACGAGGCTTATATGAACTCAAGAATTTACAAAGATAGGACTAAGGCCTTTCATGATAAATGGATATTAAGGAAGTCATTCCATCCGTCTCAAAAAGTCCTCTTGTACAATTCTCGACTTCATCTTTTCCCTGGAAAGTTAAGATCTCGTTGGACAGGCCCCTACATTGTTCAAGAAGTATTTCCATATGGGGCAGTGACCCTCATTGATCCATCGAATGGTACCTCTTTTAAAGTTAATGGACAACGTTTAAAACCATTCTTGGAGACTGTTCCTCCAGAGGAAAATGACATTCCTCTGATTGATCCTGTCTACCAGGATTGACGGGCACTGGATCTGACAGTGGCCCATACCTTTGTACATTAAGCATATATTTTCTTGCTTTTTCTTTTTGTGTTCTTTGTCTCACATTGGACAGGTTTCTACGTGAAGGCTTCATTACTCCAGGTGATTTCTACCAATTTTCTCCTTCTACATTTTCACCTCATGTTACATTCCATTTCGCAATTCATGTATGACATCGAGGACGTTGTCTAGTTTAGTTTGGGGGTGGGAACAAGCACACTTGTCCAATTTTAGACATTTTTTTTCTCATTTTTGTGTAGTCTTTTTTTCAAAAAAAAAAAAAAAAAAGAAAAGAAAAAAAAAAAAAGGGTTTCCAAAGGAACTTGATGATTCGAAGATGTCTAGAAATCTGGAATTTCAGAATTTTGAAAGGAAGTAAAATGAAGGTTCACAATTTTCTAAAAGATAAAAAGAATACCGAACTTTGTTTTTCAAAGTAACACAAGTACATCATTTCAAAAGTCTTGGATAAAAAGATTTAAGTGTCATTTTCAGAGTTCTTTCAAGAAAAAAAAATAGATATAACTTTCTGAAATTTGGCCATATGAGTTCTCCTGGTTCATCGGTAAGGTTAGGCCAACCAAAACCATTGAATTAATTCGGGTGAATTGAAAAGGGCTGCCTATTGTTGGGGACCGTTTAAAAAAAAAAAAAAAGGGTGTTTAGTTATAATTCTTGAAAAGAATAAAAAGTTGTGTGACTAGTTTGGGTTCGTAGCCTTTTTAACCCGAGCTAGTAAGCCCATAGGGGTATTTATATACCTAGTGCCCTAAAGACATCTGTTTTGGGAGTCATTGGCCTAACACTCGTTACATGGGTTAATTAGAAAGCTTAAGGGACCTAGACATTGCACAGTCACATGTGTGTGTTAAAAAAAAAAAAAAGAAAAAAAAAGAAAAAAAAAGATACATCTCGCGGCCTTTAAAAAAACAGTAGTGCGAAAGCCGTCGTAGTAGCCTTGAGAGGAGACTTGTATTTTTTCCCCGAATCTAGGAAAGTTGAAAATTCTGAGGAAGAATTCTGTTTTCATGGCATTATCATAGAACATTTAAAATTTTTGATTTGATGTATACACGCACAAGGCACCCAAAGTTTTGGTATAGTTTTTTTTTGAAAAGAAAAATGTGAACTAGATTTTGAAAAGTCCGAAATCTTGATTATTCGAGGATTCAAGGCATCCGATTTGACTCAATCGTCTTTTGAAAAACCTTCCGTTGACTTTCTTTTATTTTTAGGTAAATGAATTTTGTGGGCATATTCACTGCAAACCCTCACGAGGCACAACTCGTCCACTAGGGGTAACCTAGGGGTTTAAGGGCTTGCTGCATATGCTAATGCAGCCGAGAGTACCAGCGAAAGTGGTGTTTTACTTTTTGTCTTTGCATTTAGTTTATATTAGATTAGGCAAGAGCACTATCATAGTTCGCATATTTGCTCGGGACTAGCAAAATGCTGGTTGGGGAGTGTGATAAGTCCCTAAAAATGCATAATTTCATCATCATTTTAGAATAATTAAGGACTTATTCTTCAAATCATGCACCGTTTTAGTAGGAAAATCATGATTTTATGTTTTGAGCATCAAAATTCAAATTCAAGTCAAAATTTATTGAAAAATTGCATTTTTACATACAATCATGAATTTCTATATTTTTGGCATTGGAAGTCATAAAATTCCTCATAACTTTTTGTTCACACATAAAATGATGAATTTTCTTTGCACCATTGATTTAATTAAAGAATATTTTTTTTAACAAAATGGTGACATTTTAAGCATCCATTTAGTGTAAATTGGGTGGACCCGCATATTGCATCATTCCCTACCTTTATGATTAGAGTATTCTTTAATCCTTATTTTTTATTTTTTATAGAGAATTTCATAAATTGGGACCCGCGAGAGAGAGAAATCGATTGAAGAATTAAAGATGACATCCAAGAGAAGATTGCACACACAAGTGGGGCCCATCATGTGTTCCAATTGATAATACAAATCTGAATTTCAGATTTGGAATTATTTAAGCCAAGATGGAAGAAGTCCAAGCTCAAACAAATTAAGGAGATGCATGCTCACAACCATGGCCCACCTCCTTTGCAACTTGGAATGAAATTAAAATTCAACTCCAAGGTGGGACCATGTCAAGGATAATTTTCCAGCCATGAAGAGTTCAAAAGAATAGAAGATCTTGCTTAGCAATCCAAGTTGGAAACAAATTAGAAGAGTGCAAGATTTTAGCACCAAGTTGTTAAAGTTAACTCCAAGAAGATAAGCCTCAAGATTTGAAGTTTGCAACCCAAGATTTATCCAAACAAGCATCACACGTGCATATCTCTCCATCCCAAGTTTCACACGTTGAAACACCTCTTTCCAAAGCATTTCACACGTCCAAGATGAGGGACCACAAGCATCCAAGATTTGTTTCAAATCTGAAATTTCAGATTTGAATTGTTTCTTAGCCAAGTAAGTGGGACCCTTTTTAAGAGAAGCAAGCTACAAAGAGAAGTTTAAATTGAGAAGGACTTTTGGTGGCAAACCAATCAACAAGAAGATCCCAAGATTGTTCAATCTCAGCCCTCCAAATCCTATCCCAACTCGGACCCCACACTTCAAACTCTACCAAATCCAAAACCTTGCAACCCAAGCTATCAAAAAAATCATAAAAGACCATGAATATGGGCTGCACGGAGATACCAATCCCCCCTACTCTCTTGGACGACCAGCAACTCCATCTTCCCCTTTTTCATTATTTTCCTCCATCTCTCCCTACTTCCATCACTACTTCATCCAAGGTCTTCTCAAAGGCACACCACCACTTGGATTTTTACGCCGTCGCTCCGCCGCCGTTGCTAGCGTTTCTCCATCACCAAACCAGCCATAAATCATCTTCTCTTGCTTGGATTTCAGATCGCAAAACGAGAGACGGTTGGATCGCCGTTCTAGACCGCGAGTCCTTCTCCTCCGTTTAGTGTTTCGGGTGTCTAAGGGTAAGTTTGGATGAACATTATTTTAATTCAAACAATCTTGTAATGGCTATTTGCATGTAATGGGGCTTTCTTTAATGAATCAAGTTCATGAGGTCTTGGTTTTCACCAATGGGTCAACATCGAATGTTTGTGTGTAAGTGACAGTACACACTGGGTACGGTGGTCTTGGTTTTTATTGATAACATTCAGCAAAATAGCTATTGCATTATTTTAGGATTAAAATTCATCTTTTTATTCTCTGATTTTATTTTATTTTATTTTATTTTTATGTTTAGGTATTTAAATAATCACTACAAATTGGTTGTTCTAACAACTCTTATGGTGAATGCAGTAATTAGATTAGACTAAGTTTTTAGTTTAAGTTTTTTATTTCTAATTGTAATTAATATTTCAGACTTGTAATTAATTATTTATTACAAGTAGGATACTTGATTTGTATAGATTTTATTAGGCTAGTACTAGTTTTCAAATAGGACAGGTTTATTTAAGTGATTACTCCCTGTGGATCGACCTCGGACTTCACCGAGTTATTTATTACTACAATCGCGGCCTTGTACTTGGGGCTGACGATCAGTATCTGAACAAAACATTCATTTTCTTCTCTTGGGTTTGTTTCAAATTTTTTTTTTTTTTTTTTTGTCATGATATCTAGTATGTGATGTGCTTCTAAGACTTGCAATTTAATCTTCATCAGGCATAGGTGGACTGGTAGATATGAAGCCCATTTGTGGGACAACAGTTGCAAGAAGGAAGGGCAGACAAGAAAAGGAAGGCAAGGTTTTGAATAAAAAAATATAAAAAACAGTCCTTTTCTTAGTTGTTGAAAGCTTTGCTAATCCACTTATCCACTCTGGTAACATTGACACTGAGAATTCTAGTTTGTATACTGCATATCTGTGGAGAATGGAATAGAGGAGAGGATTCCTTGGACAAAGCACTGGCCTCTAAAGAGGGCCTAGTGGCTGGAAATTCCTTATTTTTGTAATTAGATTTCTCTTTTACTTTTCTTTTAGCAGCAGTCTATTACCTTGATAGTTTGCATTTTGTTGTGATCCTTTTTTCCCCCTTTATAATGCTATGTTGTTGTTGCTTCTCAAAACATAAAAATGAATAAATAAATAGCAATTCAGCAGGATGGACATCTTTGAGCTTGCTTGCATTTGTGGCATGAAATCAGAACACTTTGGTTGGGTAATTATTTGGACTAAACAATAGAGAAACTTATCTCACCTTAAGTGATTTCTGAGTTCTATGATGGTCAAATGCACGGCAGAATGGATAACCAGATAATATGTTCAATCCATTTGGATCTGAAGTCCGGGATACATTCATATGGTAATCCGTTAATGCTAAAATCTTGTCCTATGTTATCTGATACCTATCCCTCCCTCTGCTTCATTTAGAAATTGGGTTTTTTTCTGATCCCTTTGTGGTGAAATTGAAAACCAGGGAATAAAAATGAAAGATCAGAACATCAAAACGAAGAAGGAAAGAACAAGCAGTGTAAAGATGACGGTAATACAGAAAAGAAACAGGTAACTTTGTGGATGTTTTTATATTTCACATGTCATCTCTGCAGACATGAATCATCTAAATGTTGGTTGGCCAAAATGCAAGCAATTCCTCTCTTTATTTTTGACAGAATATATGGCTGTCTGTTCTTCTGTGCATTAAAATTAGGTGATATACTGTTTTTCTATTTTTCCTTCTGAGACATTGTTCCACAGTGACTACCCATATTGATTTAGGTCAGATAAGCTGGAAAAACAAATTGAATTCCATGGATACAGCTGACGTGAAAAAATGGTGGAAATGGGGCTATTGGTCCTCACCTATAATGTATGTACAGAATGCAATCTCAGTCAATGAGTTTATATGAGTGAGTTTCTCTCTCGGTATATTCTAAATCTGGCATCTGTGTAAGTTTGTATTTGCCCTGATTACAGTGAGCTTGAATATACTGGCAGATCGAATGGTCATTCATTTCACTTGTTGAGATTAGTTTGAGTTCTTTGTTAGTGCATTATTATGGAGTACTAGATTCTGTTAGCTTTATGGTTAGTGTCTTTCAAAAGGCATGATATTCTAGTAATAGAAACAATGCTAGTTTTTTTTTTTTTTTTTTGCCCAATGTTGTTGAAAATGGGTGAAGATGGCGAATATGGGTCGTTTGGATGAAGGGGAAGGGAGAAAAGGTGATGGGTGTTGGATTTGAAGGTGATGTGGGTGAAGGTGTGACGTGTGAGAGAGTGTTACTGATTTTATTGATACAGAGAATCAACTTATAAGATTGTTTAAATTTAATCTAACTTTGTTGTTACACACATGCACATACTTTCCTTTCATTTAATGTTCTGTAGCTTAGATGTATGATGTATCTTTTGACTTGTTGATGAATCTATATTTTCAAGAAAAAAAAGTTTATACCCTTCTCACCATTCATATTTGCTTGATTATTCACTTACAAGCTGCTTTGTAGGCACCATTTGATGTGTGTCAATGATGAGTTTAGGTGGATTAGGCACCAGTACAATCTGGTGATCAAAACCATCAATTTGGATCTTCAGTCATACTCTTTAAGAATAATTTACTCTTTCTTTTGTAAAAAATGTGGTGAAGTAAAATTTTAATTTATGAGATTTTTGTAACTAAAAATATAATGCAGTATAATGTTACATAATGGATAGAGTGTGTTTTCTTAATTTACTCTTCATACTATTTGTTCAGGATGGCGCAAACCATTCAATCTTCTGCATGGTTGGATTCTTTGGGGTGGTGGAGGTTTAATCATCACCTCCAGTGCCATTTTTCTTGTTAAGTCTTTAGTTTCTAGCTCAAGTGCTGGCCAGATGCAAAATCAGGTCTCTCTCTCTCTCTCTCTCTCTCTCTCTCTCTCTCATTATTCACAGTTGAGTACATAATGATTTTGTAACTACTATGTAAGCTGTTGGCTGATTGCATTAATCTAGTTACTGAAAGGTAACTGTTCCTCCCCTGTATGACCAGATGAGTGTTTCGTGCATCCAAGTGTTTTGGCCAGCGGCAACATGGTGAAATCAGGTAGATGCTTTGGTGATTTTAAGATTTTCCATTTTGTACCGCAAAGATCCTTTATTTTATTATATTTTTTTGCCACATCATATACAAAGAACCTATAATAGTTCACTTGTTCTTTATGACTCTGCTTGGTTTTGTTTCATTTTCTTGTTCCAATTAAAACCTATGTTGAATGTAGGGGACTTGAATTTGTGAGGTTAATAGAGTCAGTTGACTTCTAATGGGCCAAAAACCAATGTGATACACATCTGGGACCTTACACTACATGGACTCAGTTTCAACAATATTGGGTTACATGCTTCAACCATCCCAATTTAAAGTATATATTTTAGTGATACACATTACATGCCATTCACAACCTTTGCTGATTTCTGGAACAAGTGCCTTTGGTGTTGATGTGTTGGCTATGAGGAATTTACACTTTGGGCTTTTGTACTTGGTAAAATTTTTATGGTTCTTGTGGTTAAGACTTAGTGGAACTTCATATGCATCTATTGCAGACTCGCGTTGGAATTGTATGCACTGCATATACGTACTTTACAGACTATTTTTGTTTGGTTCTTCAGGTGAACATGCATGTATCACTGACTACTTGATTTTGAATGCTTAGTTGAGCTGAAGATATATATATATGGTTTTAATGATCAGTGCCCTATGTAAGAGTGGGCTAACTCAAGTTGTTAAAATTATCATTTGAATGTGGTTCTAAAACTTGCTACTGAATTGTTTTTTTTTTAAATGTGGTTCTAAAACTTAACGCGCTATTTTCACTTCTTGCAGTATAAAGAAGACGACATGACATGTCTTTGATTTATGATCTAATCGTTGGATGACTTAAAAGACCAAGCCATATGAAGAAATGGCTTATGTTAAGTGAGTTTGGGTTTCTTGTCTGTCTTGTTTATTTATATTATACCCTCCTTATGTAAAAGGTATGTTTTGGATAGGAGTGATTTGGTGAGAAATCCCTTTTCTGGAATTTTTGTTAGGAGCTGTCTGGATCTTGTAAACTGAGCATGTGTAACTCGGTTTACATGCAAAAGAAGTATCATACATTTTGGACAATCTGAGTAACTTGTTACACCATCAGTATTGTTCTTTGCCATAACCAATCACCTGTAAACAGAGTTACAGGTGATTAGGTTCATAGGTAGCTGGGTTTTGCTTTATATATTCTAGTATTGATGTGTTAATGATTTTAGAAAATTTTTCCCTCCGTTAGCAATGGGATGCATGTTCGTGTTAATGGCCAATTGAAAGAATTCCAAGGCAAAAAGCAAGCTGTTGCGTTCTCTGTTAGGTATGTGTTCAATTTTTCAACTGTTTCCTGTTCTTCCACTTGTGTTTAAATTTTTAACTATTCTATTACCATGTTAATTATAAATGGTTTGAATTCTGCTCACCATTGAAAATTCCTGTGTTGTTTCTGTTAAAAGTGATGTTTTGTTGCATTTGTTTCTATTTTCATTTCTTACTAGTGATTCCTATAGTTCTTTCCTGCTCATTTTTTTTATAGGTAGAATCTGCAGAGTTTATACTGTAGACAAAATTTGATAGTATTTACTAGTGATTTTGGATTTAGATTTGTTAATTCTAAAAATGGAAATCACAAATAGTATACTTGATTCAATGGATGGAATGGAATGAATGGATTGTTTGGGAGAGCAGGAGGCTCTATTTTATGCAGGTTGTAGCCGACACTGACCTTCATGTCGGTCAGCCGACACTGACCTCGGTTCCAAAACCAGAGAGCAAAATGAACATCGGTCAGCTCGTCGATTCGGTGCCGGTTAGCCGACATCCATTATGTCGGTCAGCCGCAGGGACATGTAAATGGACCATTTTGGAATGCTCATAACTTTTAATCCGCCCGTTGGATTTCTACGTATAATATACCGTTGGAAAGCCCTTGAGATGTAGAATCCAATGGTTCAGTTCATCACGATCGGAGGTCGGAAAGTGATGTAAATACTTTGATTAATGATCCTGTTCAATTTTATTGGAAAATATACCGTTAACCTACGATTGGGCCCTAGATGTTGGAACCCATGAACCTACTCTCACTTTATCATTAATGAGGATTGAAATCGAAACACGTGGCTTGGTGTGAATTCGATGGGTTGTCTAAGTATTTGTATATTACATATGGTATAACCGAATGCATATAGAACTGAACCAATAGATGCTTAACATGATTGTACACCAAGGGATTTCCTTAGAAGCATCGTTGATCTAACTTCCATACGTACTCTGTTGCCTAGGATCAGATTGTAACATTTCATTGACTTTTGACTTGTATCCATTGTTTATATTCCTTGTACACTCTCTTGGCATAAAATACTTAATTAACTATGAAACATAAATCCTTGTAGGATTTAGGACTTGGACCTGACTTAGAGTGTACTTAGGAACCTGTGTCATGTATTAATAAACATGACTGGCTAGCAATGAAAGGGGATTATCACGTGGTTTGCTTGTCTTGTATTGGCTTGGATGAGATAATCCCTATGATCTTGTCTTGTACATGAAACTTGCCAAACTTGCTTGTCTTGTTGTCCTTGTGTCAAAACCACTTTATTATTGTTTGCATATCATGGTCATCTGCAGTTTAGGGTTTTAATGACGAACCGTTTACTCGGTTGTCGGGGTGGGTAGTCGGCGTAGGACGGCGTCCATGGCGTTGAATAGCTGGGAGCGGGCTAGGACCGTGCTGCTATTCCCAGGACCGGGAGTTAGGATCCTACTGGAGCCGGACTTTGGTATGAGTAATCCAGATTGGATTGTTACTGGTACCCCGGGATGTGGTTTTGGACATCTTCGGAGTCTCCCTCTTGTTCTTATATTGCATTGCATGGATAGTGGTTATTGTTAGATGATTGCTAGGATTCCTGTTATTGTTTCTCATTATTATTATTCTTGCTTTATGCCTAGCTTCGTTATTCATGTATTCGCATGATTATTACATACTTGTCATTACTCTATACTTGATGCATGTTATGTTTATTATGATTTGCTTATCTATTGCTCAACATGTCGTTTGGCTCTATTCCTTGGTGTGCAGACATATCAGGTGACTACTGCTATTATGAGGAGCAGTCCGGTGATGAGATCCCAGAGGATCTCCAACCAGCAGAGGAGGCACGAGAGTGGCGTGCCGATGACGTAGAGTAGCGTCATCACTTCCGGCACGAGAGAGATTCATATGGGGCTTCATTTAGATTTATTCTTTTATTATTTATCTCGTTGAACCTTTAACTTTATTGACTTCATTCTCTTTTATTGGCCTTGTTTATTGGATTGGCCAATGTAATAACTTAACTCTTAGTTCTTGTTTACTATTATTGCAACTTTAAATTTAACGAGAATTATCATTCACTGTTGATGTTCTATTTGCCTAGAGTTGTATGAACTCTACATATATTGTACTACATGAGGCTTGAAATATTATATCCTCACCGCGGACTTACGATCTGTGGGCCCAAAGGATAAAATTTTAATTAGTCCTAAAATTCAATCTCTAGATCCGATTTATTCTTTAATCGGGTTCGGGGGACGTGACATTAGCAAATCTGGGGGCAATTGAGAGTTGGTGGAGTGGCTTAAAGCGTGGGTTTTCTCTATGTCTCGTGTTTGAAACCGTCCTAGATTTATCTCGTGTGCATTTGTATGTGTTTAGCGGGTGCCACATGAGGAATTAGTCCTATCTGGTAAAAGACCTTGAGGATATTTATATCATAAATTAAAAAAAAAAAAAGTGTAGAAGTGTTTATAGGTCGGATCCATGGTGGAACCATGATGTACATGAACCCAATGTAAGATCTGTTTAATCCCATATTTCAAACATCAATATGACTCAAGTTTTATGAACCACTTTTGGGTTAGATATGTAGACGCAGTTGGCTCCATATTTTAAGTCCTCGGGTCAAAACATAAACATACAAGGATTTGAATATAGGTCCAAAAAGTTTCTGGCTTCGAAGTAGATTCTCTAGGATCGGAAAATAAACTTCATCCCTGTTTGTTATGGATTGGAGACTTCGCATTATTCAAGTAAAATTAGATACTCGTTGGCATTCCTAGTTTCATGTTTGCTGCCAATGGTCCCACTCGCACTAGCCCATCTGATCTGTTGGGCAGGTCTACATCGTGCCGAATTTCGTCAACTTTTAAGCTCACACCTAGGGTGTCATTGACTAATGTGATGATTCCACACTAGACAGAAAATTCTCTCCATTTTCCATGTGCTCAAATCTTCCCGCCATAAAGACGAAATTGTGATCTAATGGTTGGAAAAGTAATTTTCTGGAGCATTGCACGGATGAGTGGTGTTGGCACCTTACTATCACGAATTAATTATTGGGTCTTCAAGTTGAAAGTATCTCTTATGACCAGCATCTTAACGTAGCAAAAAAAAAAAGAAAAAAAGAAAAAAAAACTTATGGATCCCATAGGCAATGCACAAGTAACGATGATCATGGGCTGGAACAGCCCAATCCAAGCCCACATTTGACTAAATCTGGGCTATATTTTCAGACCCATAGGCAATACCTGGGCCTAGTTTTCTAGCCTAAGTATTAAGTAAGCCAGGCCTGGGCAAGGTGACCGGCCCAGCCCAATATTCTTAACACAAGAATGTGTATGTATTTTGTAAATGGGCTACCCCTGGGTATGGGTTTTACACCCGTGGTCTGGATCCCGCCCAGAATATTAGGCCTGTTAACTAACGGGCCCTACTTGGATACACTCTGGTCCGGCCCAAGCCCTCTCTTGTAAGGTTTGCATAATCTTAACTGAAAAACTCTCTATAAACACCATTATTACCAATGGCCCATTTATGTTTTCACATAAGAGGCTCCCATATGATCAATGTAATTCCATCAGACACATGCACCTTGTCCCCTTGAATCTTAACTGTTCATTTGCTTCACAGATTGGCCCACCTATGTTATCATCTCAGCAGTCAAGGCTAGTTAGGAAGGCATGTGGTTAGAATAGATTGCCAGGGATTCCTATTTTTCTTCTTCCCTTTTGTGAATTGTGATGAATGGTTGGCGGCAACAATGAACAAACTGCATGTACATTCTTGTCCAGGTTTGAAGATGAGACCTATTGGACCTATCTTGGACCCAACTTTTTTTAGTCCAACACTTAATGGAACATTTCAGACATAACTTTGGTGACCAATATGACTAACCATATGTAACAGAAGTGGACTGGCTATTTATCAATCAGGATGGAAATGTCAATCTGAACCTTTAAACTATTGGGTAAGGATAGGAGAGCCCTACATTAATTCTCAGTTCAAATTATAGGGTCGTTTGGCAGGTTAAAATATCGTAAGTTTGGGTTTGGTTATGTTGGTTGGTGGGCTAGTATATGAATTCAACCTGAACCTGATCCAAGGAAGAATTCTTGGGTCCGCCCCCTTGGGTACATGTTTGTCTGTGTTTATTTTCTCATTGTATGCACAAACGAGGCCGTTTTTATTTAAAAATCTTGACACCATGGTTACACACTTTTTGGTTTAACAAGATGTCCTTTTCAAAGGATGCCTACAGCGTAGGGCAAGTTGCGTTATCTAATCCCTTCATAATGTTTTAATTTTTACAACTCCTATGAGCCCCGGACCTTTAATCAGAATCAATATTCTGATTTTTTATTGGCCCATGAAACCCTAAAACATTTAGCTTCATATCTAAAACAATCATGGATTTTGAGATATATGAAGCCTTTGCATATGTAATCCTAATCATTTGATGTTTACTCGTGTAAAAATTGTGTTTCCAAACAAACATCATATTATGTTTCACATATATAAATTTTATATACGCAAGTTTTACCTTGGTAAATCTCATTTTTATCTCCCATGTGTAAAGGACAAACTACCCTTTAATGTAACTTTTTTCTTAATGTCGAAACTTGTAAATTTATTTAGAATTTTCTTTAAAAGTTAATTTTTCCATTTAACTCACACGTAGTGGGAGGCATTGCTTCCCAACACAAAGATTGAGTAGATTTAGCATGTGCAAGAAGTGGTTATATAGAAATGAGACATAGGGGCCATGTTTAAACTTGGTATTTTGAGTCATAGGCTCATCATAGCCCACCATATTCTACCGCCCATTTTCTGATAGAATCTGCCTCAATTTTGGGGCCAGTCCAATTTCTCCCCAAGTTTTCTATCCACTAATCTTTCTTTCTTTTTCAAACATTGAAAATGATGTCACTGGGGCCATGTTTAAGTTTTTTATCTTGAGTCTTGGCACACTATATTCTACTACTCATTCTTTGATACAACCTCTCTAATTTGTGATAGGCACAATGCTTCCCTTAGTTTTCTATCTATTATTTTTCTTCCCTTTTCAAACTTCAAAAATGATGTCACCTCCATTGATTTTTCATATACTTTTGACATCCCCTATTCCAGAAATGAATGCATGAAACATCAAATGTTTCATTCATTCAAAGATAAATAATCAACAAATTTACAGGTCAAGAGTGACTCACGTTTGAAGGACCCTTCATATGTGACACAAATATCAAGTCACAAATGACCAAATGACTTGACTTGACTTTAGCTTAGCTTCATGAAAAAAATAGACTTCAAAAAGAAATGAAGAAGAAGAAAATGAACTTCACAGTTTAAATCCCAAAACAACAATTGTAGCATCAAAATCCTTTTTACAAATCCATGTGAACTGTTATATCTTCAACACAAAAAAGCATATAAAACTTCTACTGTTCATGTAAAATGCAAGTAATGAGCCCAAGATGCTTTTGTATAGTTGCATATGCATGGATGGGTCATTCATTTCATTGTCGGAGGTGAAGTTTGCTAAAAATCACCTTTCCAAAAGGTCCCCTACAAATCTACATGAGATCCTTTTAAGTTGTCTCACCATTCAAGTATTTTGATTACTTCTATTATATATTTGGAGACATGCTTTTCACCCAACACAACAATGCCAAGGACAACAACCACCATAGGTCAGAATTAGACTTTGATGATTCCAGTGACCACTAATGGTGCCCTTTGGTTAGGTTGAAATGTGAATATTAGTCAAATGTCTTCTTTTTTCTTTTTTTCTTTTTTTTTTTCTCCATAGACTAGGTGATGTGAACTTAATTGGTGATAACATTTCTAATTGAAGGATCTATGGACATATTAGGTTGTTGGTTTCTGCATGCGGGGCCTTTATGACCTGGGAACATTTTTTGTATGAAATTAATGGATCTAAGTAGGTGTCTTGGTTGCCCGGGGTTCGAGCCCGGGTACGTCACCTCTTCCCGCTCGTTTGAGCTCCTATCCCACTTGTATGGGCTTTCTTTCCGCTTATGCGGGCTTTCTTTCCCACTAGCTTAGGCTGTTTTCCCGTGTGTATGCGGGCGGGATTTCTCTTGAATCCCCCCCCCGCTAGGGTACCAAAAAAGAAAAATGAAACTAGGGTACCAAAAAAGAAAAATGAAAAGTAGGCACCTTGTTTGGAGGCTTATATGAGCTGAGCCGAGCCAAACTTTGTTAAGATAGAGCTTAAGCACAACTGCCAGATCTATATATGTAGCTCGAAAATAGGGGTGGCAAAATCTGATCTGACCCACAAACCATCCACATATGATCTGCAGAACATGATCTGCATCATATATGGGTTGGTCATACGTCAAATAAATTTAATCCACAACAAATTTGTCAGGTTATGACCGACCCATATAACCTCGTAACCTAGCGGTCTACAAAATTACTCGCGACCCGACCCGACCCGACCCGTGGGTCATGTTAGCAGATTCCTAGTACTTGACCCGACCCGTGACCAAGGGTACCGGTTAACGGGTTCACGGGTCGGGTTACCGGGTGACCCGTGAACCCGGTAAAATTAAAAAGTTTATAAAAACTGACTCATGAGTCATGACTCATCAGTCATTAGTTCATCACTCATCTAGTCATCTGCCCTGCCCTAAATCCTATTTCATCTCCTTTCTCAGAGTCATCTCCATCTGACTCTCTCCCTCTTCCGGTCTTCCCAGTAGCCAGCGGCAGCGCCCAGCACGCTTCTCCCTCTTCCGGTCTTCCCAGTAGCCAGCGGCAGCGCCCAGCGTGCCCTACCGAGTCTGCCAAGTGCCAGCCGCCCCATCTCTCTCTCAGTCTCTCTTTTTCTCTTCACTTCAGTCTTCCCAGCCCAGTAGCCAGCTCCAGCGCAGGCAAAGTTGTAGGACCGTGAGGCTTTTTTTTGCATCTGCTGCTCTGCATATCTTGTCTGCCTTGAGTTTTGAGGTACCCTTCGAGTTGGGATTTTGGCAATAGTTATTAATGGGGAATGGATTTTATATTTTAATTTATTTGGCAATAGTTATTAATGGCAATAGTTATCTGATCCTTCAATTAGAAAAGAATTAGATTTAGATGGCTCCAGGAAACTATGTTCGAGAAACTCTGTGGAAGTTTTCTCATTATGGTTTCAGGAAACTATTTTTTATTCAATTTCACCTACTTATTTTTTAAGAGATCCGTTCATCTCTTGGATGATCAAGACTCTCAAATGATGCACTGGACATGTATGGATTTACCAATTTGTCACATACTATATGAGATCTACGTTTCACACTGAATCATGGCCTCATGGGTGCTGGTCATTTTTAATGAACAATGAGATAAACTGGAATCTGAAGTCACGATTCAGATCATATAGAATAAAAAAGAGATGTCCTAGGAATTGATTCATTAATATTTAATAGTTTTATGAACTCAATCCAGTAGATGATATAATAAATTGATTAAATTCTTTATTTATTCATATATTCATGCTTACTTTTCATGAGATGAATGGTGATTTATTATATATACGCACATAACCAATACGAATGACATGATGGTTCATGAGATGGACCGGAGTCCACAAGTATATTAGATGTAACACATGTGTATGGATGAGATCCACATACGGGAGACATGTGTGACAAATCTTATACTTAAATATCTTCACAACCAGTGATGAGACTGGACATCTCATACTGACAAGGTTGCAGCACTTTGATCACTATAAGATAGTGTGATTTGTCTCGATCATCAGAATGGAAGATTCTGGATCATAGTGCTGGTACATTGGATGTATTGAAGAACCATGAGAAGCACCTTATAAACATTGTCTTTACTTTAAGGTCCGCTCTCATAATTTCCTAACAATAGGCTCTCAATCCTGAGACATTAATGAACTTAAGTTTCTATCTATTCATTTGCTTTGAGTAACCAATGAGTGAGGCCAACTGTAGGTCAACACCTCGGTGATTTGGGTACGTGGTAGTAGAACTGTGGGAACATTCAATGGTCAAGATGGAATCTATCTCTAATATCCCCAATTAATGGATTTATCATTGGTAAGTGCGCACCCATTCCGATTAAGAGTTAATTGGAAAGGTACCTATGATCATTATAATTAATTGGGGCTCAAGGATAATAAGATATGGATCTAGTTTGGAAGACACGTCCAATTGATTCATGGATATTGATAGAGGGGTATACTTGTGGTAATGTGGAAGTTTAGGGTCTTCTATGTAATATTCCTAAGACTGGAGTTCAATTACATTTATATAGTGGAGTTATTTGCAATTAATTATGGCCCGGATTGCACATGAGATGTAGGGTCGCGAGTCCCAGTTGGAGCCAACTTTCTAAGGAATCCCTAGTGGTCCCCAAGAAAAATGAAACTGGGGTACCAGAAAAGAAAAAAGAAAAGTAGGCACTTTGGTTGTAGGTTTATATGAGCTGAGCCGAACCAAACTTTGTTGAGATCGAGCTTAAGCACAACTGCCAGATCTATATGGCTCGAAAATAGGGGTGGCAAAATCTGATCTGACCCACAAACCATCCACATATGATCTGCAAAACCTGATCTGCATCATATATGGGTTGGTCATAGGTCAAATAAATTTAATCCGCAGCAAATTTGTCAAGTTATGACCGACGCATATAACCTCGTAACTTGTTAAATGGGTGGGTTAGGGTTGACCCGCATCTCGCAGACGACTTGGTAGTTTAAATTTTGTTTGCACATTGGGCTTTTCCCCCGATACGTAAACTCAAATGTAACTACAATACTTAAAATGGGTTGAGCTTACAATATTTAAATGGGTTGGGCTTGGGCCAAACTTCTACAGGTTGGGTTGGTCGGTCTAGTAAAATGTGTTGACTTGCATTGGGTGTGGGTTGGGTCACCTAATCAGTTTCATGAATGGGTCAAACTGGGTCAGATACAGGTTGGATTTCCACATGTAGACATCCGATGTCAACCCGAACTATTTGCCACCCCTACTCGAGCACGAGGAGCAAAGCTCGAGCTCGACTTGCCCTCACTTTACTAATCCAGACTTGGCTCTTGATTAGGGGTTTTAGTGAAAATAGGTTAGTTCGGGTGGGTCTATATAACCAAGACCCTAAACTGAATTGCTAATACTTAGCCATATCCAATTTTGGACCAGACTTTGGTCCAAAGCATAGGACAATTATTCCAGAGTCAAGGACCCAAACCCGGACAGACCAAAGAAAAAGCCAAGACATCAAGACCCATATACTTACATGCATATATAATACTCTTAATGTACTTAGTAGCATACTTACGTTTATGTAAAAACATATCGTCCTGGTATATTGGTAATTGGTTATTCAGGTCCTTGGGTCTAAAACCCATGGAGCCAAACCTAGACCAAGTTTTATGCCAAACACAATCTAAGTTTCAATCTTGGTCCTTCAATGGACCTGGATCAATGGTCATTTGGTGAAGTTGAAACTTGTTTGTCATTGAAAATATCATGATAATTTTAGGTAATTGATATTGGCACTCCCTTTTCTCCTTTTTTTTTATGGAGGCACTTCAAAATTTTGTGAAGGAAAGGGAGTGTCAATATCACTTCTCTAATTTTAATATTGTTTCCTCGTGCATTTTCTTCTTTTCTTTCTTCAAGAATTTTTAAAAATGCTGTAAAACTATCATGGAATATATGTTGTGATAAATCTTAGTATTTTAAAAAATTATCTAATATCTATATTGCTTCCTACAATTACAATGAGAACATAGCTATTAAATATTAGAATACAAAATAGAAAGTTCCAATTCCAAGACAACCCGGATCTTCCGAGAAAATATTATTCATTGTATGATTAATCTTATGGTGAGTTCAACTTGTTAAAAAAAATTACTTGTAAGAGCATTTAAAAGGAATTACCAAGCGGAGTGAAAGGACCCAACTTCTTTTTAAATGCATTGGGTAGCATGAGAAGAAGCAAAGCATGGAACAAGTCCATCAACGTAAACCCCTTGCAATCTCTCTTCTTGGAGATAAAAAAGGCTTCTATGTTCAAAATTACATAAGGAGAACTGTACTCTAACTAAGGAGGCAAGATAAATAATAGAAATAGAAACTTCATATTTTGTAGCTGACTACCCATCAATTTTAAGTGATTAGACAAAGAAAATTTATTTATTTCAAGGAGTAAATAGCTAACTTATGTATATGAGATAAGAATCCTTTGAGTGCCAGTAGAGTTGGTCCCCCCATGTAGTTCGGAATAATGGGAAAGAGCCCTTACCTCTCTCTCCGAGACTAGGGTTACCAATTACATAAATATATAATTTTTTATTTTTTTCCTCTTGAAAAAGCCCCAGCATAATGACCAAAATACCCTTAAACCTGAATCTGGTCATTAGCCAACCCAATGAAACAATCCGGTCCAACCGTAACACAAGACATATACCCTCCATAATGAGGCCTCCTATTAAATTAAAAAAAAAAAAAAAGGGGGCCCATCTATTGAAATTTTGAGGGTTAAGGGGTTACGGGTTCCTCATGAAGAGCTCATTTGGGGCATTGGCGTTCATTTTGACTATCTGAGATTATCAAAGGGGTGCCCCATGGTGAATTCCACACATTATGTGTGGCAGACTCGGATGATCAATCGGAGGGGCCCCATGGTGCATTGTAAATATCCTTCATGGGGAGAGTCCACTAGAAGGGGGATCCCAATTCTATCATGGGCCCACAAAATCCTGGACTTTTCTCCCTCCTCCCTCCACCTTTTTACATTGTTGGCCTCGCAATTTCTGTCAAATTTCAAGAAGCAAGAAAACCCAGATATCTGAAAATCTTGGTTTTCACTGGCCCTGTTTGAATCTGGCAATTGGGGAGAGAGAGCACAGGAGAGGTGGGAACCAGGACCCCAGAAGACTGGCAGGGCAGAAGAAATGGCATCTCCATCTCAGCTCCATCCAAACAAGGAAGGAGACCCTAAACACCCCATGCCATACTTCCTTCTTTCTTCTTTTTTTCTATTCTGTGTTGATCTTCCACTGAGTGAAAGCTTTGTAGCAACTCATCCTCACCACCATGTCACGGGCACCTTATGGACAATCATCTTTAACCATTTGCCAGGCATAGTGGCAGTGGGTTTGGTCAATAATTACCTTTAAAAAAAAAGGGTAGTAAAAAAGTTTTTAGATTGATGATTTTTTATGCTGCAGAAAGATTGCTAGTGTGACATTAACCCCCTTTGTTTTTAGATAGGCTCCTTTTAAGGTCAGGGTAGGCTTGTGCCTAGGACCAACATGTGGAAATTATATTTAGTAGGACAATTGAATGGGTAAATGGCACATTAGGACCACTACATTGCTCACTCACATAATGTTTGCTCCAAAAAAAGGGACCTTAAAAGGAATGTGTTAAATAAGTGAAGGGACCATCATTAATCCATTCACGTGAGTCCCTGGTCTGTTATTGTCTTTTATTGGTGTGTTTTTAGGCAGTGATCAATCCACAATGTGCCCTGCGATAGTGATGGTCCCTGTTAGGTGGATGAGCTACAGTAAAGTTTTGCTTTGTGGGAGACACTAAAAGATTTTATTTTACACATATTGATACATGTGCGTGTATTTGGTTGCTTGTATGGGTTGGTTGTAGATTAGCAAAAATCAAAGCTGAGAGGATCAGTGCTCACGAGCGAGGTTCGAAGCATTCTCGGTGCAATCATGTAAGATGTAAGTGTGTAGAGTTAGAACTTAGAGTATTTGAAATATGGTATTTCCACACAGGATATGGTGTGGCTGTTTCCTATTAATAGTTGAAGAGGTTACAGAATATAAGGGATAAGCTACAAGTAGTTGAAACAGAATGAGTTACAGAAGTCTATCTCAAGAGAGATAATTGTGAGTCATCATGAGTCATCATTGACTATTTCTCCTTAACACGCCCCCTCAAGCGTGACTGTGCAACAGTGAGCTTGGCACGTAAAGCAATGAAGCGCTTGGAACCCAATGGCTTGGTGAAGATGTCAGCCAGCTGATCCACTGTAGAAAGATAGCGAACATCAAGACGTCGTTTGGTTACGAGATCACGAACGAAATGCACATCAATCTCAACATGTTTGGTTCTTCCGTGGAAAATTGGATTCGCAGAGAGATAAATTGCACCGATATTGTCACACCATACAATGGCAGGGGACCGAATGGAAAAACCAAGCTCAGATAGTAAATACTGAACCCATAACAATTCACAAGAGGCTAGAGCAACACCACGATATTCTGCCTCTGTGCTGGATCGAGCCACTGTGGCCTGCTTTTTGGAACTCCAACTGAGTAAATTAGAGCCAAGAAAGATACCATACCCACTGGTAGATTTGCGATCATCGGGACATCCAGCCCAATCAGCATCAGTAAATCCATGAAGTTGCATTCGAGTTAGAGGTTGCAGTAGAACACCATAAGTTATAGTATGTTTAAGATAGCGCAAAATTCTCTTTACAGCAGTCCAATGATCCTCAGTGGGAGACTGCATAAACTGAGACACCTTGTTGACAGCAAATGCGATGTCCGGACGGGTGATGGTGAGTTATTGCAAAGCCCCTACAGTACTGCGATACAAAAAAGGATCAGAGAAGGATGTGGGTCCTGAAAAACGACTGAGTCGACTATCAGAAGCCATGGGTGTGGTCATGGGTTTTGCCCCATCCATTTTTGTTTTCAGCAATAAGTCACGAACATAGCTGCTTTGAGACAACAATAAGCCAGAGTGGTCCCGAATAATCTCAATACCAAGAAAGAAATGAAGAACTCCAAGATCCTTAATAGCAAATTCTGAACGCAGTAGATGAAGAAGAGCAGTGATAAGAGACAAACTACTGCCCGTCACAATTATATCATCAACATAAATGAGGATGAGTAAAATAGAATCCTTTGAGCGCTTGAAAAATAGAGAGGTATCGGACCTTGAATTGACAAAGCCAATAGTCAGTAGAAAAGAGCTCAATCGATGATACCAAGCACGAGGTGCCTGCTTTAGGCCATAAAGTGCTTTGTTTAACTTGCAGACATGGGTTGGAAAATGATGATCTTGGAAACCGGGGGGTTGCACCATATAGACCTCTTCATTGAGATAGCCATGCAAAAATGCATTTTGCACATCTAATTGACGAAGAGGCCATTTGAAAGTGATGGCGAGACTTAAAATAAGCCTGATTGTTGTAGGCTTAATCACTGGGCTAAAAGTCTCTTTGAAATCAATGCCTTGCTGTTGATGAAAACCTTTAGCCACTAACCTGGCTTTATACCTATCAATCGAACCATCGGCCTTTCTCTTGATTCGAAACACCCATTTACAACCAATTAAATTCATGTTTGTGCGATTAGGAACCAGCTGCCATGTCCCATTCCGTATAAGTGCATTGAACTCTTCCTCCATTGCAGTGCGCCATTTGGGATATTTAGATGCCTGTGTAAAACTAGTAGGCTCAACATCAGTGGAGCATGTAGCAACAAGGCCACGAGGCAGAGGGTGCCTAGTAGTAACAAAATCTGGGTACTCTTTGGGACGTCGAGTGTGATCTTGATTGCGAGTGATCATGGGATGAGTGGCCATTTGGGCATGTTCAAGTGCATATCCAGGGCAAGGGGCAGATGTAGGAGTAGAGGCAGGTAATGATGTAGGACCAGGGACATGTGCAGGTGGAGGTGGAAAGGCAGGTCCAGGTTCAACGTCAACTGGTATATGACCATGGGTAGAGCCAGAGAGTGATGGAAAAGCACCAGAAGTAGTGGGGGATGGTTGACTTGGTGAACCACTCATATGTTGGGAAGCATTGTGTCTATGTGATGGTTGTCTCACCCCTTCATTGGTAGAGCGTGGGAAAGTGGGAAAAGTATTGACAACTAATGGTAAGGAGGGTGGTGGGAATGCTGGTACAGCAACTGATTTAGTAAGAGGATAATCAAATTCATTAAAGACAACATCTCGAGAGATGTAGAGACGACCTGTGTCCAAATGCAAACATTTATAGCCCTTATGCATATTCAAATAACCCAAAAAGACACATCAAACAGACCGAGGTTGAAGTTTATTTTTATTATATGGACCCAAGTTTGGAAAACAAGCACATCCAAACACGCGTAGGAAGGAGTAATCTGGTGGCCTGTTAAAGAGTTTCTCATAAGGTGATAAATTGGATAAAACAGGCGTGGGCATGCGATTGATAAGATGGGCTGCAGTGGTGAAAGCATAGTCCCAATAATGGGACGGAAGAGAGGAACGGGCTAAAAGTGTGAGCCCAGTTTCAACCACATGGCGATGCTTCCGTTCTGCAATCCCATTTTGGGCATGGGTGTGAGGGCAGGAGAACCTGTGAGTAATGCCATTTAAGGTTAAAAATTGTTGAAACTTTTTGAACTCACCACCCCCATCAGAATGCAATTGGGTTATTTGGAACCCGAGTAATTTCTCAACATGCAGTTTGAAGGAAACAAAAACAGCCAAAGCATCAGATTTTTTAAACAAAGGAAACACCCACATGAAGCGAGAAAAATGATCAGTGAAATGAATGTAATAACGATAGCCACCAGTTGCAATTATTGGAGCAGGTCCCCAAAGATCCGAATGGATTAATTCAAGAGGACGAGTACAGCGGGAAAAAGAAGAGTGAAAAGGGAGTCTTTTGCTCTTATTACATTGACAGGCATCACAAAAAGAAGAACGAGATGAAGTAAAAGGTAAATGAAAATTAGTCTTGACTGTGGCTAAGACCTTATTGGAGGGGTGTCCTAGACGGGCATGCCAAATATCTGCAGATGTACGTTCTCCGATTAATGCACGCGGAGAAGCAGTGTCCAAATGATGAAGAACATAAAGACCATTCCTAATTGTCCCGCGAAGAAGTATGTGGCCGGTCGCTTGATCCTTAACAAAACAACAGGAAGGATGGAATTCAAAGAAGACGTTATTATCCTTAGTGAATTGACGAACAGAAAGTAAATTTTTTTGTTATATTAGGAACACAAAGTAAACTGTTCATGCGAAAGGACTGAGAGGAAGAATGAATAACAGAGGATCCAACATGAGAAATTGGAAGACCATTACCATTGCCCACTTGAACCTGGTCTTGACCATGATACTCTGAATGGGTAGAGAGATTGGCCATGTCTGCAGTGAGATGATGTGTTGCACCGGAGTCTGGATACCATGCATTGTCTGGGCCAATAGGAGAACCAGCGATTAATGCTGATGGAGAAGGGTTGTCACCTTGAAATTCAGGTTCATACCTGTGATAGCAGTAAACTGCTGTATGACCCGGTTTGTGACATACTTGACAAATAGTCCTGCCAGTAGAGGAACGCCCGTATTGCCCGAATTGCTGCCGAGAGTCATAATTGTGCCGGCCACGACCACGAACTTTGTTGCGACCACGAGGAGTACCAGCCTGAGAACGACCTCTGCCTCTAAAGGCTGAACCAGCGGAGTGCGATGCGACATTAACAGCAGGCATGTCAATGGCAACTGAGTTTTCTTCAAGACGCGCTTCCTGGGAAAGAAGAAAGCCGGTTAATTCGTCAAGGGAAATTGGTTCAAAGCGGGTAGTCATAGCGGTGATAAAAGCTTCATATTCAGAGCTTAATCCGCTGAGAAGACTGGAGGCAAGGTCTGAATCAGACACAGGCTGAGCAACAGCAGCCAAATTGTCAGTAATTGATTTTTTCTTTTGCACATAGTCAGACATGGATAAGGACCCTTTCTTGAGAGTATGTAGCTGATACTTTAAGGACATAATCTTAGCACGAGATTGGGCAGAGTAAATACGCTCAAGAGTCTGCCAAACGTCCTTGGCGGTGGACAAACCAACAACCTGAGCAAGTATTGGCTCAGTGAGGGAAGAAAGAAACCAGCTTAGCAAAGTCTGGTCTTGTGTTTGCCATTTGAGAAAATCTGGGTTGACCTCATCAGTGGGGCTGCCTTGTTGTCCAGAGAGAATTGGGATGGACAAGTGTAGGAACCATCTACATAGCCCATGGCATTGTGAAGCCTGAGAATAGGTAGGAACTGAGAGCGCCAAAGTAAAAAATTATTTCTGTCAAGCTTGACTGGGAGTACGTGAGAGATATTTGGAGCAAAAATGGGAAAAGCAAAAGTGGAAGTGGATGATGAGAAAAATGGTGAGGAAGAAGATGCAGGGGAAGTTCCCATCTTGTTTAGACGTATGTCTTGATAAGCTCTGATACCAAGTTAGAACTTAGAGTATTTGAAATATGGTATTTCCACACAGGATATGGTGTGGCTGTTTCCTATTAATAGTTGAAGAGGTTACAGAATATAAGGGATAAGCTACAAGTAGTTGAAACAGAATGAGTTACAGAAGTCTATCTCAAGAGAGATAATTGTGAGTCATCATGAGTCATCATTGACTATTTCTCCTTAACATGTAGGACCTCTTTTACCCTTTTTTCTGGAAATTTAACTTGATCATCTACTTTATATGTAAAGTTGTGTATTTTAATGAAAAGGTTAGATTGATAATCTTGAGCATATATAATGGGGGAACATTCATATGCAACTTTCCCTCACCATAGGGTGAGAGGCACTTCCCTTTTTTAAAATTTTCAAGTATTAAATGTACTTTTCAAGTACATAGAGTGAGGTATAAAATGCACTTTTCGTGTGCAAAAAGGGGAGTGTCCCTCGCTCTATGGCGAGGGAAAGATGCATATGAACATTCCCCTGTATAATGAGTTCTATATTTTGGAAATTAATAAATGGGGATAGATGTTTTTTGTGAACTCACTCTCTAGAGATGTAGGCCTTACCAACTGTGGGACTTAGATGTTTCCGATGTGGGACTTGTGGAATCCCTTTAATCTAGGGTGTTCTTTGAAGGGTGATGGGCACACCGAATTTCAACAGGATCTACCACCTTGGCCCAACCCCACTGTTTGCTTGCAAGAAAAAATTGTTACGGTGAGACCCAACTTTATCCTGCTCTGTATTATAAGGAAGTTTCTAGACATGAAATTGGATAGAAATATTTAAACCAATCTCAGCACTGAAACCCAACTGTATCCTCCTCTGTATTATGAGGAATACTTTCAGTGCTCAGTCTGGAGCATCTGTACTGTAATATGTTTGTTAGAGCTCTAGTGTGCCTGCATGCTCTCTATTTTCTTTTTTGTCAGTATATTCTAATATTTATTTGTAAACTTTCTTTCAATTTTTTTAGCAATAGCAAAGAAATTTATTTAATTATTATTATTACTTCTCTTTAAATAGAAATATAACTATATTTCATTGAATACATACAGAGATATGGTTGGGACATGCTGAGGGTACGTACTGCAGGGACATGAATCTTATACATGAAGATTTAGTAATAGATATGATAGGGGACATTACAATGTCTATTTTGAGGTATCCAAGTATCATAGATTACAAGTACAAAAAAAAAAAGAGGAAAAACATCATAGATTTTGATTACCAGTTGGTATCAAAGAGAATTTGAAGCTTTATCTGATCAAGAGAAGAAGCTACGCTTCTCTTGGCAGGAATTTGCAAAGAAGGTTGTTCAGGAAGAGGTTCAGTAGCGCTGTAGCGGCAACAGTCAATGACCAAATGCTTAAAGGAAGGAGAAAAGAATGCTCAATGTTCCCACTCTATGGTCAAGGGTGGATAAAGAATTAATCATTTTCATTCTATTTGCAGTGGGAGGGACTATGTGGGATAAAAGGAAGACATTGACAGAGAGATAATTCATTTCTATGATTTAAAATGACGCTAGGGCGCCTTATTACCCTGCCATGGATGGAATGGATACAATTTCGATCATTTATGAAATTGATGATGCCCAACAGGCTCCTTTCTATGAACAAGATGTGAAGTCTGTGATGAGGATATGAAGCGATGGTCAAGCTCTTGGGCTAGATGATTTTAGTTTCCCTCTCTCCAAAAATTTGGGAAGTTGTAAGCAAGATGTGGATGGAGTTTATTATGAGTTCTTCTCTCATGGGATTTTGACAAAGAATATAGGAGCTTCGTTCATTGTCATAATTTCAAAAGGAGGGATTTCAGACATAAAAGGATTTTAGACTCGTTAGTTTTCAAAGAAGTGTCTATACAATATTAGCGAACCTTTTGGCCAATTTACTGAAGCGATCTCCCCTTTCTAGTTTAAGAATCTAATGTCTGTGGAAAGATCATGAAATTCTTGATGTGTTCTTGCTTTTCATCAACTTCTTGATACTTGTCACAAGCAAATCGGGAATCTTTTGTATTTCAAAATGCTTACAGCATGGTGGAATGGTCGTTTGGTCGTTTCTTGATTAGTTGTTACTCTGGATGGGTTTTGAGAAAAGATGGAGATCCTAGATTTAAAATGTGTCTCTTTCCTAGGCCTATTTTTCAATTATGATTAATGTTATCTCCTAAAGGGTTGTCCGGTCCTCTTTTTGGCATTGTTTTTTTTATTACCTTCCCCCCCCCCCCCCCAAAAAAAAAAAAATAAAAATCCTTTAGTGTTTTTGAAGTTGTTATAAGCTAGAAAATTGATTGAAGCAAGTGTCTGTCTTTAGGAGTAGGATGGGGTTTGATCAATTTCAATCCTTTGCGGATTTGTTCGGATGTTGTGTTGAAAAGCCTCCAAATGCTTATGCCTCCCTCTTTGCGTTGGTTACTTCGGGATTTGGTTATTGAGATATTTGAGTATCTATCTCTGGGTGAGGACTACTTATGAAGGTGGATCATTCAGATTTTCTGATTTATTATTTATCGATTTATCAATGTCCAGAGAGTCTGATCAAAGTATAGAAAGGGATCAAGGAGACTTTTTGTGGAATGGTTTTCGATATCATAAGAAGTTCCCTTTAGCTGGATGGAAAAGGGTTTGTTGCCCTATTGAAGAAGGTGGTTTGGTTATTGCACCCTATCAGAAGGGTTGAAAATGCAGTACTTAGGAAGTAGCTATTGATGGCTAGACAATGAAGAGCATGGGTTCTCGTGCGATATTTTGATTATCATATTAGTAATGGTGGTTGGGATGAGCCTGAGCATCATCAAAATGCTTCTGGGATAATGCAGAGTTATTGCTTCAGTTCAAGAAGTTTTTCTTTCCTATATCTGATATAAATGTGCTGAAGGCAATCAAATTAGATTTTCGAAGAATCTTCAATGTGGTAATGTCAGACTGGTAGATACTTTTCCTGTCTTATTTGCAATATCAGAAAATGGGAATGCTCTTTTAAAAAAATTAGGGAGTTGGTGACTCTGTTATTTGGACTCCTAATTTCATGAGGAACTTGCATTACAATGAGATAGATGTCCTTATGGTCTTAATGGGATTGTTATTTTAGGGGTATATTTCAAGGAATGGAATGGATTGGTGGATGTGGGACCTAAATAAAGTTAAGCAGCACTGCATTTTAGTTCCACCTCTAATCACTGTAAACATTAACAAGAAACACAAGAAGATTTTTGAGGAAGTCCGTATCAATGTCACACAAGGACCATAACTCTTTTCTGGATACAAACCTGAAATCCAGATATTAAGGAATATTTTCATTAAGATTTTTATCACAGAGGATTATTTCTATGTTCCTGATTAAAAGCGTATCTCAAGGATTACAATAATATACTGAGATGATTTTAGTGAAAAAACATTCCAAGGGACTATGGAAAAAGCTTAAGCAGTTGTCTTCTTGATCTTCACAGACACATCATCAAGAAGCAATCAAAGTTATTAGTAAGCTATTGCTATATGGGTCGTGGAATTTGCAAAACTTACTGGTCCTATCTCTCAACATATACCACACAGTTTGCTAGTAAAGATACAGACATAAATTTTGGGATGATTACGTAAACAAAGTTTAATTTACATGCTTTAGAAGCTCTTATAAAAAGTTGTATAAAGACTTCTGTTGAAATTAGCTTTGATGGTAATATTACTTCTGATGATGGTATTTTAGAGAAGAAATTCCCTGAACAATTTACATTGATAGTAGCCTATAGCCTTCTCATTAAACATGATATTGTAGAGGATTTATTTTTTCTTAATCCTATTTTCATGACTGTGAAACATACCATCTTTATTGCAAATAATATTGGAAGAACCAAAATAAACAAGAGCAAAAAAGTTTAGTAGCATTACAGAAACCACAACAAGAAAAACCTATGCAAAGAAAAACAGCAAGCAACCAGCTGGAAGAAGAGGAGAGCCGGAGCAAAGCAAAAAAAAAAAGGAGGAAATAGAGAGCAAGAAACAAAACCTAGAGTGCTTGTTTCCAAATGTTTTTTAATGAGTACTCCTCATATATGGGGTACATCTTTCAACTGAAAGGGACTTACTAGACGAAATGTCTATCGCCCAATCTCTAATGCTAAATCCATTGGTTTCTCTGAACTGTACTGCCCACTAGCTTCACCGGCATAACCTTGTGATGTTCCATGCAATAAGCTTTGAGTCTCCTCATCTTCATGAAATAATAGAGGTTCTTGAAATCTTCTCAGCCCTTGGAGTTCCACCACCACTTCTTTCATTGTAGGTCTGTCCTCCCCTTTAAATTTCAGGCATCTCTTTGCAAGACGAGAAAAAGCCATTAGCTGCTCTTTTGGGCCAGCACTCTGTATCTGCTCCTCTAACACTTGAAAGAGGCGATTCTCTTTCATGGCATTAAGGAAATACATAACCAGGCTTCTATCTTCTTGAGACCTGTTGGAAAACACAGGCTTCTCCCCTGTTAAGAGCTCCACAAGGACAACTCCAAAGCTATACACATCACTCTTTGATGTTAAATAGCCGGTTTGGAAGTACTCTGGGTCTAAGTATCCCAAAGTCCCCATCACCAATGTGCTTATCTGAGTCTGATCAATGGGCACCAATCTCGAAAGTCCAAAATCAGACACTTTGGCTGTGAAATTATCATCTAAGAGTATGTTGGCGGACTTAATATCTCTGTGAAGGACTGGCATTGAGGCGGCTGAGTGCAAGTAGGCAAGTGCTTCTGCTGTTTCTGTGGCGATCCTTAATCGGTCCTCTAGTGAGATTGATGTTACATTACTCGCCTCATGGATGTGGTCATACAGGGTTCCATTGGGGATAAATTCATACACTAATATAGGGACTTGGTCCTCCAAACAACATCCCAAGAGCTTTACCACATTTCTATGGTTGATTTGGGACAAAATGGCTAGCTCATTGACAAACTGCTCAGTTTGGTTGGCATCTATTATTTTGGATCTTTTAATGGCAACTGTTCTATTGTTTGATAATACCCCTTTATAAACTACACCAAAACCTCCTTGACCAACAATATTGCCTGTGTCATAGTTATTTGTTGCCCTTTCTAATTCTTCTAAAGTAAAGATCTTGAATGTCTCAACTCCTCGAGTCGAAATCTTTTGTTGTAATAAAAAACCTCCATTCTGCTGAAAGAACTTCTCTTTGAGTTTGACTCTCTTTCTTTTTCTCCATGCCCGATATGTCCAAGTACTTCCCACTATTATAAATAGAAGGGTTAAGCCAATTCCTGCATGGTTGCATTAAGATTATAAAAATCTTAGCTTAATATGTCAGTATCTTTCTAAAAAAAAGGAGGTACGTACATGTATCCAAATATATTTATTCTCACGAACATTTTATTGTGTACAAACCATTGTTCGAAATTTGAACTTAATAAAGGATTCTAGCAGTCTGGTTTATAGACATAAATGAAAAGGAGATCAACTACGATCCTATGTAGCAAATTTGTTGCTCTCACACATTGTTGCATGATGTTGAATCACACTTTCTGTTAATCTAAATCATTCAATAAAACCCTAGTGCAGGAATTTTAAGGTTAACACATATATCACATGTCAAAATAAATAATAAAAGGTGATTTAACTTGTTTTACATGTCATCAGACCAATAACGAATCTCACCCTAATTGAAGTGAGATTTCAAATCATGCCAATTCATGAATTATGTTCTGATGAATAGATTGGGTTAGCAAATTTTAGGTCCCATTATTATGGATCCATGTTCTATATGAAATAGCAATTGCATGGATCCTGGCTTTCTTATGCCATAAGAAAACCGAGTACATAGACTAAAATACCTCTAAACTTTAAATATGGATCCCGCCTTACTAATAAGACCGATCGTATTAAACCGAAATACAAGACATTAATCCAACTATCTCTACCTTGGCTTGGATTTCGTCGAGCTCAAGCCACATGAAAATAACTGTAAACATCTTTGTCCTATGTAAACACCCCCCACCCCCACTATCTTCTTTCGATCTAAACACCCATACACATCTCATAGATTCATTCCCTTGAATAGTTCCATTAACTTCCTAGTCTTGTTCCGAAGTGATTTCCTCTATTATTGTTGTCCCTGCCTATTTCAGCATCTTTGCAACCTGATGATCTCCACTTCAAGCTGTAAGACAAAAGAAACTTTCTTGCTGAATGTGCATCTCGTGGGGCTATGTATGTCATCCTTTCTTTGCATGTGTCACGGTGTTCATGTCATCATTCCTACAGTTTAGGACTTATGATAGATGTTCCCTTAGAAGAGCCTATCGCATCGTCTTCTTTTTCGATGATTTCATCCCATTTAGCTCCGCCTGAACCGGTTATTCATTTTACTTCAAGATGCTCCGCCTGTGAATTGGCGATTTGGTCTTATGCTCCACCTCCATAACTCCCTCAATAATAATCATGATTCCATCTGTTGCAATGCATTTGCAACCCTTTGAGTCTCAGGCACCCAAAGAGATTAACTTTTTCTTCCGTTCCAGGACATGCAACACATTCGTTAATGTCCAAATATTCTATCTAAAATCCTGAGTTTCAATGTTCCTATTCCAGAGCTCTTGCATACCCCGTATTTCTCGTAAAAACAAATTTGCCACTAAAACATTTGTGATTGCCAAAACAATCCTATTTGTTCGCATATGATAGTCATAATTAAAACAAAGAATCAATAAATTGGTAGATTGATTGATTCCTGTAGTGAGTGAAAGCAATATTCCATTATCATTGTTCAAGCTTTCTGCCACTCTCACCTATTTTGATTCCTATTCTTTTCTGTCCAAGTCATTTTTCCATTTTTAAACAATCCCTTTTGAGTGGCCTTTTTTAGTCTTTATCACAATGATAGCAAGTGATCTTCCCTTTCCTTTAAATTGGGGGACCTTTTTACTTGGATCGCCCTTCTTTAACTCAGATGGGACATTGTCATGAGATCTCCTTCTGACCTTTCACTGCTAGAATTTTTCACGATTTCATTCGACAAAGGAGCTGCAATTGTTTTATCCGTGTCAAGAGTCTCCTTTTCGTGAAATAGAGTTGTAACTAAGTAATCATATGATGGGGGCAATGAAGGCAATAGAAGTAGAGTTTTCTTCTTCAAATTGTACCTAAAGGCTCAACAACATTGTGACGACCCTTTCGAACTCATTTAGATTCTCCCTCTGTTAATATTTTGTTTGTTTGCTAATTCATGGGTTGGACAAAATTAACTCTGGGTCCTTTGAGTTGTAATTTTTACTTTTTAGATATGAACTGTGTTGGGGCTTCACATTGAAGATAGAAGAAAGGAAAGATAAGACAGTCGAAGGATCAATTGTGCTGAAATTTCTCGAAACCAAAAACTTAGTCCGCTCGAGCGCGCCTTGTCAGAATGCAGCTTGCCGCTGAGACAGAATGACCACCCGCTCAAGCGCGCATTCATCCGCTCGAGTGGGCGACACAAAAGTGTTCTGCACGAATTAGAATTTATTTTCCTGATTTTTTCCAAACTGCTTGTTTTAGTCATAATCATCTTGAAAAAACCTAAGCACGTACCTAAGCCTATTTATATGACTCTTTGGCTATTCTAAAGAAATATCTTTCCCATTGTTCTGAGCTAGAAATCCTTACTGAGAGAATTCTTTTCTAGAGATTCCATTGAAGAGTTGTGCTGCAGATTTCATCTAGAAAGTAGTTTCTTCTGCATCTTTTGTGGAAGATCATCTTCTTTCATAAGATATGAGGAGCCAAGCGGTGTTCAATCTGTTGCGGTCAACGGTGTGAAGTCGTTGATGCGTGAAGCTACACAAGAGATAACTTCAGTCCTTAGGTAGTGATTATCAGAGGAGGGATTTGTGACTGTCTTGTAACTGCGAGATTTATAGTTTTTTATTGTTGATCCAGTTTGGATCCGTGGTTTTTCACCTAGTTCGGATTCTCCATGTTATATTTGGTGTCTCTTGTGGTGTGTGCTTTTACTTTTTAATTCTACTGCGTATCATATTATTTTGCACACATTATTTGGGTTGTTGAGTTAACCAATCTAGAGATCAGTAAATTTAAAAGACCTTCACGTGGTATTAGAGCGGGTTGCACAAATTTGTTGTGTTTAATCCTTTGAGATTTCTACAATGCTACTTAATCAAGAAGGTACATCTACTACAAAGCCTCCCTTACTTGATGGTTCAAATTATGCATATTGGAAGCAAACGATGATTGGTTTTTTTTAAGTCCATAGATGATGATGTCTGGGATATTATTGAGGATGGTTACTCCAAACCAACAATTGTAACTAATGGACAAATTGTTCATAAACCAAAAGCCTAATGGACCAAGGATGAGAAACATGCCTCCAATTGCAATAATAAGGCAATGAACGGTATCTACAATGGAGTGTCTGTTGAGGAGTTCTGTAGGATTTCACACGCAAAACTGCGAAAGAAGCATTAGATGTCTCACAGATAGTATATGAGGGTACAGATACTGTGAAGCAATCTAAATCGCATATGTTGAATAAAGAATTTGAAACCATTGTAATAGAAGAAGATGAGACATTTGATCAATTTTATGCTAAGTCGAATGATATTATCAATTCTGATGTCAAATAGGGTGAGGAATTACCAGAAAACAATATTGTAAAAAAAATCCCAAGGTCTCTTCCTTTGAGGTTTGATTCAAATGTTGATGCAATTGAAGAGAACAAGGATTTAAACACCCTCAAGGTAAACCAGTTAGTTGAAGATCTTCAACCTTTTGAAATAATCCGTCTAAATTGGGGAAAGTCAAAGAATAAAAGTATTGCTTTGATAGCCATCAAAGAATCAGCAAAGAAACCTAAAAAGAAGATTGAGACTGATTCTGATACCGAGACTGAGGATTATATAGCTGAGCTTATGAAGTGTTTTAAGAAATACATGAAGTCAAAACAAGTCAAGTGGAAGAATTCTAAATCTGAGAAAAAGGGTTCTCCAAAAGGGATTAAGTGCTATGAGTGTCATGGCTATGGTCACTTTGCGAATGAGTGTACTAACAAGAAAAAGAATCCCAAGAAAAAGGCTCTCAATATGACATGGGATGATGAATCTTCTGAAGAAGAGAAAGAAGAGGAAAAACAACCTAAACCTGATACCTCTCAAAGTGCGAATGGCAAGTTTATGGCTTTTGTGGCTAGATCTGTGTTTTCCAATGATTCTGATGAGGGTATTGATGAGGATGAAGTGTCAGATCAAGAAAAGGATTGAGAGGAGAAGTATCACTCCACATTTAATGATTATGTGAAAATGACCAAGTGTGGGAATAAGGTCACAATCAAATTGAAAGCTGCTCAAGAAGAAATCTCTTCATTTAAGAACGAGTTAGAGCAAGAAGTTGAAAAGGTTCGTCTCTTGGAAAGTCAGAAAAACTGCATGGCTGAGAATTTATCTACTGAAAGTCAAAAACTTAAGAAGGCCGAACAAATGGTTAAGAATCTGAAGACATAATTGTAGATAGTGAAAACAAACAAAGAAGACTTGAAAGACAGACTGAAGATCACTTTGTCTGAGTTAGAGGTTAAACAAGCTTCTCTAAATAAGATGAATACTGGTTCAAAAATTCTGAAAGACAACTTGTTCAGTCAAAAGTCTCATTTTGACAGAAGCGTCTCGGTTATGATCACGATGCATCAACTTAGGCAAGTCAAGATAAAACTATGTTTGTTTCAAGTGTTGCACACACTACTCCACAAACTGCTCATGTTAATAATGTGTTGAATAGTTCTAAGAAAAAGAATATATCACACACTGCACCTACATCAACTTGTTATCATTGTGGAATGAAAGGACACTTTCGTCCCCATTGCAAAAAAATTCAAAGTATACCGAAGACCAAACAATGGCGAAAGAATTTCTCTCCAAGACGACTGCAATTTGGGTAAGAATATCTGACTCGTCTAACAAAGTTGATCACACTGTGCTAAAAAATCAAACTACCCAAGTGTGGGTGGCTACATACAAAAAGCCCTAATAACGATGATCAAGCTCTCACCCCTGCTACGAAGATACAATTCAGGGGGAGTTACAATTAAGGGGGAGATATTAAATCCTAATTGACATCATTAGATTTGTCAATTATGGACAAAAAGGGGGAGAGTTGGAATATGCTAGTTCAAGGGGGAGAATAAAAAATTCAGAGGGAGTTAGAGACAATTCTTATCTGTGTTGATCTACAAGTGTTGATTGCTCTCTAATGCTGATTACTATTTTTTTATAAAAAAAAATTCATTACATTTTGGGTTTTGTTTTGCGTAGATCAATTTGTATTGTCCTAGGGAGTTTTGTCCATAGATTGCCAAAGGGGGAGATTGCTATGATTTTTTTTATTGGCTAATTCATGGGTTGGACAAAACTCTGGGTCCATTGGGTTGTAAGTTTTACTTTTTAGTTATGAACTGTGTTGGGCTTCACATTGAAGATAGAAGGAAGGAAAGAGAAGACAGTCGAACGACATAGTGTGATGAATTTCCCGAAACCGGAAACTTGGTCTGCTCGAGCACGCCTTATCTCGCTCGAGCGTGCCTTGTCAGAACGCAACCTGCCGCTCCGACAAAATGAACTCGAGCGCGCATTCATCCACTTGAGCGGGCGACACGAAAGTGTTTTACGCGGATAAGAATTTATTTTCCTAAATTTTCCCAAACTGCTTGTTTTAGTCTTAATCATCTTAAAAAACCCTAAGCACCTTCCTAACCCTATTTATAGGACTCTTTGGCTACCATAAAGAAATACCTCTCTCATTGTTCAGAGTTAGAAACCTTAATTGAGAAAATTCTTTTCTAGATCTTTTATTGAAGAGTTGTGCTGCAAAGTTCATCTAGAGAGTAGTTTTTCAACCATTATATATAGTATCAAAATGTCCACTCTTCATTGCCACAAACAGAATTTGTTCATCCTAGCTAGTGAACATCTCAATTACGAACTTTGTGCGTGAACCCTTTGCTTATATGGCGAATCAAAATTCCATACGCTTGAATATCCCTATTCTGGAACTTCTCACCTAGATCTCATGTCCCAGAGCGCGTAGATGAAGCGGATTGCAAATTCGAGACCTTGAACCCTGGAATCTGCAAAACAAATATGATTGTCTAATCTTGTCAAATATGTCCTTTAACTAATGCTCTGATGATGTCAGAGATTATGTCATGTGATGACTTCAGCGTTCATGGCTTGGTAGGCTTTCTACGTGTGTTAGGTCTTCTTGACCTAGATTCGACTCGATCATGACCTGGGTCCAAACCAAGCCTAGACTTTGGTTGCAACTTGCAAAGAGGGCAGATGGGAGGCACTGTAGACAAGCGTTTGTCCAAGCCGAGTGCGATCTTTGAGGGCGGCAGATGCTATCCTATATGGCTAGTGATGAGGCATTGATGGCAGGGCGATCTGGCATCAACACCTAGCAATTCTTCTTCGTTTTTGTGCCTACATGAAATCAATAAGAAGAGAGGATCTACTTTCACTTACTTTCCTATTTTTTCAAGACAGAAGGATTGATGCCTGTGTGGGGAGATTTCCAGAGCCATAGGATTAAGCTAATCACAGCCATCAGATGAGGCTAAGCATTCTCACGTGCCATCCACGTGGCACCAATCTCACCCCGGCTACCAGGACAGAGGCCTCGGCCGAAGTCAAGCATCTCCGGGCCACTAGCGCCGAACTGGTCCACCCCTGGCGCCATCTCGGCGGGGAGCTCCACCTCGGCTGAGCCACCCCGGGTGCCATCTCGGCAGAAAGCTCCACCTCGGCTGAAGAAGCCGGGATGGAAGCCGAACCAAGAAATAGTCTCCACATGCGCCCCTCTTCCCCCACGTCACCAGGCACGTGGAGGGATAGGGGCACGAGCTAGTGGGACAGACACGACATCCAGCCGCCCACAATCTTCGCCAGATCCCTGACAGGGCGGCATCCAGCGGCTAAGGCCACATCAGGGCAAGGCCCGAGGGCAGATCCCACGATCCCCTACCGCCAAAGGCGTCCAACACGATCTGGCCCAACAAGACGCGCGTTAAATGCGACGTGGGCTGATCCGACGCGCATTTAATGCAGAGTGGGCTGGATTGGACCGCAATTAATGCAATGTGGGCTGATCGTGACTTCCCAGTCGAATCACGGGACCCACACCACGATATCTCCCAAAGATACGTTCCAAACTCTATAAATAGAGGCTCAAACCACCATCAAAGGTACGCACAAGATAACTCAGAGAATAGTTACTCTGCCTCTCTTCTCCCTCTCCTTCCATTGTTCCAGTTCCCACACTGACTTTGGCATCGGAGAGCCTTGCGCCGCCCAGGCCAGGGTCCTTTGATCGTTTGCTCTTCTCTTTCAGGCTTTCGGACGGTATCCAGTCATTCCCAGTCATCATCTTCTCGGATAAGTCCTCTAAGGCACTTCCTTATTGTGGGTCATTATTTTCTGCACCTACAATTGGCGCCGTCTGTGGGAAAGTAATATCCCAACCTTCCCAACCTTCTAAACCTCATCTCTCAGAAGCCATGCCACCGAAAGCTAAGAAGGGCGGAGAGTCCTCGAGGGCAATCCTCGAGCGGCTAGCACCGTCGACGGACGTCCCTCCTCAGGGACGGTCCCGAACGGTCCAAGGCACATCCGCAGGCGAGGGCCGCCTGGGCTCCCAACTCTTTGTCAAGATCCCCTTCCAAGAGGGAGTCGAGGCCTCGCTCTCAGCGGACGAAACCGTGCCACCCCCGACGCGACGAGCACCGGCGTGAGCGTCCCCGCAAAGATAAAGCTGTTGCCGTAGAGGAGACGCGCCGCGATCAACCTCCAGCCGCTGGAGGAGACGTCGCAGCCCAAGACGCTCTTCTCCAGAAGCAGGAGTGGTTAGTCCGAGAGCTCCAGCAGCTCCAACAGCAGCTGAGGGCAGCACAAACTGCCTCCTTGAGGCAAGTCTCTGAGCCTCAAGGGAAAAAGAGGGACGCCCCCAGCAGGGCAGTCCAGCCTCCCCGCGAGGACCTCAGAAATCATCTGGACCAGAAACGGAGCCAGATCCGTGACGAAGGCTCGAGCAACAGCCGAAGTCACCATAGCCGCGACGGCCGAACTCATAGCCGTCGTAGCCCGAGCCATCCCAAGCGAAAGCCTAGAGCTCAGACTCCAGAGAAGGACGATGAGCAAGAGCGATTTGACAAACGTGTCAGATTGGCTCTCCAGCACAACTTGGACATGCGGGACCAGAAGCAGATCTGTGGTCACACTGATCTAGGGGGCTCGCCCTTCACAAAAGAGATCGAGCGCACCCCCTTGCCCAGAAAGTTCTCCGTCCCGCGGTTCGTCCCCTATGACGGACTGTCCGACCCATCCGCACACCTCCGACACTTCTCCCAGAAGATGTCTATCTGGGGGAACGAGGGTCACCTAAACTGCAAAATCTTCTCCTCCAGTTTGGGTGACCTCCCCCTGAAGTGGTTCTGCTCTCTCCCGGAGTAGTCGGTTTCCAGTTGGAAGGAGCTCCAGCTCTCCTTCCTGAAGAAGTTCCAAGCCTACACCGTCGTCCCCAAGAAGGAAGGGGACCTCCTCGCCCTGAGAATGAAGCAGGGCAAAACCCTCGCCAAGTTCGCCCAGCGATTCTGGGCGGTCTACAGCCAGATCGAGGGCACGAGGGAAGGGATAGCAATCTACGCCTTCCAGCATGCCCTGATCCCCGGCAACGACTTGCGGAAGGACTTGGCCGGGGACTCCCCAGAATCCATGCCAGAGTTGATGTCCCGGGTGAAGCGCTTCATCGCCCAGGAGGAAGACGAGATCCGAGCTAGGGATCAGGGCGGGCATCCGGAGCCCGAGCAGAAGAGTAGCCAGCCTCGGCAGGGAGGCGGGAGGCCCTCCCAGAAGCAGGAGCCCGAGCAGGCCTGGGTCTCCAGTTCGGCGAAGCCTTCGTCGTCCAGGTCTGGGGGCACCTGAAAGCCCAGACCTCCCTCCAGCGCCAGTCAGAGCGTCAACGTCGTCTTCAAGGAGCCGATCTACCGCATCCTGACCAAGATCAGGTCCAAGCCGTTCTTCAAGTACCCTCCGCCCATGCTGAATGAGCCCACCTCAGGCGCCCGAAGCAAGCTCTACTGCTCCTTCCATAGGGGCAACGGGCACAGGACCGAAGACTGCAACTCTCTGCAGTGGTATCTGGAGAAGCTGGCCGAAGAGGGCCACATTCCAGAGTTCGTTGAGGCAGGAGATGCTGGCGGCAGCGAGGGCCGAGTTCACCAGAGCGCAGCCCAGGTTCCAGACAGTGAGGATTCGGAGAAGATCATTACGTGATCCATCTGGCGTCCTCTGTATCCATCTGTATCCCAAGAAATTCAATTTCTAAAAGATGTAATGAATCTCTGAATCAATGGAAATAGCTTTCGCCCCGTCATCAATCTGTCATCTCTCTTTGATCGACTTCGGCTACAAGGGTCCAACGCCCTGGAAAAGGCCTCGAGTCCACACTCGGTCGTTTCCTAAAGCTCCGGGTCTACCGCCCTGGAAAAGGCCTCGAGTCCAAACTCGGTCGTTTCCTAAAGCTCCGGGTCCTGGACCCTGGAGAAGGCCTCGAGTTCGGACACTCGGCCGGATTCCTAAAGTCTGGGTTTTTACACCCCTCAAGGATCATTGCCGAGCTCACGCTTCCACAGCCGGAATGACGACTCCACTTCGGCACAAGCAGCTCGTCTCGGCCAAAGCCAGCCATTTCGGCCAAGGGCAATCTGTCATCTCTCTCTGGTCGACTCCGGCAGCATAGGCTCTACGCCCTGGAAATGGCCTGGAGTTCTTACACTCAGCCTTTCCTAAAGCCCCGTGTTTTGAACACAATCAAGGCTCTACGCCCTGGAAATGGCCTGGAGTTCTTACACTCAGCCTTTCCTAAAGCCCCGTGTTTTGAACACAATCAAGGCTCTACGCCCTGGAAATGGCCTGGAGTTCTTACACTCAGCCTTTCCTAAAGCCCCGTGTTTTGAACATAATCAAGGCTCTACGCCCTGGAAATGGCCTGGAGTTCCTACACTCAGCCTTTCCTAAAGCCCCCGTGTCTTGGACACACTTCGGGTACATACGCCCTGGAAATGGCCTGGAGTTCCTACACTCAGCCTTTCCTAAAGCCCCCGTGTCTTGGACACACTCCCGGGTACATACGCCCTGGAAATGGCCTGGAGTTCCTACACTCAGCCTTTCCTAAAAGCCCCCGTGTCTTGGACACACTTTGGGTACATACGCCCTGGAAATGGCCTGGAGTTCCTACACTCAGCCTTTCCTAAAGTCCCCGTGTTTGGAACACACTCAAGGGTTAGCAGCCCTGGAAAAGGCCTCGAGTTCGGACACTCGGCCAATTCCTAAACTCAGGGTCTTCACCCATCTACAAGGGTTAACAGCCCTGGAAAAGGCCTCGAGTTCGGACACTCGGCCGAATTCCTAAAATCAGGGTTTCATCCCACTCTACAAGGGTCTACCGCCCTGGGAATGGTCTGGAGTCCCTACACTCAGCCGTTTCCTAAAGTCCGGGTTCATAAACCCCTCACACCTTGGCGCAAGGCAGTTCGGCCAAGGTCAGCCATTTCGGCCAAGGTCAGATTCCTGAAATCCGGGTTCATACACCCCTCAGAAGGCCATAGCCGCACTCACTCTCGCCTCGCCGAGTCCAGCGGAATGATGGATCTACCCCGGCGCAAGGCAATTCGGCCAAGGTATGGATCCAACTCGGCGCAAGGCCAGCCATTTCGGCCAAAGCCAGCCATTTCGGCCAAAGTCAGTCTTCAAAAAAGAAAAGAGCTGTGCCATCACTCAAACACAGAAAAGCAGCACAAAAACACAAGTGTTCCATAACAGTGCAAGGAAAGTAAGAAAGAACTCAAAAGCATTGTACACAGTTTGGGTGATCACAGAACTCCTTTTTATTCATTGTAAACAGCTTCGTTACAAAAGTTACAGAACAGAAAGCAAAGTACAAAAAGGAGGATCGCAGTCCTCTGAAAACAGAAAATGAAGCAAAAACCTTACATACAGAAAGACAAATAAAGAGGAGCCCGGCTACTGTGGCTTCGGCGACTCCACTAGGTCGATCACCGAATCTGCTGGACCAGTGGATTCGGCCGAAACCGCGACCTTGCTGGGAGCGTCGCTGGCAGGAGATTCTTCGACCAGAGCCTCATTTGCTCCAGGGGCAGAAGAGGCCTCACCCTGAGGCACGGCAGAAGCATCACTGGCGACCGGGGCACCGCTCAAGACCGGGGCAGCTGGAGCATCTTCCGGAGCAGGAACCACTGCAGGAGCTCCAACTGGGGCACTTTCGGCTGCAGGAGTGGAGCTCGGCTCAGGAGCCGAGTCCGAGTACTTCGGCAGGTCCCGATAGACAGGGTGGTCTTCAGGGACCCCCGCACGTCTCAGTGCGGCCAGGCATCCTTCCTCGAACAGGACGGCGGTGATCTCCTCCACCTGCTTCTCGTACAGCTCAGTGGCTCGATCCACCCCATCCTGGAAGGCGGACTGGGCCTCGGCCTGAAGAGAGGCCTTTTCCTTCTCCAGCTCGGCGTTCGCCGTCTTCAACCTTGCCGTTTCGGCGGACTTCAGCCAGCACTTCCCCACGCAGCCTCGTCCCCTCAGCAGTAGATTCAGCCTTCAATCTGGCCAGCTCAGACTCCAGTTTGGCGGTCTTCTTGTTCCTCGCCCAGACCTCGCCTTTCAGATGATTGGCCTTCGACGTAAGTTCGGCGACATCAGCCAGAGCCGATGCCAGCCGAGCAGCCTCTTCAGCGCTGGCCTTCTTCATCCCCTCCATTCCTTTCCGCGACTCTTCCAGCTCCCTCTTCAGCTTGTCCCTCTCAGACTCCAGCTGAGTGACCCGCGTCGCGTTCTTATCGCTCCTTCCCACCACGGTCAGGAGCCTCTGCACGTTCTGCAAATGGAAACAGAGGGTCAGGTTCGACCAAGACACTTGAAGAATGAAGAAAAGCGTTGCAAACACTTACCAGAAGATTAGCCTGGATCGCCGAGACCATCAGGCTCTCATCATCGAACCTCTCGTGCGTCTCCATGTCTCTTGGCAGAGCACAGACCTTGGCGAGAGCTCCGATCACCTCGGCATTCCCCAACAGCCGGTCCTCGACGTTCAGAGGCTTACCGGGCTGAGTCTCCATCCTCGGCCTCCATGGCGCTGGGGGACTCCGGGGTCCGGAGGCCGATCCAGACCCTTGCCCCACCGAGATCGTCAGCTCGCGGGTCGCTCCACCGGTCGGCTTGCTGACCTGCGCGCTCTTCTCAATAGGAGCCTTGGCTCCGGGGGCCCGCGCAGGGGCCTTATTCTTCGGAGGCTGTTCAGCCCCCGAGTCCTTCTCCCCGGCCTTGGACTTCTTTCTAGGCGGGGACCCCTCCCTTGGGCGCTCCGGCGAGCGTCGCCGCACTCCCGCACTCGGAGCAAGAGCAGGAGCAGGAGCAGAAGCTGGAGCAGGAGCAGGAGCAGAAATCGGAGAAGAAGGCAAAGGCGAAAAGAAATCAGAAACAAGAAGGGAAGAAGACGACCCTTTTTATGGAGAAGAAACCCTCGGCGCACGCTGCTTTCGAAATTCGAAAGGACGGACTTCGCGATCCGCGCCCGTTCCATCAAAAAGACACCGCAATCAGTGAAGAGGCGACGCGTGTAGCCGTCGACTCGCTTCCCAGTACAGACAGGACAGAGCGTTTATTGCTTCAGGACAGTTGGAGCGACACCAGGCAATGATCGCCGCATCCCGAGACGGATTCTTCTAGCTTTCAACCTCTAAAGGCTAGTACGCTTAAGAGGACAAAAGCTAGGGGGCAATTGTGTGGGGAGATTTCCAGAGCCACAGGATTAAGCTAATCACAGCCATCAGATGAGGCTAAGCATTCTCACGTGCCATCCACGTGGCACCAATCTCACCCCGGCTACCAGGACAGAGGCCTCGGCCGAAGTCAAGCATCTCCGGGCCACTAGCGCCGAACTGGTCCACCCCTGGCGCCATCTCGGCGGGGAGCTCCACCTCGGCTGAGCCACCCCGGGTGCCATCTCGGCAGAAAGCTCCACCTCGGCTGAAGAAGCCGGGATGGAAGCCGAACCAAGAAATAGTCTCCACATGCGCCCCTCTTCCCCCACGTCACCAGGCACGTGGAGGGATAGGGGCACGAGCTAGTGGGACAGACACGACATCCAGCCGCCCACAATCTTCGCCAGATCCCTGACAGGGCGGCATCCAGCGGCTAAGGCCACATCAGGGCAAGGCCCGAGGGCAGATCCCACGATCCCCTACCGCCAAAGGCGTCCAACACGATCTGGCCCAACAAGACGCGCGTTAAATGCGACGTGTGCTGATCCGACGCGCATTTAATGCAGAGTGGGCTGGATTGGACCGCAATTAATGCAATGTGGGCTGATCGTGACTTCCCAGTCGAATCACGGGACCCACACCACGATATCTCCCAAAGATACGTTCCAAACTCTATAAATAGAGGCTCAAACCACCATCAAAGGTACGCACAAGATAACTCAGAGAACAGTTACTCTGCCTCTCTTCTCCCTCTCCTTCCATTGTTCCAGTTCCCACACTGACTTTGGCATCGGAGAGCCTTGCGCCGCCCAGGCCAGGGTCCTTTGATCGTTTGCTCTTCTCTTTCAGGCTTTCGGACGGTATCCAGTCATTCCCAGTCATCATCTTTTCGGATAAGTCCTCTAAGGCACCTCCTTATTGTGGGTCATTATTTTCTGCACCTACAATGCCCTATGCATAGTTAATCAATTCCGGTTCGTTTTGTCCAAAATAGCCTGAGACTTTCCATTTCTTCGGTCCTTCAGCTAAAATGGAATGGGGCTAAAAAGAATTTGGTTTAAATTCCAGTCCATTTCGGTTTGTAGTATTGTATTCTCTACAGTCTTGTATAGTCTTGTAGTCTGCAAGACAATTTCTACTAGTTTTTTTTTTTTTAATAACCATATCAAGAAACATACATAATTTATATTTTATTTTCATTTTTTATACTTTTTCCACATATATATAAAAATTATTTTGAAAAGTTGCTTCGAAAATTTTCACTGAAAGGCCAAACTAAAACAGCGACCGAAATGGAATTAACAACTATGGCCCTTGGCATTGAACGAAACTTGGAAAGCGAGCCTTGCCCAGTTGTATCTCATGGTAGTCGTGAGATTTGGATCAATTTGATCTCTTCTTCTTACTCGTTGCAGCACCACATTGTGATCCCAACAATGAAATTAACTCGAGGCTCCGTAAGAAATCCGTCAATTGTGAACAAATTTGATCGTGTTGAACCTCACACTGATACCGCTTGTTAGGTGCAGCAAAAGCTTGTGATTGACGCACAAACACAATGCCCCCACAAGGGAAAACGCGATAAGTCTACAGAGTCCAACTGTGTGCCTATATCCACAAGAAAGAGAACTCTCATTTTTATTCCTCTTTCTTCCCTCTTTTTCCTTTTAGAGTTGGAGTTTACGAGTTACATCATATACATGACCTTTCCTTTGTTATGCCCTAAGAAAGTCCAGTAAAAAGACTAAAATACCCCTAAACATTAAATCTGAATCCGACTACCCCATATGACCAATTCGAGGAAACCCAAAATACAAGACCTTAACCCAACAGATAATACACATCTTGAAGCTATACAAATATAGTCTCCACATAGTCGAGATGCTTAGTAGTCTTTACTCAAGACTAAGGGCATTTATTTCCCCAACTCAAAAAAGAAAAAGATATGTATTGAATTCATTGGGGGATTTCTACATGATTAATGTAGACTAGTAGCCAACAATCTTGGCTCCTAATTAGAGATAACACCTTCTAATTAGGGTGGCCAATCTTGACTCCCAAGTGAAGATCACTTCTCTTATTAATTATGGGTATGATTTTTCAAAAGCATACTTTTAAAATACGATATTGTAATAGATTGGCCATGCAACATAAGTGTAATTCTCTTATTTAGAATATGTTTATAGAAATGCTGATCCCTGATCCATTGGGCCAGTGTTCTCTTGAGCCATCTTTGATGATTCATCAAGGATACTTTGGGCCAATGGCCTGCAGCACTTTTCTTGGTCCTCAACCAATAAAAGTTTGACTTTCACTTTCTTTTAGAGCTAGCTGTTCTTGGCCAGGCTTAGGTTGGCCCCATTGGAAGAGATTTTATTTGGGTATTTGGGCAAAAGCTACAATAGCTTATTCACATGGGTGGGGCCCACCTTTAAGAAATCCAATCCGCTCATCATTTTTTATACCCATCTTATTTTTTTGCATATATAACTTCAAAGTATATTTCATGGGGCCTACCATTAGATTGACCTGCTGATTTTAAGCATGTGCCCAACTTCTCTTTCCATCAAGAGAGAGAGAGAATGTAGATAAAGTTGAATCATGTACGTGTTTAAGGATTTACTTAATCTAACGGTGTGCATATTGTTGATTTGAATAATATTTTAAATATATATATACTACCGTGACCGTTAAAACCAATGATAAGATTGGTTTTCTTAAAAGTAAGTGGGTAGGTGGGCCCCACTCATGTGCCTCATATGCCAGGCCCTGCTGCATCCTGCAGTGCGGCTGTATTGTATGTTGCTTTGCCCATTTTTTCTTCAAAGAGAGTATTTATTACCTACAGAAACCGGGAGTATGGGAAAGACTGGTTCTGTTGGCACCACGTTTTTTGCTATTCTCACCGCATTTCTCTTCACACCGATGTACAAAATAGGTTTTTTAATTTTTTTTCTCTTTGCACCCATCAATATACCCAAATCACCCCTTTCACTTACAACAGAACTCATTGGGCTTGTTCTCTTCCCACACATCTTCACCATCGTCTCACTCCCTTTCTCTCCTCTCTATTGAAACTCAACATAGACCTACATTCTTCTATCCATTTTCACCTACATTCTGGCTGGAAGATTGGCTTAGTGAAAGGATAAAAGTAGATAAGGAAGAGAGGAAGAATCTACTGTTGTAGTACCCTCCATTTTACTCCAAGGTATCACCTTCCTTCTTCTCCATTGCCATTGTGTTTATTTTCTCAAATAGGTCATTGTAGCAACTATTGTGTGCATTTTAATATGTCTAAAGGGACATAATGACACGTCTAATTAGCTCGAAAATGACAAGTTGTTCACTTTTTTTTTTCTCCATTGTCGCGATATGTTCGGTTCTGAAACTTCGAACATCACACAGATGTTCGAACATTAAAGTCCGAACAGTTTAAGAATGTTCGAACTATAAACTTCGAACAATTCTGACTTGTTCGAACACACAGCTGTTCGGACTATAAACTTCGAACAATTCTGACTTGTTCGAACACACAGGGCCGAACAATACTGACTTGTTCGAACACACAGGGCCGAACAATTCTGACTTGTTCGAACACACAGGGCCGAACACTTGTAAAAAAATTTAATGACTATTCATATAATATTTCAGGAATGGATAGGCCAAGCAGTTCTAGAGTAAGGCCGACGGCTTCCAATAGAAGGCGCCGTCGAATAAATGAAGAGATTGTAGAAGAATATAGGGAACCGGAATATGATTTAGGAGGAGGCAATGAAGAAGAAGGAACTCATGTTGAACAACATGAAGAAGAAGCTGATGTTGAAGAAGAAATAACTGCGGGGCCAGAAGATCGTTCGTTGCTGCCCAGTTTCAACACGCACATAGCTGCATACATTTGGCATTCACAGGTACGTACTTTTTTTTGTTTTCCTCTTTATGTTACATAAAACTCAACGTAATTGTTACATTCTTTAATAATGTAATATTTTTGGAATGCAGGAACGGGCCCCGCTGAAGTGTTTGAGCCATGGACAAAAAATACCACACTGGCCATTGAATGAGAGCAACAGGTTTAGAGAGTTAGTGGATAGATCTAATTTGAGTCCACTCATCACAGCATCATACCGATCTGTTAGTAAGATTCTTGTCTCTTGTTTTGTGGAAAGGTGGCAACCTGAAACAAACACTTTCCACATGCCTTTTGGTGAAATGTCCATAAGTCTAGATGATGTTGCTACCATACTTGGGATTCCGGTGACTGGTCGTTCCGTTGCTTATAATGGTAGAATGTCATTTCAAGATGCTCATTCGCTCCTTGTTGACGCTCTGGGAGTTCATCCAAATGAGGCAAATGATGAGCTGCAACAAGTTAGGGGCCAATCTGTAAGATTGGAGTGGCTAAGAGGGAGGTTCTCTTTAATAACCGATGAGGATGGAGATGACATGATTGATTGTGCAGTGAGAGCATATCTTCTGTATTTATTAGGCTGTACATTATTCACGGACAAGAGTGGTACACGTGTGCCAATTATATATCTGACATTGTTGACAGACTTGTCAAGTGTCCGTACATATGCATGGGGTGCCGCTGCTCTGGCTTATTTGTATCGACAGTTGGGATTAGCTACGCGCAAGGAAGTTAAACAGATTGCTGGATATCTTACGCTGCTAGAGGCTTTGACTTTATCCCACGGGTTCGTGACTTTGCTTCTGGTTCTAACAAGAATGTACTGTCAGGCTTTGATAGCTCTCTCATCTTCTTTAAGAGTTGCAGTTTTCTTGTTTGATCAAATTCATTGAACCTCTTTTCAAGTAATTGTAACTCCGTCTTACAGTCCAACTCCATATTGAAGCTCGAAACGGTACTCGGATTCATGTCAAGCTTGACCCAATGCGGATGTATACACTGTAAGGGAATTGGCCGTCCTTCTGAAACATATGTAGCAATCTCATGTGCGCATGGTAACCCATGTGTGGAACGGATAATACAACCACATGCAATCCTATCAATTCCAACCAGATTTGATCTCTTTGTTTCTGCCAAAATCTTTTCCAATGCATTTCTTGATATGTTCCCACGAAGCTCTTTAAATTCAGAGGGCTTGAAACTGTGTTGCACTATTGTCTTGCTCTTCTCGAACGAAGCTTTAATACTTGTATGCTGTAGTTCAAGCAAGCTGTGTGTTTTTGCCCAATTTGTCTCAAAAGTACCCTGAGATGATCCAAGTTGTCTCTTCAAATGTGAATGTGAAGACTCAGCCCTATATAAACAACATAATAATTAATAATGCATTATATATAAATAAGCATAAGCATCAATTCATCCAAATTAAAGTATAGGACGTACCTGTTTGACGTAGTATTTCCAAAATGCATGCATTTATCAACCCACGCAGATACAAATCTCTCCTTGTATTCATTTAACCAACTCTCCTTGACATACTGAAGTGCTGATGGATATGTTGTGAACTCTTGGTTTAGCTTACGCAGATGATCAATATACTCTTCTTCTGTGGAGGCATGGACCAGCATATTCCAATGCAATATAAATCTATCCCACTTCTCCTTGGTCTCGAACAATTTCTTACATTTTGCTAGGACATTCTTATTTATGTGCCATTTGCATAATAGATGCGTTGCAGTAGGGAATATGGTGTCGATGGCTTTTAGTAGTGCCAATTCTCTGTCTGTGACAATAACATCAGGAAGAGCATCCTCACCAATGAGAGAACGTAAAACACCCAAAGCCCATGTATAGTTGTCTTCACGTTCGGCTTCCATGTAAGCAAAACACACAGAGAAAGTCATATCTGTCGAGGTCACTCCTACAATCTCCAGTAAGGGCATGCGATACCGGTTTGTCTTGTAAGTGCAATCCATTATTAAGACATGAGGAAATGACCGCAACAACTGTATGCTTGTTGGATGCGCCCAAACCAAATCGGTAACAACGTCACTGTCCTCATTGTTCCTGTGACATTCAATGTACTTATGCTCTGTCAACTTTCCCATCAGTTGTTGCATCTGTGTTCTCCCACCCCGCTCAACAACTCTGTGCCTATGACGTGCATTGTAAATGGTCTTCATTGTAGTCACATTTAAGGCACTTCTTTGTTTTAATGTAACCAAAATATCTTTTGGTCGTACCATGCTCTTAGACATATCTACCATCAATTTTGTTTCCTCTTCTGTTAGTCTCCCTGCGAATGAATGACCCTCTAGATACTCCGCAGCAGAGTGATTATGTATACCACATGCAACTTCCAACATCCAATCATCAAAAGTTTCAAGCTTCTTGCCTTTCAATGTAAAAGGGCATCCACATTTCTTCGATCCTGTTTGCTTGATCTTCTTTTTAGTAGGTCCCCTCGTCTCTGGTCTTACAATGCTTGAATTGGCCACTTCTCTCACATGCTAGGACAACCCTAGCTTTTATTCCAGGCCTCGCAGCATTTGACACCTTTATGACAATGACAAAACCATTTCTTTTACCCACATCACGAGCCCAATTCACTAATGCATCTCGGCTGTGAAATATCTAAACACATAACCATTGAATCAGACATTAGTAATACACAATAAGTATGTATATTGAAATTTTAATATAATGTCTTACTTCTTCAGTAGTAAACGCATCTGTAAAGTCCATTACATAGGCTGACTGAACTTGGCTTTCTTCTGTGGAAAGCTGCACTAAGGAAAAGTGATATCAGTATCGTTCGGAAATGAGAATCCGAACATTTGACTTATGTTCGGAAATAAAGTGCCGAACAATTAACTTATGTTCGGAAATAATGTATCGAACAAGGTTCAAATGTTCGAATATAAGTATTCGAACATTTCGGGAATGTTCGGTCTCGTGTGTCCGAACATTGCAGAAATGTTCGGACATACCAGTCCGGACATATCGCGAACAACTACAATACTGAACTTGAAAAATTTGACAAAAACACTGAAATACTCAACCATACTAACCTTTTCGCTGCTAGTAGGATTAAAACACACGATTTCCTTTTCATTTCCTTGTCCATTGCAATATTTGGTTTGATTCAACTACAATAAAATAGTTTGGTGAGAGCTAGGGAGAAAAGGAACAAGGAAGAAGGTGAACTGTGGGTGAGTGGTGCAATGTTGTAAAGAGATTGAAGGGAGGAATAATGAGAGTGAAAGAAGAAGGGAAATGTGGGTTGGAATGGGGAATGAGAATGTAAACCGTGAGTGTTGTGTGAAGAGGGTAGAGATGGGTTATGTGTGTGAAGAGAAATTGTGATTTTCAACATGGTTTAAGAGATGTCTATTTTAGTCTTTTCACATAATAATTTTATTGTAAAACAAAATTAGCATAATAACTGCGGTGGGAAGAGAACTTTTCGTGGTGCCAATAGAACCAGTCTAATTTCTTTAACGCAATCCATTCCATCTGTTCCACGGGTTCCCTTTGGGCAAATGCATTTGTAGCTCCCTGGTATATTGTGGCAAATTCCTTGGCAAGGAAATCGATCTTTATGAGCACACTCATCAATATCTGCATAGCCATCACAAATACAGGAACAAAAAGTAGATGAATTAGCCTGACCAAAAAGTTAAATGTACCATACGTACCTCTGCATCCAGCAGTCCCATTGAGGTAAGGATTTCCTTCATAACCTTTGGAGCAATTGCAGCGATATCCAGGGCCATTCGATGAAGGATAGCAGAAGGTATTCTCACTGCCACAAGCATAGTTGTCCTTCTTTTGAGCTGCTTGGCATGTCTCATTCCCCGCCACCCAATCCAACACCGCCGGCACGGATCCAGGTGTGAAGTTCCGGAGATAGGAGACGGAGAAGTTAAATCGATCTGGGTCTCCGAGGAAGCTGTAGCTGCAATTATTGAAATCCGACACAAAAGTGTGGTTATAGAAGCTACTGAGTGTCACGTCAAACTTCTTCACGGCCGCTGGAATTTTGAACTGGCAACAGCCCATTCCGATGCATGACCCGTCTATTGCACTAGTCTCATCGAAGCATGTTGATGCGCATCCGATCCCAAAATTAGGGGAACTGGAACCCCCCTTGTAAACCAACATGGAGGCCAGGGTATCGCACCCAATGGCCGTGAATTGGTTGCGGGTGTTTGAGAAAGTATATGGCCAGTCTTCTGGCAACTCGATCCAATTGGAAAACTTATTTTCGTTCAGATTGTAGCAGTCATAGCTCACCCAAGTGCCGACTGTCATTTCGCCTTGCAGCAACGATATGTCATGGATTATGAAACCTTCCCAGAGAAGCAGCCTTGTGGGGTTGTAGGTGTCATTGCATATTAAATTGAACCCATCCTTTCTGAAACAGCCTGGTTCTCCTACTATCCCAAAGGGATAGGGGACGTCAACTTTGCCACATTGCCTACTGCAATTTGTATGGACTTCAGATGTTACTGGTGATACAAACCATAACAACAGAACCAAATTGTGCAGAACCATATCTCTCTCTCTCTCTCTTTCTCGCGCACACACTCCCCTCTTACTCCATTATAGGCAGTACTTATAAGCAGATGGCCTTAACAGGAGAGGCAATGCAGATATTTTACAGCCTCATGGTCATTGGAAGAAACCCTGTTGAGTAGATGTTGACAAGTCTAATTTTACCAAGTCAAGAGTCAATTGATTGTAAGGATGCATAATGAGTTTTTATTTCAGGGACCATGTCCCGTACATTTCACTTGACATGTTTTTTTCACACAAGCATTGTTATAAAACATGGTTTTGGGATCCGTATCAGCCAAATCTCAGGTAGTTTATTTATTTTAAAGGAAATGTCGAATGACTGGATTACTCCTTTCCAAATTCCAATCAGCATAGGTGTCCTCCATCCATTTGAGGATTCTACTATGTTTGTTTTATTTACTAGTAAAGTAAAATGAATATTAAATTAGTGAAAAAGGTACGGCTAAGTTAATTAATGTGAAGCATAATTTCTGGTAAAGTAAAATTTTTGTTTGTGTTTGGAGAGGTAAAGTGAGAGACAGAGATTTGTAAAGTGACTAAGGTAAGTTTTTTCGGCTGCCCCGTAAAAGTAAACTTTTTGTAGCTAGAACTATACTTTCTGCAGTCACTATGACCAATCAAATATGGAGAAAGTAAAACTTTTTTGTGGCTGGGTTTACTTTATTGTAGATTTTACTTTACCACATGAAAAACGAGCAAGCCCAAGATTGTTCAAAAGTTTCTTTTATTTTTTTATTTATCTTAAAGATTTATTTTGTAATCCAGTTCTTCTACTCACAAAAGACAAAGCCAGTAGATCTTATGTGCCTTTGGCCTTTGGTACATTTCCTCTGAAATGGGCTTTGAGCAAATTACGACTCCTGTAATTTTTTTTCAAATGACACTATCATTATTTTTTTCAAAAAAGGTCGGGACGTAGGGCCCTTGGGAAAAGTCATATACAACAAGTAATATATAAAAGGGATTTTTTACAAAAAAAAAAAAATTAAGTTTAACCCTTAGGTAGCGTTTGGTTCACTGTAATGAAGGTCGGAATGGAATGGTTATTCCAACGGAATGGTCATTACAAGCGTTTGGTTCGCAAAAAAGTAGCGTAATGACCATTACCTCCGGAATCCTATTCCCTTATGTAGAGGAATGACCATTCCATCCGGGATGGGAAGGAATGGCCATTCCATTCCTTTCTACTTTTTTTTAGACCAAAATACCCTTCTTCACATCTATACATTATTATTAAAATAATAAGATTATAAAAGAGAAGAACATATGTGGGCCCCACTTATATAATAATAATATAATTTATATTATTATTATAAGATTATAAATTAGAAGAACTTGTGTGGGCCCCACCTATATAATAATATAATATAATATATTATTATTATTATTATTATAAGATTATAAAATAGAAGAACTTGTGTGGGCCCCACTTATATAATAATAATAATAATATAATATATACATTATTATTATTGTCATAAGATTATAAAATAGAAGAACTTGTGCGGGCCCCACCTATATAATAATAATATAATATATACATTATTATTATTATTATATTATAAAATAGAAGAACTTGTGTGGGCCCCACCTATATAATAATAATATAATCTATATATTATTATTCTTTAAGATTATAAAATAGAAGAGCTTGTGTGGGCCCCACCTATATAATAATAATATAATATATATATATTTATTATTATATTATAAAAATAAGAAGAACTTGTAGTGGGCCCCACATATATAATAATAATAATATAATCTATATATTATTAGTATAAGATTATAAAAATAGAAGAGCTTGTGTGGGCCCCACCTATATAATAATAATATAATCTATAGTATTATTATTATTATTATAAAATATAAGACATTGTGTGGGCCCCACCTATTTAATAATTTATAATCTATACATTGACTGAGCCAAAGATAAAATTCTAACAATGGTATTTTGGTCAGTCTTAATGTAAATTTTATTCCATTCCAGGACTCATTCCAGCGTAACCAAACGCAGGAACAGGAATCAACTGGGTTGATTCCTCAGCGTACCAAACGTTGGAATGGAAATGCCCATTCCTGCCTCATTCCATTCCAGACTCATTCCGGTCTCCATTCCATTCCCACCTACAACCTTTCCAGCGAACCAAACGCTACCTTACTGAAATTACTTTATTAAGAAAAACCATCATAAAATGATGCGAGAGTTGTTTGCGTAAACTTTTCTGACAAAATTACCTCAATTAATGATATTATTAACTAAGTTGATATGGTGAACAAGTTGATTTTGTGAACACAATTGATGATATAGCCAATGTCCATTGTAAAAAGAAAAAATGAAAAAAAAAAATACACACAACCTCACTTTTTAACTCTGCAGTCCTCCATCTCCTTCCCCTTCAATAATGAAGTAACTTGGGTTAGTTTGAACATGGGCTGAAAAATGATGGTTTCGAACTGTGCCACTTCACATCTCTCTCTCTCTCTCTCTCAAAGAGTCTTCTGTAAGAACAAAATTATGGGGAGGGTGAACATTTCCTTCATATACTAGTCAAGAATAGGACTTAAGTAGGCCCCACTCAAGAGGGAATTTTCCAATTATTGGAGAAATGCATTCAATTCTATTAATTGCCAGAAAGGACAGTTGATCAAGATGTGTGCTGAATTTTCCATTCTATCAATTTCTCATCGGGTGTTGCCATTCCCACCCCCTGGGATAAAAGTATTTGGGGATTTTTACTAAAACAGTGTCTGTATATTCGTATTATACGAATTTAACTATAAATACGTTCAAATGCCCATTTTAGTGTTCGTACGTTGATTATGGACGGTTTTACCCCTCTTTTATCGAACGACATCGTTTTTTTTATCAAACCCTGTTTCCATCGAACGCCATTTTCTCTCCTTCTCCTCCTCAGCTACCTGCTCTCGACCTCTGACCCTTCTCTTCTGCTGCTGCGACTGGATTCCACCGGCGACGGCAACGATCGATCTCCCCCACTCTTCTCCTTCTTTCAGCAGCGATTGGAGGCTCTAGCTGGTGCTGCGATTGGAGGCTCCTTCGACACTGCACAGTCAACCACTCTCCCTCACTCTTGTCTCTCGGCAGCGACCAGTACAATATGTCTACCTTCATTCAACGATTCCTTCTACGCTACTTTCCTCATGTAACTATGGATTCGCTCATTTCCCTTTTTTGTATTCTTTTCCCTAGTTTTCTTGCATCGACGATCTCATATTATCTTCCCTCATTCTCTTCTTTTTATATCTCCAAACCGAATTGATACCAAGGCATAGTCAGGATATATTTTAGATGAGTGAGGTCATGTACTCTGTTTCCACTTTGTTTGGGTATGAAGTGAGTTTTTTTTTTTAGGGTTTGAATCCATTTCATGGAAGGAAAAGGAAATCTGATATTGGGATGATTGCATTTAATGATAATGTGTCTTTTGGTGATCCTCAAGTCGTGTCTTTGGTGATCCTCAGGTCAGGGCTAGTATGTCTTTGGTGATTGCATATAATGCTAATGTGTCTTTGGCGATTGCATATAACCGTGGAACTTTTATTAGCTATTAACAGTCTTAGCATGGTCCCAGGCATTCTAGATATGTCGGGCCTCAAACTGTTATTTCTCAACTGAGATTGCAGTATGAGCCAATACACATCACTGGGTTAATCCATCCATTCTCTCTCTCTCTCTCAAAATAAAAAAGAAAAAAGAAAAAAAGAAGAGATCATATGTGTTTAAGAAAAAAAAAAATGAAATCTTCATTCTCATTATAGCTTTTTGAAGCTTTTACGTTTGAACACCATTATCATGACTGATGCAAGGTCTAATTTGGTAGAGGATGACATCCTATATAACTAGACCTATAGCTAGTTTAAATTTAGATGCATATCTTTTTGTATATGTTGACAAATATGAACTGGTTTAATTATCAAGAAAGTGATATGGTATGAATGTTATCATCCCCAATTTGCATCTGCATCACTTGTTAGGCTATTTCGTATAGTTGATGATATGGCCTGTATAGCCATAAGCTGAAACAGAGGTTCTATTTCAAGCTATAAGAAATTCAAGCCTTGGACCTCATAACCTTAGATGGACTTAGAGACTTCTTATGTTGAAGGAGTAAAACTCCACTGGGGCTCACTTGTAGAACATCAGAGCTGCTAAAACTATACACCCACATATTTTGGGATAATCCTAAAAGCTACATTTTATTACATGTGTTCATAGTATTTAATTTCTAAAGTTGGGCTTACATGTGATGGCACCTTAAAAAAACAGAAAGAAAGAAAATTGATACAATTGTTAGTCAGGTTAAGTATGTGGGTTAGGTTGACCCTTAGTTAGGTTTGATTGGGGTATCTGTCTTGTTTAATAAAATGCTAGACATAGGTAGGGCCTAACCCACACACAGCTCATCTCAGTCAGCCTGTTTAGGCCTCCATCTAGCTTGTTTTCCAAAAAAAAAAATTGTAGCTTTGCAACTTGCTTTCTTTAATAGTAAACCCAAGCTCCCAGAAAAAAAGGGGGAATGGGTTCTGTGCATTGTGCTTCATTTGATTTTTTTGTGCTTCATTCGGAAATAGACTTTGTGCATTGGCCTTTATATTAAACTTGTCTCATTAGAGGATCCATTCATTTTATAAAGTGGTATTTAGAGGTTCCATTTTCAACAAATTATGTAAGCTATTGATTCTTTAATGGCACGTTCAACAACGGTCTTCAAAGGGGAATTAGTTTCACAAGATGTTGACATTATTGATTGGACTGTTGGTTTCATTTTTTACTACCAATATTTTTAAGGGATTTTTACCAAAAAAGTGTTTCTATACTTGTATTATACGGATTTAGTGTGAAATACAAGGTAATGCCCATTTTGGTGTTCGTACATGGATTTTTTACTCTTTTACCCCTCTTGTTTCGAACGACATCGTTTTCAATCCCATACCCTTTTACCCTTTGTTCTCCTTTCTTCCCCAAAATTTTTCACGCAGATTTCCTCTCTTTCTCAAAAATCACTCAAACAAAAGTGTCCCATGGAGATCGATTGCAGAGGAGAGCAGAAATCCCCCCCCTTTTCTCTTTCTCTTTCCCTTCTCATTCGCGTCTCGCCTCAGGTGTGGCAATCGTCGTTCACTAGAGGGCACCGGAGAAGAGGCGTTAAGAGATCTTTGATTGCTATGGTGTGCAGAAACTAGAAACTAGAGAGAGAGAGAGAGAGAGAGAGAGAGAGAGAGAGAGAGGAGAGAGAGAGAGAGAAGAGAGAGAGAGAGACGAGAGAGAGAGCGAGAGAGAGGAGGCAAGATGTTGGAGAAGATTGGACTTCCTGTAAAGCCGTCAATGCGAGGAGTCAATTGGGTGGAGGACGCATCTCATTGTCAGGGTTTGTTCTTCTCAGTTCACCTTCTTTAATCGCAAGGTTGGGTTGGACCTTTCTTTCCCTCATTTTCTTCATTCTTCCATCACCCAATCTCCTCTCTTAGATTGTTTCAATTGTTTGGGGATCTTGAAATTGTATTGGTTTGTGTTTGGAATCTTTGATGATTTTTGATGTGTGTTGGGGAACTGCAATTGTGTTGTGGACACATGAAAATTAGAAGCTGCTAGAGGTTGGATCTTTTTTTTTTATCCCCACTCCTCAGTCATTAGAGCACATTGCTAGTATTGTTGGGTGAAGTTGTAAAAAAAGTTTGACCTAGTTAATGTGCTATGTGATCCTGGTACTGCCCCAAACACAGAGAAATGGATATCTGTTGATCATTGTTCTCCTAACATATTAGATTGCTGTGGTTTGAGATGCATGAAAAAAGACAACCTAAGGCCAGTTGGGTTAGAGGAACACCTTTTTCGCTCTTCTATTTTTCCATTGTCTAGTATTTGGTGTTGCAATTAGGGAAACAAAAAAGAAAAAAAAGGAAAAAAAGAGCCTCTTTGCCTTGTTCTATTTTGCTCTTTTCCTCCTTTGAACAAGCAAATCACTGCTGCTTTTTTTTTTCTTATCGTATTGCTGTATTTTGGTTATGGCAGCAATTACAAGCAAGTGATGAAGTGTGTGAGAGGCCCAAAACCATGTGCGGGTGAAGCAGGTCTGTAAGGAGATAGTCATAGAATGTGTAAAAAAAAGAGGGCATACTATGAAATTCGATCTTTGGGAGAAAAGTCTATTATGGTGTGGACACGCTTGTTGAGGGGTTGAATGGAATGTCGATTTGGAGCTTAATCTTCAAAAGGGATGTACATATGTGAAGTTGACAAGTTTTTTGAGTTGCCGAAGATGACACAGCATGTGTATATTCCTCTAATGGCACTGGGTTGCCAGGTGTGGTGGAACTCGGTATAATTGCATTTTCCAAGTGTTTTTTCTAGGAAATGGGAGGGGATGAATCATTGAGAAAGAGATCCATGTTGGTATTGTTTGATACTTAATAAGTGGATGGTAGCTTATCTAGGGAAATGGTTCTCTGCTCTTCATTATATGAAAATTGATGGTTATAACCATTCAATAAATAAGTAAATAAATAATAAAAAGTGATGGTTGTATACAGATTCTGTCATTGACACTTGATCCTTCTCCTTTAATGAAAAGTCCTTTCTTAGGAATGCAAAATGTATGATGATGGAGATTGAAGGTTTTTATTTTTTTATTTTTTTAAAATATTCATTTGATTACAGGTGATATCATTGTCAAGATTTGATTCCATTGTCTTTGGAAGATGAGATGACCTACCACACTTCACTTCAAAAAAGAAGTTCACATATGAGATGTCCTAGCATACTTCAGTTTTTAAGTATATTTGCTTGGAGATTGTTTTAACAACTTGTATATATTAATCAATTATCCAGCAAATACTTCATGGAAATCTTTGGTTCAGTATCTCTCTTTAGCTTATTTACTTTAAGAGGTGTAGGATTTTCGGGTGTGTATGTTATGCTTATAATTTTGAACTTCAAAATAAACTTCCTAATCATGTTATTATATGTCTTGTTGTGGGACTCATCCTCATATAAGGATTATCATTGTTTTGATCTCTTACTTGGAAGCATATCGTCTGTGGTTGTGTAGCCATGAAGAAATTCTATATTTCTGGTCCTATGGTTTATTTATTGCCTTGATTTTTGGTTTCTTCTCCTGCAGAGAATTTATTCTCGCTTGTGTTATGTGCATCATGGAAACAAGTCCATGGATCTTGCCTTGCTGTTTATGCCTTTTCGCGTTTTTCGGGACATACCGGGAACATTGATATTTGATAATTTTACTTAATCAGACATGTACAGCATTGGATTTGACCTCCAGGTCCAATCCATTTTTTTAAATTTTTTTTTACATGGTTGGTTTATTCTATAGCTGGTTTGGAACTTCTATAGAGACTTGAAGTGTATTTCTTGCATGCTCAAGCTGTCATAACTGTACTGTTTTCATTTTCAATAACAAATAAAGTTTTTAGGTATTCTCTTTGGTTTCTATGGTCCTTGCATTTGAGCTTGGGTCAGCAGAAACACAAAGTAGTAAAGTTTATTTTCCTTTTTCAAGGTGCCATCTGGTTGTATCTTGGCTATATTCAATCTTTATTGAAGTGACTTGAACATTTTCTAATTTTCTTTTTCCAAATGTAGGTATGGAGTGTTTTGATGACCTGGAAATATCATGTTGCAGTGCCTAGATGGTTTCAACTTTCAAGCATCTGTTAGCTGTACTGCTTAGATGTTGTGATCTCGATTTGTATAAGCAGCCTAAAGGCCTTGAAGATCTTGAAGTTTTAGTGAGGGAAACAGTGGGTATGTTGCCAAACGTTTTCATTGCATTTAAGTTTTAATATAATCTTGAGGACTTCATCGTAGCGGTTGATTTGATCAGTCTCTATGAAGATGATTGTTAGTTTCATGATCGCTGTCTCATAATTTTTGGAGTTGTCTTTGTTGTTATGCCCTCCATTTTACTGCATTTTCCCCCTTTTGCATCACACATATCTTTGAAGATGGACTTTAGTTTCATTATAAAATGGCATTTATGAAAATACCAGTAAACATCTCATTGGCCTATACTCTTTGTCAAATATCTCTCAAATCATCAAATGTATGTAACTTTGTGGACAATCAAAGAGTCAAACAATTAGGGCTTTGAAGTAAAATCTTTTCATTTAGTCTTCCCTTCTTATATTTGGGTAATTCAATGATCTTTGTGCGCTGTTCTTGCTTGCTGCAATCATTAATTTATGACAAAACTGTAATTCATTGTGATTTCATCTTTTGCAGTCAACGTTAAGCGAAACAGAAGAATTAATGAGCTGTTTAAGAAGATAAGCAGTGCTGTTATTGATGACGGGAAGATGGGTATAGTCCCTAAAACCATAGGGCAGAGAAAAATTATAATATTTCCTATTTTTGTTGTACATCAGTAGTTCCTATCTTTGTTCAATCATTTTTATCTGAATCTAATCCCATGGCTTTGGTGGACAATTTGAGAACTTCTTTTGGAAGTCATTTTTATTTAGAAGATTGTTGCATGGTCCCATCTTGGTCACAATAATTATTGAGCTGCATCATAATTGTGCAAGGATGTTGGAATTTTGGCCGACAAACTACTTCCTATCACATATCTTCATGTTCTCATATCTTTTGTCATATCAGTTGTGCTAGAGGAAGAATATCTGGAGTGTTTTGGTAATTGTGATTAATTTCTTGCATGTGTGTGTGTTTTTTTTTTAAATATGATTTTTGTTTCTTCTGTTAGTCATTGTACATTTTATCTGGCAACCATTCTGAAGTGTTATGTTGCTAATTATCTTCTTCACTTTCAATTGTTAGATATTTAGACCCCACAACATACCAAGGGGCAGAAGTCTGAAACCCGACTTACATAGACATCAGCACATTGTGGAGAACAGGACTCTTCCAGAGCATTCCAGAGTTCCAGACATTTCTTTTTCTCGAAGAAGTGAATATTATGGTTCATCTACTCCCACTGGGAGCACCTTATGTAGTCCTAGAGCATCTATAGAACCAAGTAAACAAGTCATCACCTATGCAAGCAGAAACAATTCTTTTGTGATATACCAGAGATTGTTTTAAAATCAATTATCCAGAGAAATTCATCTCTACCCATCTAAGCTTAAAGAAAACCCAAAAATAGAAGACAAATGAGATGAAAGAAAAAATAGAGAAAATGAGATCAATCTCTTGCAGGTATCTTCTTCTCTTTGTTGCCGTAAGGTATCTTGAGCACCGATGTTGAAAGCTCTTTCAAAAATCAACCAAAATTCATAAATCAACCAAGATAATTTAAAATAACCTATAAATTCAGAATTAAAAAAAATAGAAAATTACCAAAATCTGGGTGCAAATACCCTTCATCCAGACAGTCATTAATGCTACACAAAGAAAACAAAAATAAACCGAGATCATCAATCACCGAGTATTAAAGTTTTCAAAGAAAACAGAAACAAATCCAAATCAGCAAACACTGAGTCTCATAGATTTCGACCTAAATCGGACGATTGAGGGAGCAAAACTCAATAAGAGGTCCTAAATTAGGAAACCACTTTCTTTCCCTAAAATCACATGAGCGGTTCAAAGAAACTAGGGCTTAGAGGAGTTGGGAATCAAGAAAACAAAACAAAGCATACAGATCTATAAAAACATAGGATTCAATCTGTATAGATTGAGGAGATGAAAGCAATACCAGTTTCAATTGGAGGATGCTGGCTCGATTCTGCGCTTTGGTGAGGGCTTGTACGGCCGCATCATTGTTGCGCATCATCGCATCCTTGTAATCTCCCATCTTTCCTCTTTTTCTTCTTCTACTTCTACTTGTTGGAAGATCCTCTCAAGGATATGTATGTATAGATCTTGCTCCTCCTCCTTCATCTCTCTCCTCTTCTCTTCTTCTTCTCCTTCTCCTCCTTCGCGCTCGGTCGGGTCGAGAGCGCAGAAGAATCGCAAGCAGTGATGTTTGCTGAGCAGGAAGGGTTTTCGATTTTGGAGAATTTTCAAAGTAGATTACGATGTCGTTCGAAGAGGGAAGGGTAAATGTGTCAAAAATCAACATACACACACCAAAATGGGCATTACCGTGTATTTCACACTAAATCCGTATAATACAAGTATAGGAATACTTTTTTGGTAAAAATCCCTTTTAACTTTTACCATTCATGCCTTGGAAATAGCTCAAACGTGTTCACCCATAAAATTGGATCACTTGTGAGGATCATCCTTTTGAATGTCTCCCTAATATTGAGGGAAATGTTTGTCAGTTACAGGCATATTGAAAGAATACTTAAACGAGAGAGAGAGAAGAGAATTCTGTGAAAATGTATTCTCATTCGATGATCCATCTTCTTGGATTTCTCTTCTTTATATAGACTTTACATTGCCTAAGTTTAGGCTACAAATCACTACAAATCATGGAATCAAGATCTAATTAGATCTCTAAGAATGGAAAGACATCCTAGTATATACGTAGTTATCTTCTGACTAGATCCCATATATACAAGTGGGCTGGGCCTATTATCATACAAGTGGGCTGAGTCTATTATCATACAAGTTTACACTTTAACACCCCCCCTCAAATTGATGCGGAGAATCAACCAGCAACAATTTGCGAACCAGGAATTCATGCCGCGGCCGTGGAAGACCTTTGGTAAAGATATCAGCAAGCTGGAACTCAGTGGAAATATGAGGAAGAGAAATGACTTTGCGATCATACTCGTCGGGCTGAGTCTATTATCATACAAGTTTACACTTTTAACAATGTTGTGCATAGTACATTGAAACTTCACAGGTATTCTAGTAATACCTCAAGATCGAGGAACCACATAAATTTGTGTCTTCAGTGTGAGGTTTGCTTGCATCTTTTATTCTTTTCTTCTTAACAAATACATCTCTAGAAAAAAAGAAAAAATAAAAACCAGCCATTGAATTGGCCCAACATTGAAGTCCATTGGTGAATGAGGAATTTTACATCTAGTCTATTCACTGTTCAAATTGCAGGACTTGAAGACTTCTTTCAATTGACTCAGCATATCATACATGTTACACGACATAGAAAATCGTTCTGAAACTCAACTAAGAATTTGAAGATCATCTCTAACATTGAAAGGCGAAGTAATGATCACGCTGACTTGATTCATAATACAAAAAGATAAATCCCAAAGGGTTGGATTCCTAACATAAAAATTTTGCCAAAAAGTTCTGATAGATTGATGTAAAAACTCAAGAAACCTCGAGCTTTGTCGAAGTTGGCATTGGGCTTCCTGACAGGAAAGACTTGAAGATGGAAAGAGCCAGCTTGGGTTTGTCAAGAGGAACCTGATGACCAGCTCCCCTCATTGTGACAAGAGTGAGGCCTTCATACCCTTGGACCCATCCTCCTACCTGTAATAGCACATTACAAGTGTCTGTTAACTAGCAAAACTTATTCCATATAGTACATCCAAAAAAAAAAATGCATTTGTTGATTGAACAAGCCAATTGACAAAAAGACACAAAATGCGGTCCAAATGACTTCCTTTGAGAGTGAGGAAATTGTTCTTTGATAACGATATCGTCACCATAATTGTTATGATTTTCATCCAATTTTGGTATCCGACAGCAAAACATTGCCGACTTTCTAGAAAGACTTTTATTAAGAATTTTCTGATAACGATATCGTTTCAGTAATTTATAGATTCTCCTCAAATTTTTGGCATCCTAAAACAAAACGATAATAATTGTATAATGACGTGCATATAGATTGTGGGAGAAGATAAAGACTTTACAAGTCTGGAAAGGTACCCATACACTCAATAGCATCATGAGAACAATACATTTTAACTAGATGATATGCACATCCACTTTAAAAGTTCTAGGAACAAAATTAATGTAAGTTCTATAAAAAATTAGCAATTCCCAAAAACACAATCCAAAATAACAGAATCAATGACCATTCCTCACATTGATTTAGAGCTTTGATCATTTCGAAGGTGGCTGAGAAGACATTAATTAATACTCTTGCAACTTAAATAGTTCCCAGCATCCACTGTTCTTGTTCACTATTATATTAATAAAGTTGATGGTAGTTCTTGACCAATACATCAATTTGATGACCTTCTCACCTTCATCTTTTTATCTGTCCTTATTCTCTTCCTGTATATCTAAATGGAGATTTGTTCATCTTTACCTTAAAATCAATACCAGCTTAAGATTGGGTTTTTATCATCATCTTCCTCATTAGAAGTTAATGCGGAAGAAGGGTAGATGCGGGGCAGGCAAGGGTGGAAGAGATGGAAGGGATGGGCCAAGCAGGGATTACTAGAAAAGTCGCCTCGCACCAAACTGAATGGACTGGGCCCATTGCCTGGTTGACCCATGGGTACCATGGCCCATGGGTCTGTTCTGCATCAGGAGCTTTGTCCAATCTAGCTGGATCAACATTGTGAGATAAACTTTTCCAGTCATAAACTATAATTAACTTAAAAGGTTCCAAGTTTCTACGGCCAACTACTGATCTAATCCACCCATCCTTCACCCAGGATTGGGACAGGTACAAGAAGCATCAACGCATGGAGTAGTTTCAGATTGAAATTTCTATGCATAGGTGAATAACTACAATGTAATAAAAAATAATGGTAAGAGAACTATTCAGTTTTATCCATGACTTCAAAATTTTATAGTTCTGATTGGCAATTAAATATGTGTACATGACAAAGACATTCTTATTGGTAACAAGTTTAGGTGGATGTTTACTGTTTCCATTCTATAACCATTTCATATTTCTGTGTACTCTACAACCATTGTATATTGAGCATTACTCCTTTCTTGTTTTTTACTTAGACTCAGTTTTGCATTGTCAATTTGTGGGATGCCAGACATATAAAATGGGTATGAAGCAAGAGGAAGTAAGTGAACCACAATGAAATGAAGTACCAAAAAGAAGACCCAGTAACATTTTGTACATTTCATACCAAATTATCTTGACATTCAAGCTCTAGGGTGTAGACTAACTAAACCCAACCCCCCCCCCCCACCAAAAAATATATATATATATATAAAGGGAAAAAATGATTCATATGACATGTCAAAACTTACTTGAGATGGTGAAGATAATTTGGGAAGCGGCAATGAGACCGAATACTCTGAGGGTCACCCTGTTTTCATTCCCAACAATTATGTACCCAAGGAAAAAACAGCATCAGGCCAAGAAATGGGGAATCAGGAAAATGCTTGAGTATCAAAATGCCATGGTTAACATGTTGTCTCCCTTCTTTCATGGATCATAGGGAAAATGTTCTTACCAGGCCAAAACTTTGTCCCAGGTGAGATAGGCCGAGGAATCTATACGATCATCTTAAGTCATTAAAACTGGTTTGTGCACAACAAAAAGAGAAAAAAAACATCAAATAATTCATGCCTGAGTAAATCCAAACAAATGATTATGAGGGATCACATCCTTGGGGTAGGTAGAAAGTAAAAAACAGTAGAAGAAGTGATTTATTAACAAATTACGATACTTAGTTTGCCTAAAAGAAGGATCAACAAACCAATTCCTTCTGCAGTTTGGATAAGCACTTCCCAAAAACCTGCAGGCAAAAGAAGTTCTCGGCTTCAACAATGAATTGGTATCTATGCAATCAAAAAATGGTATTAGCTCATCCCTAAAACAGAACAAAGAAATGACCTGAACATCGCAGTTGTCATAAATGCCAGAACTAGTCTTCCTATTTGATACCAAATAGAATTCTATCACAACCAAAGAAAACATGAAACACAAGACTAATCACTTCAAACCTCACTTATATGCAGGGTATTGCAAGTAAAACACTCCTGATTTGCCTGTAAGAACTAAGAACACCCTAATGTGTGAACTGTGAACTTATGGTCATTCGCTAATTACAATCTCTCACACAAATTTTCCCCTCTCCATCGTGCATTCTGCAGTCTGCTTCCTTGAAGAACATCGCTTTTGTTATCTCTGGCCGGACACTTGATGCAATTTGTATAAACATTTGCAACCTAGGAAATGTGAACACTTCGAATATGATGATTCCTAGGGGTTGTCTCCCTAATTAAAGGGTTGAAAAAACCCTAAGAGAAGAAAGATAAGAGAATAGAGAGATGGAGGCTGAATTGATAAAATTCTCTCATAGTAGAGACCCTAAATCTTCATTCTTTCTCCAAGTCCAAACCACTATGATAAATTCTCTTTAACTACTACAGTATCACTACACAATCAAAGTCACATGACAAAAGGAAAGGAAGTTTTGGAATTTTTCTAAAATCTACTCATTTTAGAATTGGACATACAGAAGTTCAATGCTACTTCCAGACAACTATTTATCTGCAAATACCCCAACCAAATCCCCTCTACAGAACCCAATAATTCCAACGGTTATAGATAATGAAGATGAAAAGAAAACAAAAAATAGAAAAGGTGGAAGAGAGAAGAGCCGAACAAATCACCTTTTATGACTGAGGTTTTCGTTGAAATCTCAAATGGAGGATGGCCGTTGGAGCAGTCAGAATTCCACCGAAGGATCTGGTCGCAAAATCTTCGAAAGCAGGGACCGGAGATGGAGCGCAGTAGCGGAGATGCAGGAGAGAGGGGAAAGAGAGCATGGAGGAGCTGGAGATGGAGCAGCAGTAGCGGAGACGCAGGGAGAGGGGAAAGAGAGCATGGAGCGGAGCCGGAGATGGAGCGCAGTAGCGGAGACGCAGGGAGAGGGGAAAGAGAGCAGGTAGCGGAGAGGGAGAGGGAGTGCAGGAGCCGACACGCAGGTAAAGGAGAGGGAAAGCACGCAGGAACGGAGGAGAAAGAAAAAAGGGAGAGAGGAGAACGATTTCCTTCGATTAGGGTTGAAAATGGTGGAAACCAGATAGATAAAGATGACGATGTCGTCCGCAGCTTTGGGGGCAGAGTTGTAAAAATCCCTTGTACGAACACTAAAGTTGTCATTTTGGTGTATTTCACACTAAACCGGTATAATACAAGTTTACATGCACTTTTTAAGTAAAAATCCCTATAAACTACCATCCGCATATAAAGTACATTTACACTTATGGGCTCGAGGTTATACAGTTAGATTTAGGGAGAGTTGGAAACATGGATCTGATCTCCATTTTCCTGCAGGTACATGATGATGATCAAATAAATAAATTGGTATATGTAGAAATTTGCATCCAATATATGTGGCTGTTTAGTGTCTTGAAGATTTCTCCAACAGACATTAAAAGTTTAAACACAAAAGTCAGATTCAAGAGTGACGTGTTTGAAGATGGTTCTATACAAGGTGGATAGGTATACATGGTTAGCTTCTTTTTTTAACGATAACAGTAAAATTTTATTGCTCACAAAAATGAAAACAAAATGGACAAATACAAAAGCTAAAACAATATACATTTTGTATTAAATCCAGATTGTTGGGAGCTTTGGCTAGTCCCCATTAAGCACTTTTTGTCTCCCATCACTCCAATAAAATTATAAACCATGATTTGATATTAAACTAGCACTTACAGCCACAAACTTAGATGAAACAAGAGAAAAACAAATAAGCAAACGTGGTTTACATGCAACAAACATAGAAATAGTACCAGGAAAAGGAATCCACACTACACTGATCTTCCTCTTGCATGGGAAATGAAGTTGGGATAGTACAGAAGAATATGAGCATAAAGATGATGAAAGGTGGCAAATTCATGTCTTTTCAAACCATGCACAAGTACAGAGAAGGTGTTGAATGGATTAAATTAATGCCCTGAATGTCAAGGTTAATAGCTCAAGACTACTTGGACCTTCCTTCTTTAGAAACTAAAATGAAGGCCTGTGGTGAAAGGCTGATATAACGTTTCTACTCAAATACAAATGTTTAAGGCTTGTGACAAATGTTGGTGGGTTCAATTTAAGAAGAGGACTTACAAAAGAAAAAAAAAGTTTTATTCATATTAATTTCTTATATATATACCCCCACCTTTTTTTTTTATCCATTTGTAATATACTTCCCAAGGATTCAGTAATTGTAAATATGACATTTTTAGTTTTTGATGAAGGCCAAAAGAGGATTCAGTGCTGGTCACTCCCTTTAGACAAGTCATTCTTCCAAAACCATGACCGTTCTACCCCACATGAGACTGAGTGGAATTGACTCCAAAAGAGCCACAAACAATCTCAACGAAATTCCAAAGTCATGTACAAACTGCATGTACAAGAGAGATTTCATCTCATCTTCTAACACGAACTCCACAAATAATAACGATAATACAACACACATTGCTTAACACAAAGCACCATGAAAAACTTAACATATGCAACTATATATGCAAGAGTTGAGATTCTTTAGAAGGAATGCGGTTTACTGATTTGATAGGGGAAGGATCTATGGATTCTGAAAGAGAAGAATGAACAGTCATGCAAAAAACCACACATATATAGCCACTTATATTTTAATATAATTATTAGTAACTAACTAACTATTATGGCAAATCAAACTACAGTAGATAAGCCACACATAATTACCTCATGACCTCGACTGTGATATAGAACCCAAAAATGCAGCAATCGCTCTTGAAACATAGTGTCAAAATCAAGCTGTAGTTGGGCTCGGATCTCTGTCTTCAGTTCTGTCTTCAGTTCTTCTTGTATCTACCAACACTTGGTAGAGTAGTTGGTTGGGGCACTCCGTAACCACCCGGAGGTCTCAGCATCGAATCCCACCAAGTGTTGGAACCCCAGGCTAGGCTTCCTAGCCCAACGAGCCCGGTGAGTGGAAACAGGGGGAGGCCACCGCCCCGGGGGATTTAGTCAGGTGCTCTAAGAGATCTTGGATACCCCCGGTTAGCAAAAAAAAAAAAAGTTCTTGTATCTCAGCCCGAACCTCTGCACAAACCTCTGATCTTACCTCTTCCCAAACTTTTTCGAGCATGGATTCAGTAAATTGGCCCATCATATCCTCTTTAGCTCGAACAATAGCCCTCTGCACTTGCTCATTAACATCCATTTGCCTACCCCTTTTACTCGGGACCTTCTTCCATGCTCCTTTGCCACGAAAGTAACTAGACTTTTCACCTAGAACATGAAGAAAAAGATTTCATCACGAGTCATCTGTTCACCTTCATCTACATTTGTTTGTTCGATGACTAACTGATGCAATTGCTCCTGTAATAAGTTTGAGAACATGTCAATGTAAAAAGAATTAATGACAAATTTATAAATTAATATATATATATGTATATGCTTTCAGACTTACATGAATTTCTTTAGACTTAGGGTCAGACCAACATACTTCCCCAACATCTGTCATCTTTGTATGTTGCTTAAGCCAAACTTCATCTGGAGGAGCTTTCTCACCTGTAATAGGATCTCTCTTCGAGGCAACAATCAACTAGTTAGCCCACATATTGAAATGAATTAAATATAACAATGTGTATATATATATACAAACTACATATTAAATTGACAAGTATACTTACTGTCATCTCTACTACTTCGGCATAGGATCTTGTTCCACATGTATGCTTAGTTGTCAACTTTGACCTATTTTTTGAATTTCTTTAACTTAACTTCTGGAAATTAAAAAATTAAAAAAATGATATAGTTATTCTGATGCAAAAACCATAATTGATATTACAAGTATTTTTTTTTTCTTGTTAAGTTTAAGTTTATACAGGACCTGAAACTCCAAGCTGCTGAAATGGTCCATTAGCTTCTTCCATGCCTCTGGAGTAACAACATCTGGAATATTCCTCATCCTTTCCTCATCGTTGTTGTACTTTTTATAGATCATATGCAGCCGATTCTTCCAGCACCTATACAAGCGTTGCATTATTGATAGTACAAACGCATCAAACCGAAATTCATTGTGCGGATCTGCCATAAACTTCTCCTAAAAAAATAAATCAAATTATTAAACTAAGATTACATTAAGGTATAAAATCAGAAACTACAATACAACATAGACTTCTTAATTACTACCACATTACCTTCACTTTTTTGATCATTTGGGTTCCCACAGCAGCAATCACCTCTTGCCAAGTATCCACGTCAAAGGGAGCTAGGGACCTAACAATAAACCCACAAAAATTGACGATATCTCTGCATTATCCTTCACAGGTCTAAGTATATCATCTGGGATGGTGATTTTCAGTTTACCACCCTTCGTCTTCATATCAACCTGGTAGCATTTATTTTTCCTCTTACACGTCTCTCTTTAGCATTAGATGAGGCTGTACATAGCAATGACAGCCATTGATTAGTATGTACTCGGCCATATATTAAGTGCATGTATAGATAGAGAACATATGTTACCTTCACTGCTAGGACCAGAGATAGAGCCTCTATTTTTTTCTTGAACTTGGCCTTCACTCTGTTGTTGTGCTTGCCCCAGGTCTCTGTTTTGTTCTTGAACTTTTTCCAAAAGTCTTTGTTGCTGTGCCTGCCCTTGGCCATCTTTATACTGTGGGGCTTGAGGCACCAAACTTTCTCTTGTTCCTACAAGGTTTTGCAGCTCAATCCTTGACCGTTGTGCCATGGTATGGGTCCCTAATGTAGTCTCAGGCTGCTGTTGCTGTTGGGAAACTTAAAGTAGCCCTGATTTCTTTCGGTGGATGCTGTTGTTGTTGGGAACTTACAGCTGTCCTGACTTTTTTTATGGATGCTGTTGCTGTTGGGAACTTAAAGTTGCCCTGACTTCTTTTGGTGGCTGCTGTTGTTGTTGGGAACTTAGAGTTGTCCTGACTTTTTTTTGTGGATGCTGTTGTTGTTGGGAACTTAAAGTTGCCCTGACTTCTTTTGGTGGCTGCTGGTGTTGGGTATTTAGAGTTGTCCTGACTTCTCTTAGGGGCAGCAGTGGTGTTTTTGTGGCTACAATTTTGGGGGCCTTAACATCATCAATGGTTCTGACTTCTGGATTTTTAGTGTTGTGTGTGCATCCTCTTGTTGTGGCTTTAATGGCGATGTAGCTCATCACCCATGTCAGTGTGTTTAGTTGTAGCATTTCCTTTTAGTTGTCGCCCACCACCAGACCCAATTGATCCACAACCCCTTCCTCTGATTGTCATCTTTTGTAAAAAAAATGTAAAGATTAGAACATGAATTTAAAGTGCTATACATACAGAAGTTCTATATATTACTCATCATATATAAAGTGCATCATGCATGATATGATCTCTATTCTTAAGACACAAGATGCAAGATAACATCAAAGAGTATATTCATCAAAAATAATAAGGTCTTGCAAAAAGAGCCAACATCATCAAATATAAAAAGCTCTTCCAAAAAATAAGGTTAATTAGCAAATGAGTAATTTTTATAAATCAATGATCAGAATTATAATCAGTTGATGAATACTCATCAATGTCTGGTTCATCTACATCATTTGATTCACTGTCCACATCATCAAATATGTCATCATCATACATAAAATTATCTTCTAAGCTATTTCCAGCAACATTTTCCACATTAAGATCAACACAATTAGGCTCTACATCATCCCTACGTAGCATGACTGTGAGGTTATCATTGATCTCTATTGAGGAAGTCATATCAAATCCACCACCAATGTCCTCTTCTTGGTAAGCATCTTCTTCATCATCATTGGAATCGTCATCATCATCATCATCTAAGTTTTCATCATTGGTTATTGGCATCTTGTAAAGATCACGAGGACTTGTTTTAACCACAACAAGCCAATCACTATTGACAAGATCTTGTACATAAAATACTTGTTCAGCTTGAGACGCCAAAATGAAAGGCTCATTGCTGGTCAAAGAACTGTGAATGTTCACGCTAGTATACCCATAACTGTCAACTTTGTATCCTCTTCCTAAGCGAGCCACATCCCACCAATGACAGTTGAAAAGAGTAACTTTTCTCTCTCCCACATATGACAATTCTAAAACATCTTTTAACACACCGTAGTATTCTTTATCTGGAGACTCATCATCTCCTCTAACAAGAACACCACTTTTGAGTTTTCTTCCGACTGCTCGATCTTTTGTATGAAACCTAAATCCATTCACGACATAAGCTGAATGCCGATGAGCCAATTTCAATGGGCCAATGGCTAAGCTTAGAAGGTCATCACTTGCAAGTCCTTCTGAAAATAGGTTGTTCACCTATTTCAACATGAAAATAGAGGACTATATTACTTATACATTGAAAGAAATAAGTAAGAGTAAAAATATTATTTCATACACCTACATGTTGGTAGAACCAATTAAGAAACTCTTTATTGTGTCTCTCCGACACATTTCTGACACTCTTCCTCGTAAGCTCGCTTTTGTGTTCTCTGTGAGTAGTGTAGTTAATAATGTAGTGAGAAATGAGTAAAATTATAGTTATAACTATCTGACTGAACATAACAGTTTGTATGTTACTCTATGAATGGCCAAACATCTTCACAGTTTTGCAGCACATGCACAAGCTTGATTGAACTCTTCATTGCCAAGGTGATATGGCTTAAAACCTCCTTTAGCATGACCATTTTTTGTGAAAATTGATAGCCCACCAATCCCTACATATCCATCATCATTTCGTGGAGCTCGATTGAATTTAGTTCGAACACCGTGCAAGTAATTTGAACAAAATGTTAAGCATTCATCCGCAATATAACCTTCTGCAATTGATCCTTCTGGACGAGCTTTGTTTCGAACATATGACTTGAGCGTACGTAAGTACCTAGTGAAAAGGCCACATTAGAATATATATTTATATATTCATATATAGAGAACACGAAGGTAATTTTCAAAATTATGAAGTACCTTTCAATTGGGTACATCCATCTATATTGTACCGGTCGACCGATCTTAGCCTCTTTTGCCAAGTGTACAGGTAAATGAATCATAACATCAAAGAAGGCTGGAGGAAAGATTGTCTCAAGCTTGCACAATGTTATCACAATCTGTTCTTGAAGTCTATCTAAACCATCATTGTGTAATGACTTTGAGCATAATTTCTTGAAGAAGCTACCCAATTCTATTATTGGCTCACATACATCCTTAGGTAGTAATCCACGTATTGCAAGTGGAAGTATAATTTTCAAAAGAACATGATGATCATGACACTTCAAACCAGATATGGTTTTCCCATTCACATTCACACATCTTGATATATTTGATGAGAAACCATCCGGAACTTGCAAGTTTGCTAAAAATTTACAGAAGATAGTCTTCTCATTCACTACAACAAGTTGCACTTTTAGCCACGTTTTTTAAAATTCGTCGGTAAAGGGTACACCTTTGCCGACGTTTTTACTTTCGACGGTAAAGGGTAGACCTTTATCGACGTTTTTTAAAAACGTCGGCAAAGTGTAGACTTTTATCGACGTTTCATAAAAAACGTGGCCAAAAGTACACCCTTTACCAACGCTTTTCAAAACGTCGGCAAAAGTGAAGACTTTTACCGACGTTTCGTAAAAAACGTGGCCAAAAGTACACCCTTTACCGATGCTTTTCAAAACGTCGGCAAAAGTAAAGACTTTTACCGACGTTTCGTAAAAAACGTGGCCAAAAGTACACCCTTTACCAACGTTTTTCAAAACGTCGGCAAAAGTAAAGACTTTTACCGGCGTTTCGTAAAAAACGTGGCCAAAAGTGCACCCTTTACCGACGTTTTTGTAATAAAACGTCAGCAAAGGCCATTCTTAAATTAAAAAAAAATGATTTATTTTTTAAATTTTACCGACGAAAAAAAACATCGGTATATGCTTTTAATTTTCTTTTTTAATTTTACCGACGAAATAAACGTCGGTAAATATGTTTATGAATATTTATTTATTTTTATATTAATTTTACATGCAAAATACAAACGTCGGTAAATATCTTTTTAAATTTCTATTTTTTCCTTTACCGACGAAATTAAACGTCGGTAAATATGTTTATTAATTTTCATTTATTTTTACGATCATGTTACCAACGAAAATAAACACGTCGGCAAATATCTTTTTAAATTTTTATTTTTTTTTTTACCGACAAAATTAAACGTCGGTAAATCTGTTTATTAATTTTTATTTATTTTTATATTCATTTTACAGACGAAATAAAATAATTATATCCATGATGAATCAAGCGATAAGATTTGACCAGATAATCATTGTTGACCTCCTAAAGAGGATTTTAGGTTTAGATCGGGAAAAAGTGGCCCACAAAAGTCAAAATTGAACCATTAACCCTTTGGTTTTAGTCAATATCTCACAATACATGAAGGATCAATCGTTGGAATTTGATCCAGTAAACGTTACTTGCCATATAAAGGGGGTCTATGGCCCATATCTTGCATTAGAGATCCAGATTGTTCGGAAATGTAGAAAAAACGGACTGCATGTCTTAACTCGTGAATGCACTGTAGTAACCATGCATTAATCCAACGATTGATATTTATTTCAAATATATTTCATGATCCATATTGAATCAAAATTTGGGGTTGGGACCTATAACTATAAATGACCATTTAAAGAGGACTAAAAATTTAGATTGCGAAAATAGGGCATACAAAATTCCATAAATGATGATCTAATGGTCTGTACGTTTTCATCAATACATCACAATCTATAATGATCCAATGGTTGTACTTTTGGTATCATAGCCGTTTTTAGCCCCCTAACATGATCAACGGTTTGGATCACAAATGTTTGTCTTAGTGCCATTTGAAATGGACACAGTAGAAGCTTCATCCAAACATGCTAAAACCGGATTCCATCAGTTTTAAGCCAATAAGAAGAGAAAAGTAGAGATGGCAAACTGAACCTAAGTGTTAAAAATCCAACGTTTTAAGGGTTAATTCATTATCCGGGAGTCTGATTTACGAGCCGTCAGTTCCTGCAAGTTAATTTCGCCTCGAGCGAGGTGTTCGTGTCGGTTTCCAATTTTTTCGGAGCCTTTTCCCGTTCTGTACGCCCTGTGGGCCGTTTTCGAACCTAAGTGTTGGAAAATCATATGTTTTGCTTCTAATTCTCTAACCGAGAGTCCTATTTGCGAACCGTCAGTTCCGTCAATTTACTTTATCTCGAGCGAAGTGCTCGCGCCGATTTCCAAATTTTTCGATGGCCGTTTCCTGTTCCGGACCCCCGGCGGGCCGTTTTTCGATCCTAAGTGTTAGAAAATCCTTTTTGATTTTATTTTACTTCGGTAAAACTATTGCTGACATGGATGATAGAGTGAGGCCTTGAAGGATGTGGTGTGAATGTGATTGAGATCTAGATCTAGGTTTATGGCCTTCTTCTCTTAGAAAGAAAAAGAAAAAAACCGATGCTAGTGTTGTTGGAATATGAATTTTGGCCCAATAGTTTCAGCCACTTGTTTGAAGTAATGAGAGCCTCATTATGATGAGTACCGGGCTGAGATGTGCAATGCCATATCGATTAATGATGAATCCAAGAACATAGTAACAAGCGAATCTAAGAAATATAAGCAGGTAACTCCAGAAGATGCATCATCTCCTCAGTTTTTAGGTGTACCTCCCATGTCATCTATTTTTAAATTCTAAATAAAATATATGAAAGGAAAGAAACCGACTCTCAAACAATTCAATCTGAATTTGGTCATAGGACAGACTTTTGGTCCACACGTGACTGTCAAGCTTGTACACTTGCCCTACTTCTTTTATTTTAAATAAACATCGAATTTGAAGTCGTATGATGAACTTAAATTCTGCCATTATATTTCTATCTCCGAAGTTGAGGTCGTATGATGAACTTAAATTCTACCATTATAATTATCTCTGAAGGTGGTGCAAGGTGAGTGCAGTGGGTGGTTGTGAGGGAGAGTAAAAGAGTAGGAGAAAGAGAAGGGAAAGAAAAAAATGGAGAAGGAGACGAAAATTAGCATCGGAAAATTATCACCGATGTTTAATATAAAACATCAGTAAAGGTTGGTAGTCTTTTTTACTTGTTTTCAATTAAAAAAAATTAAAATAATTTTTATTGACGAAAATCTATTTTTGATACGAAAATAATCGTTGGTAAATTTACCAAATTTTTTCCCTCTCCCGCCACCGAAACCCCTCTTTTTTATTATTAACATCATTTTTAAGGAAAATAAATATCAAAGACTATTATTGACGAATTCTATTATCAACGAATTTTATGACGTCAGTAAAATAAACTTTTAGTGATGTTTTTCTGTAAAAGTCCCCGCGCAACAGCTCCGGCATCTTCCTCACCCTCTCCTTCCTCTCCATCCACATCCACTCCGACGACTCCGCCGCCCGCTTTGTCCCCGACGCCAGCAGAGCCTTCATCTTCCTCCTCGCGCCACCAGACGCCTCCCCTGCACCAGGTACACCCCTCCCTCTTCCTGCCCTCCACACACACCGCTCACCATTCCCCCTCTCCTCTCTCTTTCTTCTCTGTTCTCTCTCTCCCTCGTTCCCCATCTCTCTGTCTGCTCTCCTCCCTCCCTTCCTTTCTTCTTCTTCTCCCCTGTCTCCCCTCGCCTGCGCACCTGCACATCACTCCCTCTCTCCCTCGGCTCTCTCTCTTTTCTCTTCTCTTCTTCTTTCCCTCTTCCTCTCCCTCTCCCCTGCTTCCTCTTCTGTTCTGCCCTACGCCCACCTGCACACCACTCCCTCTCTCCCTTGGTTCTCTCTCTCTCTCTCTTCCTCTCTTCTCTTCTTCCTCCCCCGGCAGGCCGTTTTCGAGCCTAAGTGTTGGAAAATCTTTTTTATTTTTATTTTATGCCGGTAAAACTATCAGAGACTATTATCGACGAATTATATGACGTCGATAAAATGAACGTTTAGCGGCGTTTTTTTGTAAAACATCGGTAATGTTTAACTCTATTTTTAGGAAAATTAAAAATCAGTCCTTTATCGACATTTTTTTTATCGAAAAAAATTAGCATCGAAATATTTATTACCGACGTTCAAAGATTGGTAGACTTCATGTTTTGAAATAATAAAAATAAAATATTTTTGCTGATAAAAATTTATTTCTTTTGCACGAAAATTAGTGGCATTAAATTTTCATGTTTTTTTCCCTCTCCCGCCAAGAGCCCTCTTTTCCCTCTTTTCTTTCTCTTTCTCGTGCTCTCTGTCTCACTCTCTCGTTGTCCATCTCGCTCTCTCCTCTCACTCTCCTATTTCTCTCTCTCGCGCGATCTCTCTGCGCGATCTGCTCTCATCTCTCGGCTCTCTGCTTTCTCTGTCTCGCTCTCTCTTTCTCTCTCCTCATTTAGCCGCTTTTTTTTTTCTTTTCTGCTGCTGTTTCAGGTGGAGGACGAGTGGGCAGAAACCGGAAGGGGGAAAGAAGAGGAGGAGAGGAAGGGAGAAAAAGGAGGAGGGGAGGAGCAGGCGTGCGTCCTTCGATGCCCAGGTATGTGGGCCCCGTTTTCCTTCTCTTCTTCCATTTCTCTATTTTTTCTATTTAAACCGTGGCTGAAGAATGGGGTTTTGGGCTCGGTTTTGGCCTAGGGCAGCCATGGCATGGTGGATTTTGGTGAGGGAGGAAGGAGTGGAGCCGTCTCAGCTGTGAGATTGTTCAATCCCAGCCCTTGATTCCGATTTGAAAGGCTGCACAGTGGGAACTTCATGGCAAAATCGATTTGGGTGGAAAATGGGTATTTACTGTGACTAGTTGGGATTTTGATGGGATAAAGAAAATGGCCATGATTATTTTGGCATTAGATCGGTTTGACTGTGGTTTCTCTAATTCGTGATGTGGCCATGGATTTTGGGGTACATCTTTGCTGGCTGGAGTTTATTATGTATATTTGATCATTCTGGTAAAAAAATGGGTGTCATTGTTTCCTACAGATTTTAAAAGATTTGTTTAATTATTTTGCACGTACCTTGCTTGTTGATTTCTTAGCTTCTTTTGTCCACAGTGATGGATTTTGGCTTCGCTTTCCAACTTCTTTAAATTGGGAGAATTGGAATTTGTTCCTGTTTGGTAGATCAGTGTGTTTTTACTCTGGTTTCCAAAATAATCCCTCTTGGCATGGCTACAACAAGGACTTCAGTAAGAGTACAGAGGGATGCTTGTGGATTGACATCAGTTTTATCATCTGCTGTTCTTGAATGGCTTTTGATATGTCTGTTGTTCCTTGATGCTTTGTTCTCATATGTGGTGACGAAATTCGCTTGTTTCTCAATTTTTTGTCCCACAAGTAGATGATGTGGGGTTTTGGTTATACAAAAAGTAACTTTTTTTCTCTTCCATCATATGACTTTTAGATTGTCTCCCATGTGGATTCCTACTCTATTTGCACATCTCCAGCACATGTATTTGTTATTTCATCATTGGGCAACATTGAATTCTATGCAATAATCCAGATCTAGCTGCCATCTTATGAAAAATGCTGGCCTTTAGCTGTTTGATGGAATTTTAGAAGATGTTATTTAGTTCTTACTGTTCTCAATTTTAGAAGATGTTATTGGGTTGTGGTATTGAAGTGCTATGGTCGAATGGTGTATTACTGTTTTCAATTTAGACTATAAATAGACTTAACCCATTTGGCTTTTAATTTCTGCACTTCTTTTTTTTTTTTTAACTTCATTGTTGGTAATGACCTATATCTCAATTTATGCTGTTGTGTTTCCTGAATATGGGCTTCTCAGATTTTTCTTGTATATATAGTATTCTTTTTCATCACTTTGTATGATTTATAATTGAAAAGGCCTCTCTTATAAGCAAAGGTGCAAATTTCCAGTGGAAAACTGTAAATTCCCTCACAATTCTCCAAACAATCATTAAACCATTTAGGTATGTGTCCTTATTGTGAAATGATTTTTTGATTACCTACTTAGTGAGACATTAATTTGCCATGTTCAATGGTAAGATGCTTTTCTTCATTAAAAGAGTTATAAACTATTCTACATGCATATATATGCTCATTATATGCTGTGATACCAAGTTGGTTTGGATTACCTCTTGCTGACATCAGTCTAGTGTAGTCAAATGCATTTGCACCGCAAGCTCTAATTTATTGCCTATCCTACAACTCTCTGTCTTGTTTTGCTGCATCAAAAGTTTCGAGTCATATATTGTGAAAAGCATAAATTTTTTTCTTTTTGAGATATTAAATTTTGATACTGAATTTTGATGGTTAGTATTTGGTGGCTATTTAATAAGATGATTTGTCAGTAGTATTTTCTTGTAATAAATATATTAATGTTTCAAACATTTTACTGGTTGCCTTTTTTGTAAATCAATCAGTACTACTTGAATCCAAAACTTGCGAAGGAGCCAGTGCCACCACAATTAGAGCTGATAGCGAGCGAAATTCTTGTACCATTGCAATCTACCTTGCATTATTTCCTTGATAAGGTGAAGCAGTCGATCCTTTTTCTTTGCTTTTTGTTGTGATACCAAATTGGAGAGGTGACATAATCTTGTGCTACTTATGGTACACTTGGCAGGCTTTACTTATCCAAGGCAGAGTAGATGTGGAAGTTGAAAGAATCCTTCTTATGATGTGCAAGTGCATCTATTGTTCTGTGAGTTTTTCTTTTCAATACTTAATATGAGCGTATTAGTCCAAGTTACATTTCAAAAGTACTTTCTTAATCTTGCATGAATGTACTCATATTATTGTTTCATTGTTGTTAGTGTGAATGCAACAATTTACTTTTGAATGTGATACTTATTCTGGCATGCTGCACTTATTCTGTAGGTTATGGTGCCTTGTCAATTGTTTACACCTAGTTTTGGCACTTGTATTCCAAGTGTCACATGCTAGGATATTCTGTTATCTATGATGTAAAAGTTGACCTCTACTTTGCTGTTGTAGCATTATGGTTGTGTGACTTGTGCCAAACTTGACCTCTATTCTCTTGTTTTAAATCTTAATTTAACCACAAAATGACAAAAAAGCTGAAATAATGCGTGTGCCAAGTAGTGCTATGACTGCTATCCTTTGCACACTTATATTTGTTACATCTAGCGCCTCTTTTTCAGAAATTTACTTTAAGTTAACATTTTGTAGGTAAGATCTCATATGCCATCTGCTTTAGGTCCTCTCTTGCCATCATTTTGTGGGGATCTGATAAGGATTCTGGACTCATTGAATTTGAGTTCTACAAACGTGGAAGATGAGTACTTGCTGAGATTGAAGGCCGGAAAGAGATGCATGCAAATATTTTGTGCTTTGGTCACGAGGCATCGAAAGCACTTTGACAAGTAATATATTGCATATGCATATTTGATTTTGGTTTTAGTTTGTAGTTTGTACTGACCTCTTGTTTTACATCACTATCTAGGTTGATGCCAAACATTTTAACTTGCGCTTTCAAAATGGTTAAACAAAGCCCTAGTGTTGGTGTAAGTATCATATGTCTCTATTTCATTGTTACATAACATTGTTTGTTTGCTGATATGGATTTATTATTATTATTATTATTGTTGTTGTTGTTGTTGTTGTTATAAATTTCTGAATAGTAATGAATTTCATAACCAATAAAAAAGTTTAATGAGTTTCATTGAGTAAGATCATTCTTTTGAAAATCAGAATCAAATCGCAAATAGTTCAAGGGGATAAATCGAGTTGTGTTGTTAATTGTAAGGATTTTTTTATTGTTCTTTAGAGAATAAAAATAATAAATAAAACAAAGAAAAAGAATAGTTGTTCATTAACCCATATATTTTCCATCCATAGCAGCATCAATATAATGATCGATAATATTAGGATATAACCATATGAAGAACATTATTGACATATATTAATAAAATATAAATGATATGTGAATAGCTAAACATGCTTAAGCATATTACTGTTACTAGGAAAAGTAAGCAAGTTGCATTTTTTTAAATTCTTTTAAATCTAAAAAATATAAGTAAAACTAAAATCATCTACCTTACATGGTTCGCAAATAAGACTCCCGGTTAGAGAATTACGACCGAAACATATGATTTTCCAACACTTAGGCTCAAAAACGACCCGTTGGGGGTCCGAAACGGGAAACGGCCGCGGGAAAATTCCGAAACCGGCATGACCATTTCGCTCGAGGGTAGAGTGACTTGTAGGAACTGACGGTTCACAAATAGGACTCCCGGTTAGAGAATTACAACTGAAACATATGATTTTCCAACACTTAGGCTCGAAAACGGCCCGCCAGGGGTCCGAAACGGGAAACGGCCGTGGGAAAATTCCGAGACTGGCACAAGCACTTCGCTCGAGGGTAGAGTGACTGGTAGGAACTGACGGTTCGCAAATAGGACTCCCAGTTAGAGAATTACGACCGAAACACACGATTTTCCAACACCTAGGCTCGAAAACGGCCCGCCGGGGGTCCGGAACGGGAAACGGCCTAGGGGAAATTCCGAAACTGACACGAGCACTTCGTCGAGGGTAGAGTTATAGGTTATTAGAGTTTAAGTAGTTATAGAGTAACTTGTAGGAAGACGGTCCGCAAATAAGGCTCCCGGTTAGAGAATTACAACCGAAACATGGTAATTTCCAACACTTAGGCTCGAAAACGGCCCGCCGGAGGTTCTGAATAGGAAACTGCAGCGGGAAAATTCCGAAACTGGCACGAGCACTTCGCTCGAGATTAGAGTAACTTGTAGGAACTGACGGTTCGCAAATAGGGCTCCCGGTTAGAGAATTACGACCGAAATATAGTAATTTCCAATACTTAGGCTCGAAAACGGCCCGCCGGGGGTCCGAAATGGGAAACGGCCACGGGGAAATTCCGAAACCGACACGAGCACTTCGTTCGAGGGTAGAATAACTTGTAGGAACTGATGGTTCGCAAATAGGGCTCCCGGTTAGAGAATTACGACCGAAACATGGTAATTTCCAACACTTAGGCTCGAAAACGGCCCGCCGGGGATCCTGAACGGGAAACTACGGCGGGAAAATTCCAAAACTGGCACGAGAACTTCGCTCGAGGGTAGAGTAACTTGTAGGAACTGACGGTTCGCAAATAGGGCTCCCGGTTAGAGAATTACGACCGAAACATAGTAATTTCCAACACTTACGCTCGAAAACGGCCCACCGGGGGTCCGGAACGGGAAACGGCAGCGGCAAAATTCCGAAACCGGCACGAGCACATCGCTCGAGGGTAGAGTAACTTATAGGAACTGACGGTTTGCAAATAGGGCTCCCGGTTAGAGAATTAAAACTGAAACATGGTAATTTCCAACACTTAGGCTCGAAAACGGCCCGCTGGGGGTCCGGATTGGGAAACGGCAGCGGGAAAATTCCGAAACCGGCACAGGCACTTTGGTCGTGGGTAGTGTAACTTGTAGGAACTGACGGTTCGCAAATAGGGTTCCCAGTTAGAGAATTAAGACCAAAATATGTTAATTTCCAACACTTAGGCTCGAAAACGGCCCGCCGGGTGTCCGGAACGGGAAATGGCAGCGAGAAAATTCCGAAACTGGAACGAGCACTTCGCTTGAGGGTAGAGTAACTTGTAGGAACTGACGGTTCGCAAATAGGACTCCCAGTTAGAGAATTACGATCGAAACATGTTAATTTCCAGCACTTAGGCTCGAAAATGGCTCGTCGGGGGGTCCAGAATGGGAAACAGCCGCGGGAAAATTCCGAAACCGGTACGAGCACTTCGCTCGAGGGGTAGAGTAACTTGTAGGAACTGACGGTTTTCAAATAGGGCTCCCGGTTAGAGAATTAAGACCGAAAAATGTAAGAAAAGTTTTATATATATATATATACATGTTTATGTTTTATTTATAACTTAATTCATTGCAAAGAGTTTAATGTTGTTTTTGTCATTGTAGATTGATGGGCGCTTTGGGGTCGATTGCAGACTTGTGCGGGTGTTGGGCTTCTTTTCGGTCTATTTGTATATTGGACATTTATATTAGACTGTATCATTATTGATTGTAATTTGTTTAATGAGATGAATGATTTAGTAAAAAATGGAGATGGGTTGTTTGTTTATTTAGTAACTTTTGTTTCATTGCATTTTATTATGTTGAATATAAGTGTATAAACAGGTTTATTTTTTATACAGGTGTATAAACAGGTTTACAGGGTTTACAGGAAAATATTAATGTAAAAATAAATATATTATTAAAAAAAAGGACCTTTACCGACGTTTTTAAAACGTCGGCAAAAGTAATAATTAAAATTAAAAAAAAATTAAAATGCTTTTGCCGACGAAATAAAAACGTCGGCACAAATTAAAAAGAAAAATTTTAAAAAATGAAATTACTTTTGGCTACGAAATAAAAATGTCGGCAAAAATTAAAAAGAAAAATTAAAAAAATTAAAATACTTTTGGCGATGAAATAAAAACGTCGGCAAAAATTAAAAAGAAAAATAAAAAAATTAAAATACTTTTGGCGACGAAATAAAAAACGTCGGCAAAATAAAAAATAAAAAATAAAAAAATTGAAATTATTTTTGCCGACGAAACAAAAACGTCGGCAAAAGTAAAAAAGAAAAATAAAATAAAATTAAATTCTTTTGCCAACGGAAAAAAACGTTGGTATGTATGCATCGTATGTGTCCAATCCTTCTTCCCATAGCTCCTTTAACTCTTCGATAAGTGGCTGTAAATACACATCTATGTCATTTTCAGGACATTTAGGGCTTGGTATAATAAGTGTTAGCATGAAGTAAGGGTGTTTCATACACAACCAAGGTGGCAAGTTGTATGGAACGAGCACAACAGGCCAAATACTGTGTGAGGAGCTCATATTCCGATAAGGTTGGAACCCATCGCTGGCTAAACCTAGCCTAATATTCCTGGAGTCAGCAGCAAACAATTGGTGTTTTTCGTCAAATGCTTTCCAAGCCATTGAATCAGTTGGATGTCTCATTATGCCATCATCAATGCGTTTCTCTTTATGCCACCTCATCTCTTTAGCTATTTTTTTTACATATACAACCTTTGCAATCTTGGCTTTAATGGAAAATGTCGCAAGATTTTATGAGGAATCCTTTTTTGATTACCAATATCTTTCCAGCGAGAAAGACGACACACAGGACACTGTATTGCATCTGCATTCTCTCTCCAATACAAGATGCAATCATTTTGACATGCATCAATTTTTATGTAATCAAGGCCTAAATCCCGAACAACTTTTCTTGCTTCATAATAAGATTTCGGAATCAAGGCATCATTTGGAAGAAATTCTTGACAAAATTTCAAAATGTCATCCAAAACTGTGTCACTCAAGTTGTTAAGGCACTTCATATGTAACAACTTCACTATAAAAGATAGTTTAGACATCTTCTCGTAACCAGGATATAGCTTAACCTCAGCATATCTTTGAGCAACCGATAAAACTTTTGTGCTTCATCATTTGGTACATCAGGATTAATTCCTTCTTCCTCTTGAACTCTCATGTTTGTGAAACCACATGTATTATGAACTACTCCAATCATGTCATCATAATCAAAATAATCTTCCGCATGTCGATCCTCATTCAAGTCAACATTGAGCGGTTCTATAGTTTCTACAAACTGTTCTCCATGGAACACCCATATTTTGTAATTTCTCACAATTCCTTTCTTGAACAAGAGAACTCTTACTTCACGCCTTTTCTTGTATGCAGTGTTCCTACATCTATTACAAGGACAACGAATCATATCGCTAACTCCAGGCTGACCGTATGCGAATTCAAGAAACAAATCAACTCCTTTTATGTACTCAAGACTTGCTCTATCATTAATCTCCATCCATTTTGATGGACCGCGCTCCCGAATGCCCGGGTTCCTACCGAGGTCGGCGGACGTGGGAGTCCGTTTGGTTCCGACCCTTTCGTAACCGGGGGGCAAGGGGGGCGTGCATCAACATTTCTTTTTTGTGGGTGTGCCAGATTTTCTATTTTTACTTGGAATTGCAAGTGGTGATCCGGAGATCAACCTTCGCAAGTAAAAAGGAAATCAACTTCTTTCAAGTTTTCCATTGCACATATATTTAAGAAAAGAGACATTTTTCTTGATTTGCCGTGAAAGGCGATTTTTTTTGGCATTTATAGCCGATTTTTGGCGTTTATAGCCGATTTTGGCGTTTATAGCCGATTTTTGGCGTTTATAGCCGATTTACAATCCTTATCAATAATGAAAGACAAGAGTTGTGATTTTTGTCTCTTTTAAAAAAATACAAACTACAATGAAAAGCAAGAAAAGGAGGATCTAACTTCTCAGGAGATTGTGGGGGACTCGTTTAGATTGATGGTCGCAAGCCATATGTGGGCTTCGCCATCATCCATGCAGATGAGAACAGAGGATGCTATTGATTCGCTTGGCTTGGCTATAACCTCAGGTTTTTAGAAGACAAAGACCAAAAGGAGGTCCTATATCCAATAAAAAGCCGAGTAGACGGGCTGAAAAGCCATATCTAAGCCATTGGAGGCAGGAGGAGAAGGCAAGGACCTTGGGGGGGGGGGTACCCCCCAAGGGACTTTTGTCACCTTGTTGCGGTGGCCGGTGTAGAACTTCCGCAGAGTTTCTCTCTTTTTCCTTTCTCTAGATTTATGTCTGTGTGCTTGTGCTTTTTTCTCTGATGTTTCTGATTGGGCCGTCCAAAGAAATGGATTAATGACTGTAATAAAGCTAGTCAATTAATCGCATTAAGTGGTCGCCGAGCAGCTGAAGAGTCGCGGGCCGTGCCACGTCTTTTGGGATTCTTCTGTTGATGATCATCGATGGATCTTCATGTAGATCGACATCAGATGATCATGTAATTTCAGGTGTTTGTTGCCAACAGCGGGTCGGTGCCATCTGTCCTGTCGATTTCTCGATCGGTCGGGTAGAAAGCACACTTTTTTTTGGTTGACCGGGTGGCGATCTATATTGTTTTCGATACTCTTGATGATTTACCCGTGTTTTGGAAGGATGTCAGAGGACTTGGTGTCTCAAAAGCATGAATTTTGGAAAGTACCAGAGGCTGGGCTCCTCGAATCGCGAAAAAACAGCGAAAACCGGGGTTTCCGGGGCTTTCCCGGCGACCCCGGGTTCCAAGGTCGCCGGCGACCCTGGGGGGTTTTCCCCCTTTCGTGTCCCGTTTTGCGTCCGTTTTTGGTTTTTCGATTCTTTTTCTTCTGTACTTTTCCTTGACATTTTGACCATTTATTTGGCCTAATTTCTTTGTAGGAAACCTGATGAGAATCCTTGCATTTTATTTTGCAAAGTTTCCAATTTCCTGAGAAAGCCGAAGACTTTGTCGCGCAGAGCTGCCGATTTTCCGTCAGAAGCTGAAACTGGGCCAAACGATGTCGGAATGACCTGAAATTTGGTGTGAAGCCTCCTGAGCAATAAATAAGATCAACCATAGGCTTTTGTTTGAGTTTTGAAGCTGTTTGGGGTCCTATCACCTGTAGACTTGCTTTTTGTCGCGATGAAGATGTCGCGGTTTGATGTGCGGTCAACCGATGTCCGATTGACTTGAAATTTGACAGGGAACCTATTGGAGTCATTTTAAGATGATCCATAGGTTCTGTCTTGGAAACCATGGTCCCGGAGAGCTTTGCCACCGAGAGGCCTGATTTGGCTGTCGGAGAAGCGAAGTTAGGCCAAATGATTTTGAAATGGCCTGAAACTTCTTGTGTACTCCTCTTTTGGCTGTCTGGAAGAATCTTGCAGTTTTTGTTTGATTCTGACAAGATTTGATTTTTGGAAGCAGCATTGCCTATTTATGGCAGGTTGCGACTTCATGTAGCTCTTTGGATCTTGAAAAGGCAAAGTGACATTTTTGGTGTCAACAAATGCCCCTCGAGGTACAGCGGCGAGTTGCTTAACTTTTGTAGTCGATGTGCCTCGAAGAGATTTTTGAAGGAGAGCCTGTGACTTGACCAAGAGTCTTTGAGCAGTCTTTTTTTGGTATTTGTATCCTTTTGAGCTTCCAGGGGAATTTTATGGTAGTGAAAGGGATCACGTACCATCTCGAGGCAAAGTTTTGAAGATGACATCAGGGATGTGGATTTGGGTTTTGACCTTGTGACCTAACAGGCTATATATGGCAGGTTAGGGGGTCGGGTTTGGTTTTGATCGTGTGACCCAACAAGCTGTATGTGGAATGTTGGGGGATCAATTTTGGTTTTGATCTTGTGACCTAACAGGCTGTATGTGGCAAGTTAGGGGATCAGGTTTTGGCTTTTGGTTTTGGTCTTGTGACCTAACAGGCTGTATGTGGCAAGTTAGGGGACCAGGATTTGGTTTGATGGAATGTCAATTTCAAGATTTGGCTCAATTTGGTAGATGAGGCTGGATGGTTTGATTTTTGGAAGCTCATGGGGCTTGGAATTTTCTTTTGTATGGTCCAATCAACTCAAAAGAGGCATGGAACCATTTTTGTGCTCTTGGTAAGAGGGATTTCTCTTTGACTAAAAGCCCAAAAAATTTTCTTTTTTTTTTTTTTTTGTGCCTAGGTGGTCAAACCTGGCTCATATGGGCTAACCCATGGGACCTTAAGCTTTTGAAATAGCTAAGATCTCATATGGTGTCATTTTTGTAAAGAATATCCAAAAATATCTCATTTGGATAGAGAATATCTAAGAATATCTTTACTTGGAGAGAATCTCATGATCCCTTTATTTTGGGATAGGATATCTCAAGATATCTTTCTTTTGGGAAAGAATCCGTCATAGATTTCTTTTTGGGAGAAAATCCTTCAAGATATCTCTTTTGGGAAAGAATCTTTCTAATCTCTTTCTTTTGGTAAGGTTACTAATTAGTAATACTTACCTCTTTCTTCTTTCCTTTTTTGGTTTGCTCTCTTCTATAAAAGCAAGGAGAAGGTTGGATCTCTTGCTCTTATTACTTCTTTTGCAATAATCTCAAGAGGGCTTCAAGACCAAAAGTTCTTCTTCTTCAAGATCTTCAAGACTTTTCTTCTTCTTCTCCATCAATGGCTTCAAGTAAGTTCCCTTTTTCAAGAAAACTTCATTGTAGGATAAAAAGTTCTTCCTTTTTTTTTTTGTTTGTTTCTTTTCTTTTCTTCTTTTTTCTTTTTCTTTTCCACGTGTTTGCCTCCCTTTTTTTTTTTCACACAGGTTTTTTTCTTTTTGCTTTTTTTTCTTTTTTTTTCATGTTTTTTTTTTTTGTGTGGGCCGTACGGACAGATCCGTACGGATCTGGCCGTACGGCCACGTGGCCTGTGGGCCAGCCCTCTTTTTTTTCTATCTTTTTTTTTTTTTCCTTTTTTTTTGAGAGAGTTTCTTTTTTTTTTTTGTTTCTTTCCCCCTCTCTTTTTTTAGAGAAAGTTTCTTTTCTTTCTTTTTTTTTGTTTTCTTTCCCCCTTTTTTTTTTTAGAGAAAGTTTCTTTTCTTTTTTTTTTTCTTTTTTTTTTTTCTTTTTGCTCATCATGATAATGCATTTTTTTTTCGCAAACCAAGATGTTCATGCATGCATTCAATTTGTAAATTAAATTTGTAGCATGATGTGATAGCATACCTGAAAGTTTTCGCAAATTTGGGAATTTGGAGCTCGCAGCGATGTTGAGCCCTTCCTGATTTTGCGGAGACTTTGAGGTTTCGAAAGTTTGGAGTTTCGGAGCTCGCAGCGATGTTGAGCCCATCTTCAAGCTTTCTTATTTCTTTCGGGATAGTTCCTTTTCTTCGGAATTGCCCCGTCATCATGTCAAAATTTCGCCAGATTTTTTTTAGCGAGATTCTGTCATTTTGATGTTTGATCTTTTTCTTTTCCATCCTTTTCAGGTGGTTCCTCCAGAGCGAACAAGGGTAAAGAGCCTGCTACAAGCGTACCTCGTCGATCTTCTAGATCTTCTAATCCGGCCGTTCAGCAGGCTTTTGAGAAGGTCCAGTATGTTGAGAGAAATCTGGAAGAGTGCGACTCCCTCAACAGAGATGAGATGAGCCAGCGACTGATCACTCTCAAGGGAGAGGAATTCTATAAGATCATGGTAAGCAGTCGTCCATGGGTGATGGAAGATCAGAGCGTTTTGCCCAAGCCTACCTTCTTCTTTGGTGATGCAGTCCCTGATGACATGACATACCAGAGGAGATGTTTTCAGTTTTCTTTCACAGCAGATGGTGAGAAGAAGACTGTTGCTACCCGGTCGACGTTTGATCGCACCGTCTCGATTCTGAGCCTTGCCCCCACGTGCCCTAAGAGGGAAGATCCTCCAAGCTGGGTGAGAAGGACAAATGTAATCAAGACCGGGGTTTTTGTTGGCGGTTCTCCTGGATATACGGAGAGGTCGCCTGTTGATATGGACCTGTTGATGCCATCCAGCGGCTACCAGGGCTCTGATTATCCGTCGGTCGATTTGAGACCGGGGGGTCTTGGTATTTTCAGTGGTGACGGCAGCAATTGGATCAAGCCTTTCCGACTTCGTGGCCGCTTCAATGCTGACTCGAGTGGAAGTCGTGGACTGATCGCGTCCTGCTGATTGGTGGCGCCGTTTTGAAGGAGGCCGGGATTTTTGATGCGGTCCGCGCCTTTAGGGAGACCGTGATCTT